>OW121703.1:22711190-22984634 GCA_933228785.1 Lasioglossum pauxillum | reverse complement strand
AACTCTGTGTCTCTCTCTCTCCGACTCTCCCTCTCCCTCCGACTCTCTCCCTCTCTCTCCGACTCTCTCTCTGGCACTCTCTCTTTCTCTCTCTCTCTCTATCTCTGTCTCTGTCTCTGGATGGTTTTAGAGCAAACCGCATTCGAAAAAGTCCATTCGATCAAAACTTATAAGCAGAAACGTGCCCTCTCTCTCTTTCTCTCTCTGACTCTCTCTCTCTATCTCTGTCTCTGCCTCTGGAAGGTTTTACAGCAAACTGCATTCGAAAAAGTCCATTCGATCAAAAGTTATAAGCAGAAACGTGCCGAAAAGAGCCAACTTTTGAACCAATAGACTTTTTCGTACGCTCTTTGCTCTTAAACCTTCCCGTGGAAAAGCCGCGTCTAACGGTCCAAACCCCAGCTTTCTACGTTGAGCCGTTCTCAAGTGATGACGTTACAAACATACATACAGACAGACACGATTTTATTATATATAGAGATAGAGATAGAGATAGCGATAGAGATAGAGATAGAGATAGAGATAGCGATAGCGATAGAGATAGAGATAGAGATAGAGATGGAGATAAAGATAAAGACCTTTAATTAAACCCACTTTGTGTTGTATAGGGTGGAAGGAGTAGAAGTGAACGTATCTACCTGACCAACTAGATTTATGGAACCAATTGGTTTTAAATTTGTTTCCTGCTTTAATTACACTAATGTCAAGAAAATTCAACTTTGAATCAACTTCAATTTCATGGGTAAATTGAAGTCTATCGTGAAAGCTATTAAAGCTGTCCAATACAATTTCCAATTGTACAGTTTTTATACAAGTTATAATGTCATCAACGTACCTTTTGTAGAAAATTAACTCAAAAGGTAATTTAGAAATCGAAACTTTCTCTAACTCTTCCATCACCAGATTTGCAATCACAGGGGAAATAGGAGACCCCGTAGCTGTTCCAAACACCTGTTTGTCCCTTTCATTACGAATTCAGTGACTATAATTGTTCAAGGTCATTCAAGGTCACGGACAGAAAAAACGTGTAAAACTAAAAATAGAAGCAGAATATTTTATGACCAGTGAGACTTTGTAGTAAACATGCTAAGGTCCTTCAATACTATGGAATCTTTTCTAAACATCCTCTATCCGATTACGCTCCGATTTATTTACTAACAGTGTGTTTCCAAACGCGATTCCGCTATGTCTTGCTTAATGATTAAAAGGTGTCACATGATAACGGTTTACTGTCAATATACAGGGTGTCCCAAAATTCGTGAAAATCCCGAAACGGGGTGGTTCCTGAGACCATTTCAAGCGACATTTTCCTTTGCACCAATGTCAGCCGCGGCTTTGTTTAGGAGTTATTAACGAAAAACACGGACCAATCAGAGCGCGCCCTGGCCCGCCGCGCCACGCCGGCAAGCGAGTGTCGATGGTACGCTGTGGTATCACAACGAACAAGAGTTTCTCGATAATGTGAATCCTCTCCGATTTCAATGAGCTTTGGATATGTTGTCAGGACCATGATTCTGAACAACATTTCTCTTTCGACTTTTGGCGGTCGGCTTTATTTTACGAGATGATCGTAAAAAAAGAGAAGAAGCAGAAACTGATTGTATTAAAAACTCACTTATTCAGCCGTAAATCCATTTGCTGCATCGAAATGTGTGTCACTGGGTCACTCGGTGACGAACTGCACAGATGTCTTCAGGTATACGGCAGTACCGAAGGGTAAGGGACATACGGCCAGGTCGACGAACTGCACAGCCGGTGGTAGATAGTAATAAGGCCTAAGGGATGCGCGGTCAAGTCGACGATCCAGAATTTCACTTTCACTTTCGAATCGATAAATAATTCGTATGTTTATTTCACACAGGTGCCTTGAAATTTTTCCACACTCACAATCACTGTTCACATTTGTCTACACACATAGTTATGTACAGTAATTCTTCGATCGGAGTCCCAACACCCGTGTGTTGAACGGACTTGGGTAGCGTAGAGAGGCTATTTTTTTATGACTCCGTCGACCGCGCCGAGACTTCAAACGACGAGCCGAACATAGAGAAGGACAGAATGAAATAGGATCGCGTGGCCGAAGCGTGTCGCTGTCGCCGGCACAGTTTAAAGGCCCGTGCGTCATCACAATGAAACACCAAAATCTTAACTTCTTTATTTTCTATGATATCATGATGGGACTTTAACTAGCTTATTCCTGGCGTTTCGCTGATTAACATGGTACCAAAAACGATATAATTGGGCCAATATTTAGTGGTTTAATCGACGATGAAAGTTTCGAACGCAACGAAGAACAGCGACAACGCGGGCCTTTGAACTGTGCCGGCGGCAGCTACTGTTCGCGTCTCTTTCTTTCCAATACGCTCTTCTTCGTTGCGTTCGAAACTTTCATCGTCGATTAAACCACTAAATATTGGCCCAATTATATCGTTCTTGATACCATTTTAATCAGCGAAACGCCAGGAATAAGCTAGTTAAAGTCCCATAAACCGATCATTAAAATTAAGAAGTTTGAGATTTCGATTCAGTCGAGTCAATGTGTGGTGTTCACACCGATATACCCGAGCCGAGATCAAACATCACCGCCCTACGGCGCGGCGCAGCGTTGGCCGGCAGTGGAGTGAGTAGGCACTGGACTACGGTTAGATAGGCGACCCAGGACTCCGATTAAAGATTTACTGTACTAATAATAATTGCCATATCCCTTGTACCGCTGCACAAATCACAACACTCAGGTAATGCAATCACTAGACTGCGGATTTCATGCATTATGCTTATTACTATCTACCACCGGCTGTGCAGTTCGTCGACCTGGCCGTATGTCCCTTACCCTTCGGTACTGCCGTATACCTGAAGACATCTGTGCAGTTCGTCACCGAGTGACCCAGTGACACACATTTCGATGCAGCAAATGGATTTACGGCTGAATAAGTGAGTTTTTAATACAATCAGTTTCTGCTTCTTCTCTTTTTTTACGATCATCTCGTAAAATAAAGCCGACCGCCAAAAGTCGAAAGAGAAATGTTGTTCAGAATCATGGTCCTGACAACATATCCAAAGCTCATTGAAATCGGAGAGGATTCACATTATCGAGAAACTCTTGTTCGTTGTGATACCACAGCGTACCATCGACACTCGCTTGCCGGCGTGGCGCGGCGGGCCAGGGCGCGCTCTGATTGGTCCGTGTTTTTCGTTAATAACTCCTAAACAAAGCCGCGGCTGACATTGGTGCAAAGGAAAATGTCGCTTGAAATGGTCTCAGGAACCACCCCGTTTCGGAATTTTCACGAATTTTGGGACACCCTGTAGATAAAAAGCATTGCAGGCCCGATTGCTTTATGAAGAAAGGTACCCTGACCGAAACACTCCTAGGCCAGACATGGGCAACTCGACGATTTGGGAGTGGGAGTTGGCTGGCACACGTAGAGTGGGGAGAACTGCAACAGTGTGTGTATGAACTTGTGCTACACTTCCATGCTTAGTGGGTTCCCTTACCATATCTTCGAGCTGGGGCTGGGGTTCAGCTCGTGAGCTGGTGAGCGGCTCAGAAGCCGCTCTTGGAGCTACGAGTTGTACATGCCTGTCCAGGCTGACTTTTACTAATATCTACAAGTCATTTAGAAATTACTTTCGTTGTTGCTCGTGTTTTATTTACTGTGCATAAGAAGATATATTTCATTTGTAAATGCAAAATCACCTGAATTAAAATGTTCATAACATGATGGAAGGAATCTGTAAAACATGTTGTTACACGGTCCAACAAATTTCAACTCTTTTTGGGGATTTCGATTCTCACTATGCAATTCTTATAGAGTTTTCTGCGCTGATTCCGAATCTGTCCTTAATTTTTCTCCTAGACGCACAATTTTTGAGAAATTTGAATTTGAAAAAATGACATATTTTTCAACTTTGAACAAATATTGTGATGTTATTATAAAAGATATTGAATTGACTTTTACAGCAAAAGATTCCTTAGACTTTCCCGAATACAGTGATATCCAATATGAATGCATTATGATTGTTTCAACATGTTTACCGCAGACTTTTAAGCAGCTCTTAAGAGTGTAAAGACCTATCTTATGAAGTTTTTAGATTATACGACCATTGATAAACATTCGAACTTATTACTAGCTCACAGTTGAATCATTTGAATTTGAGAGATTATAGTAACAGCATCGTAGTATAGCATCAGAGCAGTTTTTCCATATTAAAGACCTGTATTTTACCTTTGTTAAGAGGAATTATAGTATAGATTTTTGTTTATTCATAGATAAATAGAGTTATAAGCAGAAAATCCGTATGATCAATCGCATATAGTCAGTAACTTTGTAAAATATAATACTTAATCTTGTTTGAATTTTTGTAATTTTTTAAATAAGACAGTAATAACACATTTTTGTTATTTCATTAAATATAATAAATTTCATTCATTCAATAATTATGAATTACTCTTGTTTGAATGCCTGAATAGCCAGTTTTCAAATATTATTCATTATTAACACGAGTTTACAGACATTTCCGGTGATGTAACAAAAAAATGTTTCCTACAAAAAGTAATCAGTACTCAGTCTTTTACAAATCTCAATACAAAAAATTTCAATAATTTCTTTTTTTTAATAAAAAATGGTGTTTACCTTCATTATTTATTTATAACTATATATTTTTTATTCAATAATATTATAGCTGATGCCGAGACGAATCCGACGATATATTTAATGTGGTCTTTATGTTTTGAAATAATGGTGAAATACGCGTGAACAGCTAGCGCGCCGATCTGGCCCACTGTGCGCCGTATTCCGTGGATCGCCTATTCCAGCGGTAAGCGCCACTGACGGCAGCTCATGTCGGGCGAAGATATTTTGCTTTCTGATTCGGTAAAAACGTCGACGTTTCAAACTTAAAAGGGTGGTTTCTCAAGCTAAAGTCTGCTGTATCGCGTAGTATAGTTCGATTTTTTGAGATAAATTCAAAAATATCGTCAAAAATTGGTGCAAAAGTGGTGTCTCTCCGTCTTTAATGATCGTTTAAACATGTTTAAACAATCATAATGTATTAATATTTATAGGGTTAAAGTACGGATGAATGATGTATGTGTGCGTTGTTGATAGGCAGCCCTATATATAACTAAATTTGTAATAACAAAGAATCGGAATTAACAGAAGAATTATAGAAATACGATCGCCAACGAATCGCAAAAAGAAGATCAGACGGTAACGAGCGGCCGCGACAAAAACACGTACGTCACGACGGTTATCCATGTGTCTTGTACAAATAAATACGGATTATTCCTTACATATTGGATATCACTGTATTCGGGAAAGTCTAAGGAATCTTTTGCTGTAAAGGTCAATTCAATATCTTTTATAATAACATCACAATATTTGTTCAAAGTTGAAAAATATGTCATTTTTTCAAACCCAAATTTCTCAAAAACTGTGCGTCTAGGAGAAAAATTAAGGACAGATTCGGAATCAGCGCAGAAAACTCTATAAGATTTGCATAGTGAGAATCGAAATCCTTTTTGGCTGTTGGATAGTGTTATTTTATAAGTACGTATTAATATCCTTTTTGCTCAAATTCAATTTACCTATTCTACTTACTGTATTATATACAGGGTGTCCCAAAATTCCTTCCCGGAAATGGGAGGTTCCTGAGACCATTTGAAGGGATATTTTCCTTTGCAAAAATATTATCCGCGGCTCGGCGCGCCAACTGTCTATTGGCCGACTTAAAAATATCGCTTCAAATGGTCTCGGGAACCTTCCATTTCCGGGAAGTTCAGGAATTGTGGGACACCCTGTATATTGTCTTATAGACGCCAATGTTTCCTTTGAAAAAGGTTCAAAACTGAACCGAAACGTTAGGAAAGAAGAAAAGTTCCTTGCAAAATTGCTAGATTTACTAAGTGATCGAAACGGTAGCGCCGAAAGAAGCATCATTAAATTAAACATTTAGAAATACTGGAAGTGTAGATGTAAGAAAGCGTAAACGAAAGAATCCTGTCCGGATTGCTAGCACACCCGACCAACAGTCATTGTCACGTTAGTTCTTTAATTCCGTTTCACTTTAACTTCTAAACCGTGCTTAAACCCAAAGTTTACAATTTGTCACGCACCCCCATAGTTTCAACGACTTTCTCCATCATAAATAACTCCGAGCGAATGCCCTAGTAGTCCTTCACATCCTTCACATCTGGTTTTTCTCCAACTCACCAACCCTCGGGTCATCCTTGTCCCTGCATTTTCTTTCCTTATTATCATTTCTAGCCTTCCCTCTCTTCTGTAGTTTTCCCTTTCCCTAAACACTATCTCCCACCATTTATTTCTTGTACCCCCAAAAATCAGATTCTTCTCAACTACCGAACGAACATCACCTTACATTGTCACACCAGACTTGTACATAGTAGTTGATTGTTAAAGGAGAGTTATACTTATAAAGTGAACTGTAATTTAAAGTGTTGTACTTCACTATCACATCATCATCAACTACAATATCAACCAGCCCTCACGAGATTAATTTTTCGTCGAGCGCAGCGGGGTTACGATTGAACCATTAATCGAATCCAATCCCGTACAAATCCCATGACTACCGAAGACAATGAAATTAATATTTTAGCAGCTATAGCTGTCAATCCACATGTCAGTGTGGACGAGAGAGATTGCCCGAGAAGCAAGCATGAGTCAAAGTAACGTAATACGAGTTCTAGCCCGACATCAATTTCATCCGTTTCACATATCGCGACATCAGGAATTATACGGAAGCTATTATTCAAAATCGAGTTTATTTTGTTAATGGGAACTGCATGAAAATAGTTAATTTCCTTTCCTAACGTCTTGTTTACGGACGAATCAGCATTCATTAATCATGCTTCAATTAATCTACGGAATGCTCATTATGGGTCCGTTGATAATCCACATTGGCTTCGAGAAATTGATCACGAAAGACAATGGAGCGTAAACGCATGGTGTGGTATTTTCAATGAAAACGTAATCCGACCATATTTCATTACCGGAACGAAGACAGGACAAAAATATCCTCAATTTTTGCAAGAAGATCTGCCAATTCTGTTGGAAGATTGGAAGATGTCCCGTTGCAAAACCGCTATGATATGTGGCATCAACATGACAGCAGTTCTGCTCATTATGCAGGAGTAGCAAGAGAATTGTTGAATTCTAGGTTTCCAAACCGATGCACAGTGCTCTAGAAGACAGTTCTAGTGCGAATTAATTATCGTGCGAGGAAAAAATTGACATTTTGTGTAAAAATTACTTTTTAAATATTTGAGTAAAGTAAATAAAACATAATTTACAATACTGACTACTTGTTTATTAATATAATAATTATATTAATCTAATACTATATTCATTCAAATTTTTCAATAGCCTTCCAACTCTTGCGGGTTCAAGTTCGTGAATGTCGATCTCATTAAAGGGGAACGCTATGGTCGATTCTAACAAAGTCTTACTTTTTGACAGATATCTATCTTTATAATTATTGCCTATTTTCCAACGTTTCTCAATGTTTTTGATAAAGTTCTTTAAAATTCCTACAATATTGTGTCCGCTCACATTCCTTCCGGTGAAAATAGCCTCTAACGCAATCCTCTCGTTTCAAATTCTTCAATTTGAACCATTCTTCGAAGAACTCTAAGCGGGTGATCGTAGATACGTTTACTAAAATTTTAAAATAAAATGATAATGGGATTGCGGTGGAGGACCGCGTTTTCTCTTTGCCGTTTATGGAGATGAAGTAAGCTTTCAAATAAAATACTTCATAACGCGTGCAAATGCGTGCAAATTTTCTAAAACTTACGACATTCCAATAATTTTTCTTAAAAAGTATCAGTTCATAAAATATATCATAAAGTGTGTGAAGGGAACGTAAACCTACCATTTCCAGTTACAGCCATACCGATAATATCATATACAGGGTGAGTCCGCATAAACAGAACACCTAAATATCTCCGTTACTTTTCGTTGTACGAAAAAACTTCTTAGGACAAAGTTACACCGTTTGAAGGGCCACATGTAACGGTGTGAGAGAAAAAAGTTTCAAGATCATTTTTTACAAGATTTCAAGGTCATCGATATTTTCTTAATTGGAATGAGGTATTTTTTAATACATCAATCGATGCAGCTGGACATTCGTTATAAAAAAGTACTAACCTATGTATGTCGAAAAGTTAGTAGTTCACGAGATATTTCGATTTAAATAACTCTAAAACACCATTACTGTCGTACTAAGACGTCAGCGTTTACTTCCTTGTGTAACGTTTTACTACGACAGTAACGGTTTTACAGTTATTTAAATCGAAATATCTCGTGAACTACTAACTTTTCGACATACATAGGTTAGTACTTTTTTATAACGAATGTCCAGCTGCATCGATTGATGTATTAAAAAATACCGCATTCAATTTAAAAAAACATCGATAACCTTGAAATCTCATAAAAATGACCTTGAAATTTTTTTCCCTTACACCGTTATATGTGGCCCTTCAAACAGTGTAACTTTGTTCTACGAAGTTTTTTTGTACAACGAAAAGTAACGGAGATATTTAGGTGTTCTGTTTCTTCGGACTCACCCTGTATAACAAGATACTAACACAATTTATGCACATTTCAAGAAAGAACTCGATATTTTGAGGTTATAATTTGTAGCAATTGACTAACGCAGAAAAAGAAAATCTGGTTACTGGAATGTTGACAGCCTTGCCACCAATAATACGGTGATGTGATTTACTAATTTTGCTTTTGTTATTGTAGTATACATATCAAACTATCATGCAAGTATAAATTCTAACAGATTTACGTTAGTTAGTATTTGTAATTTATTCGTGCTAGAACTGACTTTTAGACCACAGTGCGATAGATTGGACGAGGTGGAACTGTCTCATGGCTAGCATGTTCGCCTGATTTAAATCCACTGGATTTCTTTTTGTGGGGTCTGCTAAAAGCGACTGTATACAAGAATGCTCCAACGACAGTTGAAGATATGCATCAGCGTATCATCACAGCACGCGCGAATATCATCTCGAACGTACTTGTCAGAGTTCAATATTCCCTCAAAGCCCGTTTACAGGCATGTATCGACGTAGACAGCCATCATTTCGAACATTTATGATATACAGGTATTCCGCTTCTATATTTTAGATTTATACATTTTCTCTGTCCGTGTCCTTGAAAGACCTTGAGTAATTATAGTCACTGAATTCGCAATGAAAGGGACTGTGTCATTGTAGATGTTTAAAGAAGGGTGGTTCCATTTTTAAAAATGAAGGTGACCTTGATATGTATCTCTAAACAAATTACATAAATACAACAATTGTTTTGGTATCGTATGAGCCTCGTTTTACCATTCAACTTTGTCCTCAAGACATTTAATGTATGTATCTTTGAAAACAACAACGATATTTGAGGTGATAACGTTAGGCGACTCGCCCTGTATATTTAGCAGCGCAGATATTATAATATGAACCGCGCAATGTTCAAAGAAATTTAACTTGTTATTTTTATAAGGCCACATGTACCGGCTACTGTTAAAGCTCGCTAGGTTTAGTGTTAACACTTCACATACCGGAAGCCTATTAATAGGATTTTCAATAATCTTGCTGTACCAAAAGAAAGCATAGAAATTTTCTTTTACATTGCAATCTTAAATGAAACTATTAGATGACGCTATTGAGGGTGTCTTGTTAGTTCATAATGAAAATTGCTGTTACCATTAAAGGTTCCATTAAAAACTGTTTAGCCATGAACGACAGATATTACAAAATTAAGCAATAATCACCGGTCGGTAATGTGTTAATAAGACAATTAAAAGAATAAACATTTTTTTATCTGGCTCCTGTGTCTTGCAATCAATCAATGTAGACATTTTTTATTTTTTATAAAGGTCTAACAATAACATTTCTGGATGAATGAATGTTTTCGTATACATTTTCAACGAATGTATCAAAAAACAGATGCCATGGTCGGAAATCGCCAAAACGTGGTCAAAATAGGAAGAGGTACTCCCAATTTAGTTGAAAATTGATACTCATAGGTTTTTCGGGTCGCTGATTATAAATCTGAGGTGAATATTACAAAAAACAAAATGGCGGATTCAATATGGCGGATCCGTAACGCAAAAAATTATTGGACTCTCTTGAAAATTATTGGGTTTGGAAATAAGTTCGTTCGGTTTTTTACATTGGAATAAATCACAAAAACCGAACAAACTTATTTGCCAACCCAATAGTATTCCCATATTTTTCGCGCCGTTGAATGTGGATCTGATACCAAAATTGCAAAAAACAAAATGGCGGATTCAATATGGCGGATGCGTAATCTAAGACTTTATTGGACTCTGTTGAATATAATTCCTCTGTTTCTTTTGTCGTTGAATACGAATCTGATGTCAAAATTAAAAAACAAACTGGAGGCCGGGTATGTGAAAAAATGATTTATTTCCAGATATATTTGGTAATAGAATGTTTGCGAGGTATATTATTAGTAGAAATTGTTATCAGATGACTTCAGATAGCGAAAAATGTAAGTTTTGAGTGTTAAATATTGCATCCGAGGTAATTCTTTAGTACTAAAATATAATAGAAGTTTCTCAGTTCCGTTTCGCTCCGATATTTCGCTCATCTCTAGTCAAGTAAATATATAATGTATACTATGGTGTTTCATCTGATCCATACCTAAGTAGTATGTATTAAGATGTGATGTGCAAAAAAGATGAAACAATATCCCCCCGAAGTCACACAATTTTTTGAAGAACCTGATATGAACGAAGATATGTCATGTGACGAAGTATTGTAAAGTTACTTCTATACAAATTATTTTGTATTTTCCATAATTGTGATTGTAATTGGTGTTTTAAATGCAATATTTACCATTAAAGTCTTACACTGTTGACTATCTGAAGCATTTTATTGTAACATATAACAATAATGTACCATACGTTTGCGAATATTAGTTTTGCCTACGATTTAGAGCAAATTCGCTATTTCGGAACGTACCGGTCGCTAAGGAAATGGCGACAATTCATAAGATCGCCATGGGTCGCAGGAAAATGAAACGTACACTTGTTTAATAGCCTTAACAGCTTCTTTTCCAAAATAAATGAACGCTTGATCGCGATTGATAAACAACTTTTTCGTTAAGGATGTTCTGGAGGTATATAAAAACGCAACAAAATTTTTGAAAATTTGACAAGATATAATTCTTACTAAATTGATGCAATTACCGAAGTTTGGGTTCGATTCACTGCACCGTTTAAGAATTATAGCAACTTAAAGTTTGCACATTTTAACACGTCTTCTTATGGAGAATTCATAAAATTCCACTTCAAACCCTATTTAAACTTTGAAAAAACGCAACTAGAAACTCCAGTCTTTTTTTATATGTAGTAAAAATTAGGTAATTAATTATGTTCAAAATTTATTAGGATTCACTAAACAGTTACAGAGAAAAAAAATTCTAAACTGTTACAAAACGTCAAATTTATCTTGTTGTCTCTCACTAGCATGGAAACGTGACAAGTGTAGACCACTGAATATAGCTACAGAGGGTACAGTATTCGCAAAAGTTTAATGCAAAATATGCTCATGAATGGCTTTCATTGCCATGTATTGATGGATTTCGAATTTCTTGTATTTTTGTCTCCCATTGTACCTCCAGTACATCCTTAATAAAATGTACCAGATGCGTAGATTTCTCTTTTTCATGTCTCGGAGCTTTAAAAAATTAAATAAAGCACTAAAATCAAAATATTATATTAAATTAGGACATGTCCAACAATAGCAAGAATGATGAACCAGCGTTACTGCGCGATAATAAATCGCAGAGGTAATTTTGTATTATGGTTGAAAATGCCGGTCTTCTAGAACTACTAACTTTGAACTTACATATCTCCGACAGAGGTACGTATTAAATATTGGATGTAACAAAAAAGTGTGCTCTGGAACCTTATAAATAAAGTACTGTTACACAGATTTTTAAACAACGGAAAAAAATTTGTGACTTTTGGCTACGATTTGGCGATTTCCGACCACTGCACAGTGGTCCGAGAACGCGATTTTACTGGCCAAAAGTTAATTTTCGAAGTTCAACATTTTGAAAAAACTTTTTTGGCTATAAAGTGACAATACTCCAAACTATCAAAATCCAAAATATTATCCATTTCAGATAATTGTGTAACCGAGGGTAACGTTGTAAAGACAAAATTCTGAAATTCAAAGTGAAACTAATTATTCTAAGAACTCATTGTAGTGCGTTATGTAACAGGTTTGAATAAATGTTTAATGTATATTAATAGGCGTGTTTTCATTATTTAATTAGTTTCCTTGCGTTATTTAATCCATGTTGTACAAATGCTGCGATATTATTAACAATTTAAACTTTGGGAAGGTTTTTAAAGAAATGTTTAAAAGTGATAGACATCAGACCTGTTTTATATGAAAGTTTAAACAATTGGGAATAAGAGCATCTAAATTTTAGCTGCAGCTGTATAATTTATACGATTATGAAGAAATAAAATCCCGCCAGATATTTTGGCGCCTGGATAGCATAGTTGACTTGGATTCTGATGTTTAGAGTAGTTTAGACTGCGCGAGTCGTATCTTCTTGTTAGTATTTCTTTGTATAAACTGTTACATTGTACATATTACATTGATCAGATTCACAGAAATAATTGGTTCTCGTCGAGCATATTTGTTTTTGATCACGTTAGTCTTCAATCGAATATTCACGTGGAAACATCTGTACTGGCAGATTTTGCTAAGTTGTATGTGTGCGAAATTGTGTATTATAGTTATTTATATAATTATAGTTGAACATATTTACGTATGTAAATACATACATTGAACATATTTTTAATTCATTCATATAGTGTGTAATTTAGTTTAAGAGTTGAAAATAATTTTGAATTACAATGTCGGAAAGTATGTTCCACTTTAACCTTCCCATCATACTGTCTTGACATCAAAAGGTTAATTATTTGTATATTTGTAGACAAATATAACTTTAAAAATGAGAACCTTTTTAATGGATGGTATAATGAAGATGATCCGAGCAGAAAGATAATTGCTGTGTCTGATGTTATTTTTGATAAAATCAGCGAAGTGACTTGTGACGAAACTAGAAAGTCCATTCAAGAAAAAGTACGTCTTTTTGCAATAATTTATACGATAAATGGTTAGAACAACATCTAATCTTTGAACGAAACGTAAATGAAGATCAATTGATGATGCAGAAAATTTAGATGAACAGAAATTCGAATTAGCCATGTTGAAATATTTTAATAATTTAGAATTAACATTGGAAATATAATTATATACAAATTTATTGCGTTAAAAAATGTCGATATGTGTGCTGTTTAATTTTGACCACGAATAACGAATTTCCAGACTACATGTGCATAGTATTGAATCCGGCATTTTGATTTTTCCAATTTTGATTTCAGATTCGTTATCAGTGACCTCGAAAACATATGATTACCAATTTTTAGAAAGATCCAACGACATTTTGACTTTTGGCCAGTAAAATTCCGTTCTCGGACCACTGTGCACTGTGGCGTGCGTCCGTCGCATTGATGCGAGTACGAACAATCAGCACGTAGCTTATTATTTCTACTGAAATGTAATATTCTAATGGTCGGGCGAGTCATAGATGACATTTAATCGGCATCATACAAGCAAACACATTATAGCCACGGTAAAGTGTGACTGAGGTAGTAGAATATGAACTGCCGCGCCGGCATGAAATAAGAAAAAATATGCAATTGTGGCCAGGGCTGTGCCGTGCTGTGACACAGAGACGGCACCGTAAGGGGCTGCACAAGCAGCAAAATCACAATAGAATTTGAACCATTCGATACATCAAAATCTTGCAAGATCTGCGTCGCGTCGCAAGAGGACGCAAGAGGAGAATAAATTTTAAATAAACTTTTCTCAATTATATTCTGGACATTACCCTTCATTCTCTGAATGAACGATTCACGAAATGGGCTTCTGGAAACCCATAGCAGAAATGTTCAGTTTTAATATGACATTTTAAGAAAATTATTGTATACCAGTCTCTAGCAGAGTTGGGTAGTAATTAATTACATGAGTATTTAATTACATCTTCAATTACATGTGCAAAAGTGGACTATAATTACAATAAAAAAAACGGTTAAATGATCCGAAACATAAAAATTAGTGGTTTAAAAGAACAATTACACTGAAGTAATTGTTAGACTCAATTACAATTACCGTAATCGTGTTAAGTAATTACAATTACTCCTTTCATAATATACTGTAATCGTAATTGTGGTTCGCAATTCCAGTTACTGATTGTGCCAAAGTAATTGCAATTACCAATTACAATCACATGCAATTGTAATTTTATTTCTGCAATTTCAAGTAATTTTAATGCAATTACAAATAATTGTAATTGGTATTTGCAATTACTTAACGCCAAAATGGCACTAAAAATAAAGTAATTAGATACCTACTTAATGGAAATGTGTAAGGAGAACAAAAAAAAAGTATTAGTAATCGTTTTTGTGAAATATCAAATAATTAGCTACAAATAAACATTTAATGAATAATAAATATTTCCTAACATTTGCTTTTTGTTTGTTCTTTTTAGACATTTCTATTGAGTAGGTATCTGATTACTTTTTTTTAGTCCCATTTTGGCGTTAAGTAATTGCAACTACCAATTACAATTACTTGTAAAGTAAACAATTACTGGTTATTTTCGGCAATAAATCGTGAAAATCTGCAATTTTTACCATCATTAAATGTTTGTAGCTCATTGCAACGTCGACCGATTTTGACGAAATTTTCGGAATATGTTTAATTGACACAGATCTACAAAACTTATTTTTTAAATTTTCAATATAGGCCCACATAAAAAAGTTAAAAATTCAACTTTTAGTATTTTTTTCAACAATTCCGATCAATTGCAATTTTTGAAAAAATTTCTTTTCACATTCTTTAGTAAACTAATTGCTCTAGCTTCCCAAAAAAGTTCAAATCGTATAGTACAATATCGTATAGAAATATCATAATTATACAGGTGAGTCTAATAAAGTGAGCAGGGACTGTACATCGGCTGTCATTCTAGACTACACATCCCTAATTAACGAGTCTGCTAAAGTTCAAATTAGAAGGGTAAAACGGTAGTACATTGTTGTACACTGTTGCACAATTTACCACGCTAAACATTTTCTGCCACGAGCACGGGGCCCTCGAAACCAAACCGCGGAGCCCCCCCGCGACCGCTTAGTCCGCTTACCGTTAGATCCGCCTCTGCATTTTGGTCACCTTTTTCATTAAATCACAATGAAATACATTCGCAAATAAATTATTTCATATTTATCATTATTTCATTAAATACATGAAAATGAAAAAGGTTATTTTAAAGGAAAAACGTTTTTACAGGGCGGCATTTCGAAGAGTTGGGTCGCACAGTGGTCCGGATCGAAGAAGTTGGTGTCATTTTGTTATAACTTTTGAACTATTAGAGATATCGCAATGAAATTTTCACCAAAAATATTAAAAAAATAGTCATTCTTACCTAGAGATAATTAAATATTTTTTGCATTTGTTAGACAATAATTTGACTAACTCTTCATTGATATTTTTTATTAAAAAGTGAATTGTTCAAATATAGTTTTTCAACCTTTTTATACTTCTTATGAACAATAATTTTTAGCGTTGGTCTTAATCTTTAACACATAAAAGAATGCTTTCCTGTGTAAAAGAAAAGAAATATTTTAAATAGTATTCAGTCAATATTACCACAAATAAAAAAGTAAGCTAATAAAATAAACATAGCATAATTTGTCTTTCGTGATGATCTATGATGATCGATTGCATTAGTTAATTAATAACTCTACTGCCTCAGGATTCAGTATTTTACGATTTCTTTTACATGTTAATCTTACAGTCAGCGTCAATATTAAGTGGACACTTTTAAAAATGGCATAACTTTTTAAAAATTGGTCGAAAGGACTTGAATTTTTTAAAGATGTTAGACCGATCAGATCGCTAGAGAATAAGTACACAACAATTTATTAAGATTTATTGCTATTGGTAAGAATCGTACAAAATCTAAAAATTGATGTTTTGTCAACTTTTTTATCTGGGCCTGCAACGATAATTTAAAAAATGCGTTTTATAGATTTCGGTAACTTATATGGTCAACATTGCAACGAGCTACATACGTTTAAAGATGAGAGTTTAAGGGTGTTCTGGAGGTATATAAAAACGCAACAAAATTTTTGAAAATTTGGCAAGATATAATTCTTACTAAATTAATGCAGTTACCAAAATTTGGGTTCGATTCACTGCACCGTTTAAGAATTATAGCAACTTAAAGTTTGCACATTTTAACACGTCTTCTTATGGAGGATTCATAAAATTCCACTTCAAACTCTATTTAAACCTTGAAAAAACGCAACTAGAAACTTCAGTTTTTTTTTATATGTAGTAAAAATTATATAATTAATTATGTTCAAAATTTATTAGGATTCACTAAACAGTTACAGAGCAGAAAAATTATAAACTGTTACAAAACGTCAAATTTATCGTGTTGTCTCTTACTAGCATGGAAACGCGACAAGTGTAGACTACTGAATATAGTTACAGAGGGTACAGTATTCGCAAAAGTTTCATGCAAAATATACTCATGAATGGCTTTCATTGCCAATACATATATTGATGGATTTCGAATTTCTTGTACTTTTGTCTCTCATTGTACCTCCAGAACATCCTTGGGTGAAAGTTGCAGATTTTCAGCCTTGCCAGGGAATTTCGTCCTTACGTGATTATCTTTAAACGTTTGTTTCGATAAATTCTTCAATATGTATATAAGTTACCGAAATCTATAAAACGCATTTTTTTAAATTATCGTTACAGGCTCAGATAAAAAAGTTGACAAAACATCATTTTTTAAATTTTGTATGATTTCTATCAGTTTTGCAATCTTAATAAATTTTTGTTTACTTATTCTCTAGCGAACTAGCCGGTCTAACATCTTAAAAAAATTCAAATCCTTTGGACTAATTTTTAAAAAGTTATGCGATTTTTAAGGGTGTCCGTTTAATATTGCCGCTGACTGTAATTGTGACATGTACGGGTCAGATGTTAACAATAATCTCAAATAGTTTTCGAACGCTGCGCAAGGTTCCAAAGATAGAAATAAATGCAGCGAGAACGCTAAGAAACTCTCGTCATTCGTTTCGTTATATTTTTTAAAAATAATAGTGACTATCGAAGTTAATTTACATACATGTATATCTTTACACTATTTATCTCTTATAATGTTATTGCAAAAACGTCCGTATTTGGAAGACATTTGATCAGTCATACGAGCCTGTTTTACGCAAGCGAAACTCGTCGCGAAGTAACATTGACAGCTTTGAACAATGATAAGTTGGAAAGTAGGACGAGGTAGGACGATATTCTTGCATAATTATATACGGGGAAGAATGCTGAAAATGACCCAATTTGTTATAAAACAAGACTTTTCATCACCCTCTAGATATTCCTTGTCAAATGTAAAAAATTTGGCCAATTTTTTTATTTCATTGAATATTAATTTTTAACATATTGTGAACAATAACTTTTAGTGTGGATATTAATTTTGTAACACAAAACAGTGCACTTCATCGTAAACAAAAAAAAAATAAGAAATATTAAGTGGTGTGATCAAGGGCACCTCGAAGAAGAGAAGCAATTTTCTTGGTGAAAAGTACTATCTCTAAATGTCTACCTTTAAGTATTCGTCCTAATTACAATTCTTGATAAACTGCATTAATTTTTTCATTTTCGAGGTTGATTGACACTTAGGCGAAGCAATACAAATTTGTTAGAAATCGATATGAGAAAGTTGACTTTTTAGCTGAATGACACCAACTTCTTCGATCCGGACCGCTGTGCGTCGTACTGAGAAAATCTACCGCACAGCCCTGGTCGTGGCTTGATTCGGCTTACACGAAGCAAGCGAGTTTACTTGTAATCCTCGTGGTTCGTCCGACGTTGATGCGGATCATCATGGAAATGGTTAATTCGTAGTTTGAAATTCGATAATTCGGCACATGCGAGTTGGTCAGAGAAGAGACGATATTCACAAAAAAAAGTATGTACTACGATACCAGTTTTGAAGAGTAGAGTACGACGTAGCCAAGTTGGCCATTGATGGGACTGGCAGGACACTAGCGAACAAGATCGGAAGACGTTGCAACTTTTCGAGATTCGAAAAGGCTTCGGGAACGTCAAACGCGGGTCTGCCCATATGTGTTTAGTTTCCAAGGTTGGTAGGTATGTATAAACCTTCCATACAATGCGCGTAGTACCCACTTACTATCGAAAGGATCAATACGGGGACATGCACCAGCAGCTTGCTTGCTTGCTTGCTTGCTTGCTTGCTTTCATGAATCTCCCTCGCTAAGACTGTAGGTCACCCAGCGATGTCGGATTACTTTTTCGCCGCAAAGAAAGTACGCCAGAATCTTTCCAGAAACCGTGCAAATGTTCGTTCGAGTCTAGATCGTCTCTTAAAATTTACAGTCGGTCTCATAATTGGTGGAACACGCTTTAAATCAGGGGCCAAAAATAACAGTTATTCTAAAATTTTCTACGAAAAAAATCATTAATAAAGAATCGATTATTATTGAAATTTAAGACAATCAACACACAATATTGAGAAAATAAAATTCAGGTACAAAAGGATTAATAAATATCGATTTTTAAACTTTTTCGTGACGAATAACAGTGATTAGTGTCGAAAAATCTCGGTCCTCCTCGATAACTGTTATCGATGGAGAAAAACTATTTCGATTGCTCAAAGCAGTTATCGATGAGAGAAATTCATTTCTATCACTTATAACGGTTATCGATGAGAGACATTTATGTCGAACACTCGTAACAGTTATAAATAGACAGCGGATCTTCATGTAAAATAAAATTGTCTGCATCGATTCCAAGAGATAGAAACGAAATTGCATTCTTCCCTTCATGATTTTAATAAAAGAGAAATATCATCAATTTACACAATTTTCCAACAATTTTGAATTTCGCCTACACAATTTAGCTATAAATGCATAAAGATCCGCAGTCCAGTTATAAATGAGTGAAATTCATGTCGATCGCTCATGACAGTTATGAATAGACTGCGGATTTTATGCATTTATGACAAAAATGGAGAGTTGTCATTTCAAACAGTGAAAACATTAAAAGAATTTAAAAATACTCCTACATTACTTTCGATCTATTAAACATATTAAGGAAGAAAATGCATTTCTATTTAATTCTAGCTTGTTACAATTAAAGTAGAATATTTTTATTTTGCATGAAGATCCGCAGTTTAGTTATCAATGAGAAAATTTCATTTCGATCACTCGTAACAGTTGATCGGTGAGAGAAATTTATTTCGAGCGCTCATATATAATTAGTAGACTGCGGAACTTTATGCAAAATAAAAATTGTTTGCATCAACTAGAACAAACAAGAGCCAAGTAATAATTTCTTTAATTCTTTAATAATGTTCACAAGCTGCAACTAATACATTGATGTTATTAAATTTTTAGAATTTGTCCATCATTTTAAATTGCACCTACCCATTTTTGTCATAAATGCATATTTGTCACAAATGCATATTTGTCATAAATGCAGTCTAGTAATTAGACTGCGGATGTTTATGCAACTTGTAATTTTTCTAGGCAGAGTTTAAATGAGATCAAATAAAATCTACTCAAAGAAAATCGTACTAAACTCTATCGAATTTAATATTCTAGTATCATTTGAAAATTTTCAGAGGCCTTAAACGCATAAATATCCGCAGTCTACCCGTAACAGTTGATCGATGAGAGACATTTATTTCGATCGCTCATAACAGTTGTCGATGATCGAATTTTGTCCACTTGCATATAGTAATTGTTAATGAAAAAATTCATTTCGGTTGCTTATTCAATTATCGAGTTGCCGTATTGGGTTTCGTATAGCAAGACGAATCAACATGCCGTAAGAAGAACACAAAGTCTGTTTGTGTTAACTGTCTTCGTCCACCGACGATTCCGCGCTACTCGTATATGGACGTACAATTGTTTACAGGAGAAATTTTAGTATTGTCAGGTGAAAATTTGGAGAAACTCATGTTTGTCACACTAAGTTGTCATTGTAGAAATAAATTTTATGAACAAAAAATTTAACGAATAATTGGTTGCCTGTTATTTAAAAGTTGTACTATGCGACAGTAACTATAAAAAATTTCCGTCGTCAATAACTGTTATGAGCGGTCGAAATAAATTTCACTCATTGATAACTATTATGACCGATCGAAATAAATTATACTCATCGATAACTGTTATCTTCGTTTTGAATCTTTTCTCATGTTTAATTAGTTTTTGAGGGCTACCAATATGAACGTACAATCGTTTACAGGAGAAATTTTAGTACTGTCACGAGAAAATTTGGAAGAACCCCTGGTGTTGTTCACACTAAATTGTGTCATTGTAACAATCAATTGAGCCGTTTATTTTAAAAGTGACCTAAGTCCATTTAAATTTAAATTTAGACATTTAATAGTTTGCGTTTCATTGAAATTAAAAATGTACGTATAAGATACCAATGTGTCACAGTTCTTAAGGGTGTGGGTCGGATTTTGACCTTGGTCGAGCGCGAGTGTGGTAGTACCTTAACACACCGATAGATACTGTATACGTACACGAGATTGCAAGGGTTCCGTAGATTTCGTTTGCTGTCTCTCTAACGCACATTTGGGGCCCCTACGTAGTCACAATCGCTAGATAAAAGACCCACAATTACGGGATGCTTCCATATATGGCCTACTTTTGCGTTTTCGAGGCGTAATTTGCATTATTCGGCAGCATGTAGCGCAGTTTCACAAATATTGGACGAAGCGACAGTGCTGCCATTGTCGAGACACATACATTTTCTTAAATATCGAGAGATTTAGGGTTCTTATAGACCAAAATGTAGGCATCCCGGAATTCAGGGTCACATACAATGTCAATGAAACCTTTATTATGTTAAACTATACGTGTTTAAACACAGCAAACGAAATCTACGAAGTAGATCCCTATACGGGAGATTTTGGTGCAAGTATTAGTTCCATGGCATTTTTAGCTAGGAGCGCTAGCGTTTTTAGTCACTATTTTACCGATATTTTACCAATACAGTGACTGAATCGGTAAAACAGTGACTAAAAACACTAGCGCTCCTAGCTACAAATGCGGAGGGCACCGATACTACGACCAAGGTCAAAATCCGACCCACACCCTTAAGTGTATCTAAGAGAGTTCAATGTACATTGCGTACTAAAATAATAGCAATTATTAAGCGAATAATATGTGTATTCTTACCAAGAATGGACGTAAGCCACTTTCAAAATGAACAACTGGATTTGTCATAAAATATGAAACAGCCCTAGTCCATCCGATGTAATTTATAATCCTTCAAATTGAGAAAACAATATTCAATTTATTTTATATTTCATTACAATCTTGAAACTATATAAATTACATAACAATTTACTTCTCATTTACATTTTGCTCCGGTGGTATATATATATATCATAGTAAGTCCGTCATATCCTTGTATTTCGTTCGCTGTTGTAATTTGTCTTATATGTTTATAAAGTGGTGTTAATACAATATTTTCGAATTTTCTTGGTCTATCCCGTCGTGGTAATAAATTCAATATTTTAAATTATGCATTGTCATCCATTGATAAAAAATTTTATTCGGTTCATTTCTCAAAAAACGCATCCAGCATATTTTAACCAATTTATTGTTTCTCCGTTAAAATTCTTTACTCTTTTAAAAATTGCATCCTCCAAAAATCTTGTTGATATGAAATCCTCTTGTTTCATTTCATTTCAAATAAAGTTAGTACCATTTCAGCACTTCTTGATAACATTATAATAATCTTGGGGGACAAACAGTCAACTGACAAATGGACTTGGGCCACTTTCAAAATATGAATTTGTATCATTCTATTAACCAGCTAATTTCTATTTTACAAAATCTTTGTGATTTTAAATAGATTAGTTACAATTTGCTTCAGAATGATAAGATAACGTAGAAATGTAAATATTAAAATTGCAGGCTTGATTTTCCTCGAAAGTGGACCCAGTCCATTTTCAAAATAAACGACTCAATTTCATGAATAAAAAATTTATCAAATAATTGATTGCCTATTATTTCAAAGTTGTACTATGTGACAGTAACTACTATAAATTTCTTCCATCGATAATTGTTACGAGCGATTGAAATAACATTCTCCCATCGATAACTGTTATGAGCGATCTTTAGATTTATTTATAAATGTCTCTTTGATAACTGTCATGAGTGATTGAAAGGAACTTCTCTCATCGATAACTGTTATGAGCGATCGAAATAAAACTTCACCCATCCATAACTGTAATGACCCTAGTAGCACAAAATATTGTGTACACATTTATATAATATTAAAAAGAGATTCAGTCTGTTTTTAATATTCAAATATACATACAATATTTATTTTACATTAAGTACCAAATATTTTCTGGAAATATGCAGGAAATATCTATTTCATGTTACGAGAAAAATATTTTTTTCTAAATATAAAATGAATTTTTATTCCATATTAGAAATAGAATATTTGTTCCTAATTTTCTAGTCTCTAATTTTTGTTACAACCTTTTCTTAAATTTGAAGATTTTATTGAATGTTATTTAAGCATTGGTTTCACAATTTTTAAATATTTACTTTATATTTTTTAAATATCTAATTTATATTCTCTGTTTATTTAGCTTATATTTTCTAAACATTCAATTTACATTTCTTGTATACATATACAATATTCAGATTCAATATTTTTCTCATATGAAAAAGTGTGGCTTAAAAAATATTTTTCCAATATTGGCAAAAAATATTTATCCAATATTTTTGTGCTAATAGGGGAGTGATCGAAATAAATTTTTTTTATTTGCAACTGTTACAAGTGGTCGGAATGAATTTCTCTCATTTGCAACTGTTATGAGTGATCGAAATAGCTTCCTCCCATCGATAACTGTTATGAATCGTAGCTTATGATCGATCAAAATAACCTTTCGAGAAAATCGAAGTCGAAAATCTACTCGGTACGTGAGACATGGGCACTCGGTACATGAGCATGTCGACTTCGTGCATCTCGCTATATACTCTTGTTTTGAATCTTTTTTTTTAAATTGTTTATTGATAAAGGTCGCGTTAACATCGAGGTTACTAGCGACCACTTTTGGTATACAATTATAAATGCAATGTTTTGTTAGCGCAATATGTATACATGAGTATGGAGATAATTAGATATTGTGATCTAGATCTACTTTTTTGAGGAAGGTAAGAACGAGAGCAATGGTCTTTTGGTCGTTGAGACATTCACTCAGATTGGTCGAAATGTTATGGGCTTGTCGTTGTATACGTATTTACAGACATAGTAATGACAAAGATAAGAAATAAGAATCGAAAATAAGAAATAAGATCGAAAACAAGAGTATATGTATAACTAGATGCACGAAGTCGACATGTAAATTTTCGACTTCGATTTTCTCGAAAAGGAGGACACGAAGGAAAAAATTGTATTCTTTCTTTTCGACTCGTATTTACATGTAGAATCACCTTCTAATCGGTTTACCATGAATCGCGGGTCAACCTGTGTATACAGAATAACGAAACGGTGAAAATGGATTCGAACGAAGTTGACGAAGCACTAGATCTGCGGTATCAATTGATTCCACGGACTCGGCACGGTGCAAACAGATGTGTAAATCTATCTATCCGTTCGTTTACGGCGACGAATGCACGCAACGAGGAAGAGGCTCGAAGCCTTTCGGAAGCTGCGTTTCAAGTAGCATCCGCCAGAGGCAAGTAGTGTCGTTGCAAGAGCAGCGATGAAGGGGGGAGGGAGAGAGAGAGAGATAAACGAATAAAGAAAGAAAGAAAAAAAGAGAGAGAGAGAAAGAGAGAGAGATTGGCAGGGCGGTGGGAACCGAACGGCATCGAGTCTTGTGTATAAATAGAAGACACGTCGACCGACCCGTCTGTTCCTTTATCGGTGTTATACTATTGCATGCATGCTACTCGACTGCTTACGGCTTACGTGATAGAGGATGGTTTCCGTATCGATTCGTGTCGCGATTCTCTGCATTACCGACCACGATCTCGCGAACTTTCAACCGACTGATCGCGCAACGGAAATTCGGCGAGAACCGAAGCGATTCGACCAGCGTACTCGAAAGGCTGACTGGGTTGTCCCTCTACCGACATTTTATTTTGTTTAGGGAACTCGGAGCTCTTCTAGTGGAAGGCGGGGCACGAGACGGTAGCGAGATAATCAGCTACCTATGAATGTTTCACTGCTGATAGCTAAGCCTACTATCATGGCGTACCTTTACATTGTGTTTAAACAGTACCGAGACATCCTCGTTTAAATTGTTCATGAATTTTTTCAGATTTTTTGGTTTGGTGCGCCGTTGTTAAAATAAACTAGAGGGCTATTGTTGCTCGCTCGCTTCGCGAGCTCGCGGGCAGGACTGCTCTTGCGAGAATGTTAGTGGTACGCATGGCTAGTAGGGCCCACAGCTATTAATGTCTTTCATTTTGTGTGTGACTCTCCACGAGCCACACAAAGAACTTCCCGATTCGTTAGTTGCTGTATATTATTATCATTATTTATTAAGTGTACGTTTTATGAAGATTATACGTTTTCAGGGAAATTCAATAGTTCTCTACTTATCAAAATGTTTGCTATATGGCGTCGCATTAAACCAATATCGTATGCTCGTTGCTCGCTTGGTTCCTTGTTATAGCATACTAATGTTGCAAAATAAATTGTCTTAATTAGTTTTTCGCAAACGATACAACTCATCATTATCCGGGTTTGCAGTATTGATCTTGGTTTTCTTCGATACTATTAATTTAAATTTTCTCAAAATATATAAACCGCTCAATTTTGAAACTCTGCTCAGTGCTACATACAACATTTGTAAAGTTCGTATTTCTGATGTTTTAAAATCCATACATACTTTCTCGTATGTTTGTCCCTGACTTTTATGAATCGCAATCGCTTCAGCAGGATCCACTGGAAATTGACTACGTGTGATTTGTTATTTTCCTTCACTCGAAATATTTACTTGATTCGATATTTTTTTATTATTGGTGTTAAATTTTGATTTATATTTGCATTTTTCATATAATCACGATAACGAGTTCTTACTTTCACTCCTACTATGGCCAATTGAAAATCTAACCACAATATAGACGGAATTTTAGTATTTTCTTGAAAACTAATAAATTTTAATATTCCGCATGCTCCATTAACCAATTCGTCTTCAACGTCAATGTTATTAATTATCATATATTTTATATTAATTTTCAATTTAATCTCAGTTAACAATTCGTTTTGAACTGATTGTTTATTTAAAGATTGTAATATAAATGTTTTTGTACTTTCATCGATATTCTTTGAAAATGTATTCTCGGCGATGATTAACTCACTCTTGCATTGGAATAATTTTCGATTATTGTAAGCGGTTACATTAGCATTAGTTGCATAATTGGAAAAAACGTATTTTTAATTAAAAAAACAAGAAAAAATTTTTTTTTAATTTTATAAAAATTTTTTTTTTAATTTTATAAAAAAAATTTTTTTTTTAAATATATATATATAGTTACGTTTACTTCTTCGGTGGATACGCCTTTCGTATAAATTGCAATGTTTAATCAACTCCTTTCGAAAAAAACTAAAAAACTACTTGACCAAAATGGACCAAAATCTAATCAGCTCTAAGTTACAGCGGGGCACATCGATTGCATCATTCATCATTCTGATCGCGTTGTTACTTTTTCAGAAAACGTTAACGAAAAATTTGATTACATAGAAACGGCCATACGCACACACACACACACACACACACACACACACACACACACACACACACATACGAACATGTTGCTGAAAATAGTCTAAAATGACTCCAATGACCATGAAACGTGAAGATCTGCTGAAAAATCGATTTTCGATTTTCGGGGTAATTACAATAACTTCCCTATGAAATCGGGAAGTTAATAAAAACCAATTTTTTCGACGTTTTTTTCACGAAAAACTAAGTTAACATTAAAATTGTTACGTTCTATTTATTCTGTAAGTCTATCAGGCTCTGATAAACCTTCAGCATTGTACAGAAGTAATTAAAAAATGAAATCAATTTAACTAATATTTCTACAGTATAAACATTACATCTAGAAATATCAATCACGTTTCCAACAGCTCACAATTAGTTGGGTCAGCGCGTTAGGCGTTCGACTGTGGACCAGCGTATACTAGGTTCGCGCTCGTCGTAGGTCTATCTTTTTTATTTCATTAATTCTCTTCTTTTTTTATTTCTGACTTCACACTAGTCAAGGATATTTTTGTAGAATTCTTTTAAAAGCAACATTGAAATATTTAAAACGTATTTTAAGGTAAAATACGCCAAAAATAGTAGTCGTGTCTAACAGAATCGTAAGGCGAGTTTACATAGATAAAAATTAATGAAATATCGAAAGTTTGTCATTGTAAATATTCTTTTATAGATCCGTTAGTTTACTTTGACAAGTATCGGAACATCTGCTTTCACTGTGAAATATTTCATTAGCAACCCTGAGTGGTACATACACAAGAATTGCTGTTCCGCATAAAAGACGAGGTACCAAAAGCAAATGCCACCAAAGAGGTGAACAACAATAGAGCTATTTCTACAACTTGAATATCTTTCTTTTCTCTATAACAAAGTATTTAAAACTCGAAGACGCGTATACACAGAATTACCGCTGAAAATGTCGAGCACTGCCAGAAGTTCCTTGACTGCTACTGGTTTTAATCAATTTTGTTTACTAATTGTATTAAATATAGCTCTCTCAAACTTTGTTGTAATTTATATTTGTGAAAAAAGTATTTAAATATTTCCAAAAATCGTTATCCTTAAGTAACGAGAAATGTGGTCATAGGAACGCGTGGTGCAAAACTAACTAAAAAAAGAATTAATCAAGTAAAAAAAAATGTATACGTAATGCCGGGCGCGAACCTAGTATACGCCGGTCCACAGTCGAACGTCTAACGCGCTGAGCCAACTGAGCTGTTGGAAACGTGATTGATATTTCTAGATGAAATGTTTATACTGTAGAAATATTAATTAAGTTGATTTCATTTTTTAATTACTTCTGTACAATGCTCAAGGTTTATCAGAGCCTGATAGACTTACAGAATAAATAGAACGTAACAATTTTAATGTTAGCTTAGTTCTTCGCGGAAAAAACGTCGAAAAAATCGGTTTTTATTTTTTTTAACAACGGCGCACCAAACCAAAAAATCTGAAAAAATTCATGAACAATACTTATAACAATATACCGCTACTGTAAAAATATAAATGTTGTCACTCTAGAACTTTCATGTTTAATCTGCATTTTTTCGATTTTTTTGAGGTTTTTGATTTTTTACAAGCAGGATTTTCACTTTAAAAATCTGAAACCAATTGCAAAGTATGTATTTGGGTTCTTCACATGTGTCAGATTTTTCTCAGAATTTCTAAACGTCATTAACTAGGGAAAATAGGACAAAAACTGATCTTTCGATTTTACCCCATAACTACCCTCCCGATCGAGATACAGGGTTGAAATTTTGCACAGTATGTTTTTTCTTGGTGCTCTATCGAATGGCACATCGTCGATAAAATTCGGTTCAAGGGCATTTTTGACTATCTTATCCGGCTATACCCTTTGTGTATTTTGTTTAAGATGTCTTGCTATTTGTTTGACATAACGTACATGTTGGCATTTTTTAAAAGCAGCACTCTGAGTATTATACGAGGTGTGTTAAAAAAACTAACGGCAATTTTGTAATTTTTTCTTTGTTGTGTTGGTAAACATGTCTGAAAAGTGTCTGTATAGGGTGCCACAAAATTACATGTCGCGGACACCATAGCGCGATTCTACACCTCCGATTTAGTCGAAAATGACATAAAGAACCCCCTGCAAAATTGACCTTGAACCTAAAAAACAAGGTCAAAAAGTACCAAATTTTTTTTAAGAATAAAGATTTAAGATTTTCATAGATAATTTTAGATAACATTCATGTAGACAAATGCATACAATTTTTTCTGATACATGAAAATCGCGGTATTTTTTAACACATCTCGTAAGTGTTTCCAAATGGGTTCTCACATACATAAGTATGAGCGGTTGGGACCAGGGTTGCCATATTCAGCGGCTCATCGTGCTCCTTCTGGCGCCTTCCCGCGGGGGAAGCCTGACTCGCTTCCCCCACTCTTACCACTACCGCTGCCGCGTGCCGCGTGGAGCATGCTACCGAGTGTCGCAGAAAAAACCGTACGCTTATACAAGCTGATATGCTTCGGAAAGGCAGGCTATACTGCAATAACGAAATAAATTTATTCGTGTATTGTTAAATAAACACAAATTAAGGTTTGAAAAATGTATATTTGCGACCTGCTAGTTACAATCATCGCTTTCGCTGGTAAATTCGCTTTCGCTTCCTATAAGAACATTTACAAATTCTTGCGGTATACTTTCTTCTTTGTACATATCGCTATTAAAATTTTGTACAAAATCGTCGCTTATAATGTAATTGCTACATTGCATACCAGTATTTCTAAATTCTAATTTAACTCTACCGAGTGCAGCAACCATTTGAGGCTGCAGTCGATTGCGATCTGGCGTTTTTATTTCACTTACTAAAGAGAAAAATCGTTCAATTTCAGCGTTTAAATGTGAGAACGATAAACATGCCAGTGCCAAATTTGAAATATTTTTAAATGGCTTTGTACCGTCAGGCTCACACATCTTATTAATTTCGTCCCAAAATTGAACGATTTCTAATCGTAATAAACGCTCTCTCATATTATCCTCACGAGCAGTTAAAAAACCTAGGGCGTGCCATTCATCAATACATGCTGTTCTATCGAATTTCGATTCAAATTTATTTAAAATATCATCTACTTGGCCTGTATGTTTCGTAATGTCTAATGCAACAGAAGGCTTCAAAAATTCCAGAGCCTTTATAAAATTATTGTTAAATGGCAATCTCTTTATAGCCCCCTTGTATGTCGTCTGGTAAAATTTTTGGCAATTTTGAAGAAATGTCGTGATTTTTTCCTGATCGTAAGTATCTATTGCTTGTTTAATCTCGTCAAGAGTACTTTTCGCCTTTCCTCCAATGTACATTGCTTCGAGAGGCAATAAATTTTCGCTTTTAAAGGGATCGATTTCGTGTAGGTTCGGTGCTCCTGCAATGACCTCGTAGTTTATAGAATTACGACCTATTTCTTTTAAAAACTTGTGACAATATTCTAAAAGATTTTGAACTAAAAGATCAGACGTTTGGAAAATTTTATTAAATTTGGTTATCGTACTTAAAGTGAAATCGACGAATTCTAGGTACGCTTTTGTGTATAAACAAAGCAATGCACTGACTATTTCTAACAAAGACTTTTTTAATTGTACCACATCCGAAGTATCTGATAATCCTGATTCAGATTGCGATTGTGACATACTAGATTCCGTTTCACTGTCTGATTTACCAGTTACTTCTATTTCAATAAATTTAATTAATGCAGCCCATTGCTCTAATATCCTATGTACACATTCGTATAATGCCAACCATCTGGTTCTGGATGGTTAGAGAGATATGAAAGAGCGTTTATTACGATTAGAAATCGTTCAATTTTGGGACGAAATTAATAAGATGTGTGAGCCTGACGGTACAAAGCCATTTAAAAATATTTCAAATTTGGCACTGGCATGTTTATCGTTCTCACATTTAAACGCTGAAATTGAACGATTTTTCTCTTTAGTAAGTGAAATAAAAACGCCAGATCGCAATCGACTGCAGCCTCAAATGGTTGCTGCACTCGGTAGAGTTAAATTAGAATTTAGAAATACTGGTATGCAATGTAGCAATTACATTATAAGCGACGATTTTGTACAAAATTTTAATAGCGATATGTACAAAGAAGAAAGTATACCGCAAGAATTTGTAAATGTTCTTATAGGAAGCGAAAGCGAATTTACCAGCGAAAGCGATGATTGTAACTAGCAGGTCGCAAATATACATTTTTCAAACCTTAATTTGTGTTTATTTAACAATACACGAATAAATTTATTTCGTTATTGCAGTATAGCCTACCTTTCCGAAGCATATCAGCTTGTATAAGCGTACGGTTTTTTTCTGCGACACTCGGTAGCATGCTCCACGCGGCACGCGGCAGCGGTAGTGATAAGAGTGGTGGAAGCGAGGCAGGTTTGACGGAGCATCTAGGAGAGGGAAGGCGCCAGAAGGAGCCCGATTGAGCCCGATGAGCCGCTGAATATGGCAACCCTGGTTGGGACATCTACACTAGGTCCACTATACATGTTTTCGTATTAATGATTCTATATTTGTATATTCTTATTTTGTAAAAATTTTCTCTTCTTTGTAATTCTTATACTGAACTCTGTTTTATGTTGAAATAAAAATCTTCTGAGAGTTTCTACTATGTAAAAAGAAAGATGGGATGTCATAAAACATACCACAATCAAAAAATGATAGCGATTTGTCGGACGTACCAAAAAGAAGCCACTTATCGTAATTAGAGATCGTGGTTTCGAACGTTTATTAACCCTTTGCCCTCCTTTGTCGAGTGTGACTCGACATCAGAGAAAGAAAGATGTAAATGAAACGGGTTTTTATATGTATTTTTATATGTACAGCTAGGAGTAAAACTGATCACACACACACTTTAAATCAGAATAACTTTTTAACTTCCCGATTTTATAGGAAAGTTATTGTAATTACCCTGAAAATCGAAAATCGATTTTTTAGCAGATCTTCACGTTTCATGGCCATTGGAGTCATTTTAGACTATTTTCATCAAAATTTCATTGAAATTGGTTAATTGGTTTACGAATTATAAACGATCAAAAGTGGTAAAAAGACAGAAAATCTTGAAAAATTGCAACTTTTAACACTTTTGATCGTTTATAATTCGCAAACCAATTAACTAATTTAATGAAATTTTGGGAGCGTATATAATTTATACCAGTTGACCAGACACATCTTTTGAATTTTCGTTATTGGCCCAGCTAAAGAAGTTGTAAAAATCAATTTTTACTATTGTTTTTCACAATTCCGTCCAAATGCATTTTTTCAACATATTTTTTACACATCATTTACTAAACTAATTCTTCTAGCCTTACAGAGAAATTGAAGTGGTTTGGTCCATTCATAAAAAGGTTGTTCTGATTTAAAGTGTGTGGAATCAGTTACATATGCTCCTTACTATATGCCCTACCATCAGTCAAAATATGCTACATTTTAATGTAGGTATTTAAATCTCTCTGTTACTTGTGATTATACGAAACAATGTCAGAGGCGAAATTTGCACTGTTCAATAAGGTGAACATAATGGCAAAATAAAAATTTTTTGGAAATCATGTGTTACGAGCCGAGGGCTGGCGGATAGACGTGGCCAAGGTTCGTTCGTGTGAACAGGATGGTCGTGAACTAGCCGGTGCCTGTTTCATCACCGGGTGTCACAGGATAGGTTTTCGTGGACTAGCCGATGCCTGTTTCATCACCGGGTCGCCACTAGGTTAGGAAAGACAGAGGGTGTCGTGGACTAGCCGATGTCTGTTTCACCACCGGGTCGCCACTAGATGGAAGGTTGTGAACTAGCCGATGCCTGTTTCATCACCGGGTGTCATAGGATGGGTTTTCGTGGACTAGCCGATGCCTGTTTCACCACCGGGTCGCCACTAGATAGGAATTCGTGAACTAGCCGATGCCTGTTTCATCACCGGGTGTCACAGGATTTCGGAAAGAGGTAAGGTATTAGGAAGTTCAGCTCTCGTAACTCTATATAGAATTGTTGATAAACCTCGAGCGGTAAAGGTTTATCGATATGGTTGCAATGCTAGTTACTGGAGTTTAAAGGATGTAGGAAAGATATTGGAGACTCTCAATTATCTAATATAAAGAGTACGATATATTCTTTATAGAAATGGAAATACACATTAATGTGTCGTGTGGTACGCGGAAGCTAATTCCCGAGCTCTCGTTTTTCACGCACTGAAAAATGCGGGGGTAAATGAATTTGACTTGCCTTTAAAACCGCGTTTCTAAACTTCTTTTAAGTTAAAACGATCAAGAGGGAATGAAACCCAATCTCACAAGACGCGTACAGGTTCTCTTTCAGTCTTCAACTAAGCCCGTGATGGCCAAGCTCGAGCCCTTTATATACTAATCAAATTGTTAAAAAATGGTAGTGGGGGTAAATAGAAATCTGGAGGATTGTCTACGTTTCACAGATGTATGCACTTTCCCATAAGGGAAAAAGTGTTTATTTGGGCATGCGAGCTGGACCTCCTGCATGAACACGTGGTTTCAAGAAGGGAGCAAAAGTCACGTAGGCAAAGCCTCCGTACGTAACACATATTTCGAAATTTCAAGGTCATCGTTATTTTTGTTTAAAGGAGGTCATATAATTCTTCTATATTGCTATTCAGAAAAAAGACAAATCCAACGATGTGCCATGTTCCATAGTTAAGGTGAATTTCAATTTTCAAACTTTTCAATTTAAGTGCGCCACCACGTCATCCTTTTATCCGATCGATCTCAAACTTTGCACAAATTTTTTTCTAACCTAAAGGAACAATACTGGATAGTTGCGTGCATTGTATCTCGATAAAAACTTGTCTCCAAGTATAGCTTAGGTCCACCCTAATGTACAGTAAATGCTCGTTCGTTGTGAAGAGGCATGAAAGTTGAGGTCGCAACGAGCGAATAGTGAAGCGATTTTTGATTTATGACTGCGTCTAGATATCGCGCCGAGCGCGCCGAGCGCGCCGAGCGAGACTTCAATAGAGAGCCGAACATAGAGAAGGACAGAGTGAAATACGGATCGCGTGACCGAAGCTCGAGTCAATGTGTGGTGTTCACACCGATATACCCGAGCCGACATCAATGTTGCCGCCGTGCGGAGCGACTCGGCCGACTCGGCGTTGACAGGCAGTAGAGGGAGTAGGCACGTCGCAACGACCGCATAGTCGTTTTTCACAACGAACGAGCGTTTACTGTACATATTGGACAGGAATAAACATTGAGTTAATGTTTTTTGCGCTTTCGATAAATATTATCAACGATATTCCAGATATCATAAGTTTTCCAACATTTTGTTATTTCATTAAAAATTCTCGAGAATTCTCGAGGAATATAGTCTTATCTCTCATTTCTCGAGAAATGAAAAATGTTGAGAAATCAGGAATACTACATATGTACATATGTATATACATATATCGGCGAGCCAATACGAATGCAATGGCAAAACTTTTTTGTTTTCTATTTTTCTTCGTGGAACTTTCATGAAAACGTCCGTGACATTTTATTTTATTAAAATGATACCAAATACGACATAATGTGGACCATATTTACATGTTTAAATAGCGATAATAAAGTTACAGACGCAACAAGGAGAACGAATGAAACAGAAAGAGAGACCAGAAGTCGAGTAGAAGGCAAACATAAGAAGTATCGATCACTGTTCGAACAACACAACATATCACACGTTCAGATTCATATTAGGGCTCTTACTGTCCGGAAGAGTTGGGCAGTAATGAATTCTTTTGTAATCGATTTCTGTAATCGATTATTTAATGTAATCATAGAACATAACTGTAATCATTAATCAGTCAATCACCGTTGAAATAAATCAGTAATCGTGGTTACCTTCTGTAATATGTAATCGTTGATCAGTACTTTTTGAATCATTCAATGATTAATTATATTTTATACAGATCTGTAATGTATCTATGTATATCTACCAGATAGCACGCGACGTCTTAAAGACGTCCATTTCACGTCTGAAAGTCTTACCTTTTAAAAAGGCGTCTTTAAGACCATAAACGGTGTGGTCTTTATATATTGACATAATCTAGCAGTAGGTATTATTTGTTATTACTTGTTAGCATTGGTATTATTTGTTAGAATTAGTGTTTTTGCTTCGATTTCAATTTTTATTGTGATTTTGATTGTAATTGTAATTGTAATTTTTATTTTTATTTTATTTACTGTGATTTTAATTGCAATTATTATTATTACACTTTTTATGTCAATTCCACATGCTTTCTTCTAATAAAGCTATTTATTGGTTTAACTTTAAACTCGTTTCTGACGAAATCTATCTTTACTCTCCCCTTCTTTTAATTTAATTATCATTTATGGATTTTTGAGACTTCTTAGGGACGTCTTAAAGACCTTCTAGATGTCCTACAAAGGTCGCCTGAACGTCTGTTAGACGACAAACAGACGTATTAAAGACGTCTTCAAGGCGTACGGTTGTCTAGCATAATAAGACGTTCAAGAGACGTTAGAAAGACTTTCTTCGGACATTCGGGACATCTTTAAGACGTCTGAATGTCCAACTGCAGACGTCTTAAAGACGTCTTTGTGCCATCTGGGTAATACACCACTGTCATTGTCCGCTTCCTTTTGAGAGATTATTCTTTTACGTTGCAATGACAAACGTACCAAAAACACACAAATTATCAGATACAAATTACACTGAAAATAAATAAGTAACTTGTTCTAAGAATTGTCTACGCAGAACCATGTAAAAAGTATATATACTTATTTATAGAAAAATATTCACAGCGTTGTTATTACAGCAAAAGTACAGATTAAGTCATAATAAAAAATGTAATCATTTCATGATTAACAATTAATAAAGCAATCACGCGAATACTGATTACAATAACTTCTGATTCCTTTCTTATTCATTAATCAATGATTACTGATTATTTAGTAATGAGTAGCCACGATTAATTCGATCAATCATTAATCGTATTACGTTATACCCAACTCTGCTGTCCGGGTATCAGGATATATCATTTGGGGATATTCGGATTCGTATATCAATCCGAATTTCGAATTATAATGAGTAATTCAGATACTCGGATGTTTGGATAGTCAGTGCCCTAGTTCGTATACAGTAAATCCTCGATCTAAAAGTACGAAAGCCGTACGATTTACGAAAACAGAATATGGAATAGCTCGAGTAGCTCGAGCTGCCTCGCTTGTCAAGCAGTGTAGAGTTTAAACATGCCGCGCCAATCCGATACTAGGTCGGGTATATCGGTGTGAACCACTACTAATCGAATTACAAAACTTCTTTATTTTTCATTATTTTTTAATGGGACTTTCACCGACTTATTTTTGACATTTTTCTGATTAAAATCACACTAAACACGATATCATTTCAGCCGTATTTAGTGGTTTAACCCTAATATGTACTCTCAAGCCACGATCCTTCACGCGGACTGCCAACGGGGGGGGGGCGAGCCCATACTCTTCTTTACTAATTTCTCCTAAGAAAAAATTATTTAAAACAAAAGGTTGGTAATACATATTTAAGCGTGTGATACTTTATGAACATTTTATATTGTATTTAGATGTATAGGCATACAACAGAATAATATAAGATAATGTATAGTATTATATACAATATATATACAGGGTGAATTCAATAAAGCAGGACACCTAAATATCTCCGTTACTTTTCGTTGTACAAAAAAACTTCGTAGGACAAAGTTACACTGTTTGAAGGGCCACATATAACGGTGTAAGGGGAAAAAAAATTCAAGGTCATTTTTATGAGATTTCAAGGTTATCGATGTTTTTTTAAGTGGAATGAGGTATTTTTTAATACATCAATCGATGCAGCTGGGCATTCGTTATAAAAAAGTACTAACCTATGTATGTCGAAAAGTTAGTAGTACAGGAGATATTTTAATTTAAATAACCCTAAAATACCATTACTGTCGTACTAAGACGTTAGTGTTTACTTATTTGTGTAACATCTTAGCACGACAGTAATGGTATTTTAGAGTTATTTAAATCGAAATATCTCGTGAACTACTATCTTTTCGACATACATAGGTTAGTACTTTTTTATAACGAATGTCCAGCTGCATCGATTGATGTATTAAAAAATACCTCATTCCATTTAAAAAAACATCGATAACCTTGAAATGTCATAAAAATGAACTTGACATTTTTTTTCCCTTACACTGTTATATGTGGCCCTTCAAACAGTGTAACTTTGTCCTACGAAGTTTTTTTGTACAACGAAAAGTAACGGAGATATTTAGGTGTCCTGCTTTATCGAATTCACCCTGTATATATAAAATTTGTACCGAACAAATAGAGAGACAAGAAAGCGAGCTAATAAAAACGTGGTAAAATGCTATAAATGTAAAAATTATGTATGTAAAAAGCATTCTATAAATGTTGTATATACATAAATGTTCTATAAATGTCAGTCATGTTTGTCATCTAAAGAATCGAGTTTAGAGTAGTATTGATAGTATATATATATATATATATACAACATTTATAGAATGCTTTTTACATACATGATTGTTACATTTATAGCATTTTACCACGTTTTTATTAGCTCGCTTTCTTGTCTGTCTATTTGTTCAGTACAAATTTTCCAATTTATTTTCAACTAACTTCCCGATGAGCTAGAAACTTGAAATTTTAAACATAGCTCAGAACTGGATGACAATGCAATATTTAAAAAAAAATTTTTTTAAAAGCCTATGCGTTTAGGAGATATAAATTATTAATAAATTGAACCGTTGCACACCCCCCCCCCCCACCGCGTCACGTAGTACGTCTTCGCGTTCAGGGTGCCTACTCTATTACGTGTTCCCAGTCTGACTCATCCCCACTCCTTATAAGAGGAGCGTTCGGGTCCGCTCGCGTCTGTGTTTTTCTGTTCTATGTACTGTAATCATTTTTCTATAGCGACAGGGACTCCTGGATATTAAATTATTTTTTCAGTATTTTTCACCCAAGGAAAATAGTCCTAATTTCAATTTTACCAACCTGTGGGCTCGAGGACCCCCTCCCCCCCGGAGTGCTCGGGTTAATCGACAATGAAAATTTCGGGAACAAGGAAGGACAACGCATGGGAAAGAGAGACACGCGGACAGTCGCCGTCGCCGGCACAGTTCAAAGAACGTCCCATACGTTGTCCTTCCTTGCGCCCGAAACGTTCCTCGTCAATTAAACCACTAAGTACAGTTGAAATTTTATCGTGTTTGGTCTTATTTTAATCAAAGAAATGCCACAAATATATTGGTGAAGGTTTCATAAAAAAATAAGTAATAATAAAAAAGATGTTATATTGGGATTACATTGTGAGGACGCACGGGCGTTTGAACTGTACCGACGACTGCGACTCTCCGCGTCGCATTAGTAGTGGTTCACACCGATATACCCGCGCCGAGATTAGACTACTACAGTGGAGGGGACATTTTTTTTGCGTTTATAGTGGATTTGTTGTAATCAACTTTATATTGATGATTCTTATCGTAGACAATTTTACGATAACTGTTATTTTTGGTCCTTGGATCTAAGAGAGAGTCCCGTTGCACAGTGTTCCGATTGAACCCACCGTTTTTCTCGCATGCGCGGCCAGGACAGTAGCGTATCTACAATGACGCAGCAGAGCGGCCAGTGTCTTGACATGACGCCTTGAGGCAGTTATACTGGCGGAACGTCTGATGGACGAGAGACGTGACGCGGAACGAGGTAAGTATTGTTAATACTTTTAAAAGTCTGCGGAGTGCTCAAGCTACCCGACTTCATCGAAATGGTTACGCTACCAAGCCTGAAATAGCCGCGCATGCGCGATAAACGGTCGGAAATCGCCAAAACGTGGTCAAAATAGGAAGAAGTACTCCCAATTTAGTTGAAAATTGATACTCATAGGTTTTTCGGGTCGCTGATTACACTGTCCAACACCAAATTTGTTCCCTAATTACTGTTGGGTCCTTCGTATAGAGTTTTTTGCACTGATTCCGAATCTGTTTTTAATTTTTTTCCTATACGCACAGTTTTTGAGAAACATGACTTTGAAAAAAAAACATATTTTTCAACTTTAAACAAATATTGCAGTGTTATCATAAAAGATACTGAATTGTTCTTTATAGCAAAAGATTCTGTAGACTTTCCCGAATACAGCAATATCAAATATTAAGACATTATGATTGTTTAAACATGTTTAAAGAATCACTAAAGGCGGAGAGACACCACTTTTGCACCAATTTTTGAGGATATTTTTCAATTTATCTCAAAAAATAAGGGTCCAGCGGAAAATCGAACTATACCATGCGATAGAGCAGACTTTTATCTTGAGAAACCCCCCTTTGAAGTTTGAAACGTCGACGTTTTTACCGAACCAGAAAGCAAAATATCTTCGCCCGACATAAGTTGCCGCCAGTGGCGCTCACCATTACAACGGTCGTTCGCCGCTCCGTATCCCGTCGCTGCGCCGTATCTCGTCCCGAGCGCCACTGGCGGCAACTCATGTCGGGCGAAGATATTTTGCTTTCTGGTTCGAAAAAAACGTCGACGATCCAAACTTGACAGGGTGGCTTCTCAAGATAAAACTCTGCTCTATCGAGTGGTATAGTTCGATTTTCCGCAGGACCCTTATTTTTTGAGATAAATTGAAAAATATCCTCAAAAATTGGTGCAAAAGTGGTGTCTCTCCGTCTTTAATGATTGTTTAAACATGTTTAAACATTCATAATGTATTAATATTGCATATCACTGTATTCGGGAAAGTCTACACAATCTTTTGCTGCAATGAACAATTCAATATCTTTTATAATAACATCACAATATTTGTTTAAAGTTGAAAAATATGTTTTTTTTTCAAAGCCATGTTCCTCAAAAACTGTGCGTATAGAAAAAAAATTAAAAACAGATTCGGAATCGGCGCAAAAAACTCTATAAGAAGGACCCAACAGTAATTAGGGAACATAAAAAAAGTTGAAATTTGTTGGACAGTGTTATAAATCTGAGGTCAAAATGACAAAAAACAAAATGGCAGATTCAATATGGCGGATCCGTAACGCAAAAAATTATTGGACTCTCTTGAAAATGAGTATTCCCATATTTTTCGCGCCGTTGAATGTGGATCTGATACCAAAATTGCAAAAAACAAAATGGCGGATTCAATATGGCGGATGCGTAATCTAAGACTTTATTGGACTCTGTTGAATATAATTCCTCTGTTTCTTTTGTCGTTGAATACGAATCTGATGTCAAAATTAAAAAACAAACTGGAGGCCGGGTATGTGAAAAAATGATTTATTTCCAGATATATTTGGTAATAGAATGTTTGCGAGGTATATTATTCGTAGAAATTGTTATCAGATGACTTCAGATAGCGAAAAATGTAAGTTTTGAGTGTTAAATATTGCATCCGAGGTAATTCTTTAGTACTAAAATATAATAGAAGTTTCTCAGTTCCGTTTCGCTCCGATATTTCGCTCATCTCTAGCCAAGTAAATATATAATGTATACTATGGTGTTTCATCTGATCCATACCTAAGTAGTATGTATTAAGATGTGATGTGCAAAAAAGATGAAACAATATCCCCCCGAAGTCACACAATTTTTTGAAGAACCTGATATGAACGAAGATATGTCATGTGACGAAGTATTGTAAAGTTACTTCTATACAAATTATTTTGTATTTTCCATAATTGTGATTGTAATTGGTGTTTTAAATGCAATATTTACCATTAAAATCTTACACTGTTGACTATCTGAAGCATTTTATTGTAACATATAACAATAATGTACCATACGTTTGCGAATATTAGTTTTGCCTACGATTTAGAGCAAATTCGCTATTTCGGAACGTACCGGTCGCTAAGGAAATAGCGACAATTCATAAGATCGCCATGGGTCGCAGGAAAATGAAACGTACACTTGTTTAATAGCCTTAACAGCTTCTTTTCTAAGAAAATGAACGCTTGATCGCGATTGATAAACAACTTTTTCGTTAATAAAATGTACCAGATGCGTAGATTTCTCTTTTTCATGTCCCGGAGCTTTAAAAAATTAAATAAAGCAATAAAATCAGAATATTATATTACATTAGGACATGTCCAACAATAGCAAGAATGATGAACCAGCGTTACAGCGCGATAATAAATCGCAGAGGTAATTTTGTATTATGGTTGAAAATGCCGGTCTTCTAGAACTACTAACTTTGAACTTACATATCTCCGACAGAGGTACGTATTAAATATTGGATGTAACAAAAAAGTGTGCTCTGGAACCTTATAAATAAAGTACTATTACATAGATTTTTAAACAACGGAAAAAAATTTGTGACTTTTGGCTACGATTTGGCGATTTCCGACCACTGTGGCGTCGCTTAATAACCATAGCAGTTGAAGAAACGACGTAAAACAATCAAACAAGACAATGGATCTAAGAGAGAGTACGGACCCGAGAGTTTCTGTAAGATCGAGGATTTACTGTACATACGCACGGGTGGTTAAACACATGTAAAATGCAATGAGCAACTGATAATCGTCGTGAAAATATGTTTCCGGAATGAAAATGCTGTAAGTACCCACCTCGAAGTTAGTGTTGAATATATTTGTTTCCAAAAAAATACAAGGTCTGGAATGTTCTGCCCATTCATCTGACCTAAATGTAACAGAAAGTATTTCGACTGAATAGTAAGGAAAAGTAAACATAACGATAAGGCAATTTGAAAACACAAACGGATAAAAACAGAAAGAACATTACTGAATGTCTAATAAATCGAAATCGAGAATTAATGTAACAAAGGTTTTCTCTCGCATACGAATGAAATGATTTCACGTGATTTTCAATAACAATTCAACAGTAACGAATGAATGCAGTTTGCTAATATGCTGTTTGTTCATCCTATTGTGTTTGCCTTTAAAAACAACGATGTTACATAACTTATTCGATAGTAAACAGGTGTTGTATGGGATTACTTAACGATCGAGACGACTATGATATCGAAAATGTTGTAATTGGTATCCACAAAAATGTTAAATGGTTTTTAAGTACTACAAACATAATCTGTGTGAAACTATTCTGTACTTCACGGACGAATCGTGAAAAAAGATATAAGTATAAGCTGTTTATAGAGAACTGCAGAGTGACAAGAAATAACGGAGTTAATCCGAAACTGTTGTAGTTTATAGTTCATGGTTGTTACCAAGGATAATGGGGATAACATATTTTGGACATAAGACGTTAGTATTTCTCTGTAAGTCAATGAATCAACATATGTAAATCGAAGAGAAAGTAATAAATTGCATTTATAAAAGCCCTACAAAAAATTATAATTCTGTCAAATTGACGAATTTTGAAAAACCAAATAATATAACAACCATAACATAGATCTTTAGTATTCATACATTTAAGAAGTTTCGAAGTGACCACCCTGTGCGCCGGTGCAGAGGCTCAAACGTGTTTTGAAAGTTTCGGCAATGGGCCGCAGCTTGTCTGGCGTCATTCGGTCCCACTCCCGGTGCAGAGATTTCTGCAATGACTCCAAATGTTTATGGGGGCGAACACAGGCCTTGGCCTCCAATATCGACCACACGCTGTAGTTCATCGGGTTGAGATTCGGTGAGTACGGCGGCCATTTCGCAGATGTGATTGTTGCGTTGCCAGCTCCAATTTCAGTGTGGATTTACGCTCTTTAGCAAATTTATTGCAAATTTATTGCTTTTTTGCGACCAGGGTACGACTGTTAAGTGTCAGCGAATTTCATGGAAAAATCAGCTAGGCTGCGGTACCGCTCTCGATGGCACGTGACGTAGCATAAGCCCACTTGTAGCACCAGGGGGCCGGTAATTTATGGGACGGTTTCGAGATGCGCGGGACTTGAAGTCGTCTTACGTGGACCGACTTTTCCGAACAGCTATCCTTAGTACAATATACCAACTCGTGGGCGTTGCATAATGCCCAAAACCGCCCTAAATGCGTTTACTGGTTTCTCAGGGAATTTCTCTAGTCACGTTTTTCCGACTTCTGCCGTTTTCTTCAGATTCTATCGAACCAACGCTCTATTAACATCGCTCTCGTTCACTGTACAGTAACTATTCTACCTTGTTAAATACATATATGTATATTGTGACCAAACAGTGTTCTGATTATTGCCGCGATAGGATATCACGAGAACCTTAAACTAGCTCGCATAATTCCAAAAGATTGTGCGAGCACGCGCTACATCGCGATTACTATAATTTTCGCGACGTTGGTGACGCCACAACAGTGATGAAACCTGGAAAATGGGCTTTGCACCACTGCTGAGTCGTTTTCGCCCTGTGGGTCGGCGCAGAATCCTGCTGTAACGTCCATTCCGGATCGCCGAAGTGCTGTTGCGCCCACGGAAGTACGATGGCTTCGAGAATGTCCCGTCGATACACTACTTGATTGATTTTCACCCCTTGATCCACGAAAACCGTAGCAAATCCCATTTTTCAGGTTTCATCGCATCTGCGTAATGGCCGCCGTACTCGCCGGATCTCAACCCTATGAACTCCAGCGTTTGGTCGATTTTGGAGGCCAGGGCCTCTGCTCAGCCTCATAAAAGTTTTGAGTCGCTGAAAAAATCTCTGCGCCGGGTGTGGGACCGAATGACGCCAGAAGAGCTGGGCGGCCCATTGCCGAAAATTTCAAAACACGTTTGAGTCACTAACGGTCCATGTTATCGTTGTTATTATTTGGTTTCTCAAAATTCGTCGATTTGACAGAATTATAATAAGAAATGTTTAACTCCGTTATTTCCTGTCACCCGATAGAAGCCACACTAGTTTAAGAGATGTTTTATTGTGGGTTCGATAATGCAAAGTAGTGCCGTATCGTAAAGCAATGCGGTATCTATTTCCATCACGCAAAGAATCAAAAGATTTTAATTGACACAGTAAAAAAATAAAGACAATACAGGGTGACAATTCTAAAGCATTACAGACGCGAATATCTCCAAAAATATTGATTATACACAAAAATGTATCCGATGAAAGTTGTTCAGTAGCGAGGGGGGCATCACGTGGTGGGACTTTTATTTTTCCCAGTGGACACTCCAAGGTGGGGTGAAAGTCAACTTTTAGTCTTTTTTTGAATGAAATGATATGTTTTTTTATCCACCATCAAATAGTGCGTTTTAAGATCATTTCAACGATCTATGACTGATGGTCATTCAAGGTCAAACTTGCAGGGAAATGCAAAAAAGGTGTGATCGTTTTATTATGTATTTATAAAGACAGGCCTGGCCAACCCAAATGGTTCCACGGGCCACTTTGATGACGTGAAACGTTACGGGCCGCACTTTCGGTAAACATGCTTTTAAAAAATGTAATACAAATACAAAATGAATAAAACTTTATTGTTATACTTTTTTTATTAATTATGTAATTTTATTATTAATTAATGAGATATTTGTTTATTCTTTCTTTCACTTAATTTTTGTAAATCTATATTTATGTTCGACGTTGCACATCTTTTGTTAGCTGGTTTTATAAATTGGCATCAGTTAATGAAGCGATGAACTCTTTGTAAATTTCATCTTCGAAAAAAATGTTTCACAACTTACAACTCGTTGTGCAAAATATCTTAAGTTGGAGTATCTCTCGAATGCAATATAAGTATTGTAAAAAGTAATTTTTGATGTGGACGCAAAAATTTGTTTAATTTCTTTGTTGCACTGTAACTCAATTATATCAAAGATATCAATTATAGAACTGGAGTTCGTAGTCGCACTTGCGCACTATAACAATGACACTTCATTTATTTAATAATTTTGTACACATACAACGAAAAATAAAAGTTTCAATAGAAATATAAAATCGCCCGGCGGGCCGCACAATTTGACGTGGCGGGCCGCGAATTGGCCAGGCCTGTATAAAGGTGTGATCCTCTTAACGAAGATCGAGCTCTGGCCCGATTTAACGGGAAGTGACAAAGAACGAGAGTCTGGCTCTACGCGCTCTCAGATTATGAATAGACCATCCCATCCATTTAAGGGGTATATAAACATTTTTACTCTCGGGGGCTAGTACTAGCGTAGTCACGAACCGTGTCACGTCGTGCCAGTGTTACCAGACAGGGGTAATCGAAAAGGAATCGAGGGGAATACAAGTACCCCCTCTCTGATCAGTGTCGCCAGATGAGGGGAGTCACGGTGAAATAATGTACCCCCTCTCTGATGACCAGAGTAATATGTGACACGTTGCGCGTGCGCGATGGGGACGCAACAATGTAGTTATGAAATGAATCATACGAATCGTTCTGCAGAACGATATTATTGTATGTTATATGAGATGTTATATGAGTAGAGTTCATTAATATGTTCATTGATATATATATATATTAATATTCACCGTCAATAACTCAATAGTTGTTGCCCTTTACCATCCTTTCCCATAGCGTATACATATATAGCTGATAGACTATATTTTCCTACAATTTTATTGTATTATGTACCTATAATATATTTATTACATTCAATATTCAGTTCTACATACAATTTCTTTCATCTTCCCTATACCAAAATTTTTAATATAAATATAGAACTATAGATTTCAACATTTTTTTCAATATCCATACTCCACAACTGAAACTACCACATGTTACAAATTCGTTTCATTTATAATAAAGAAAGTTCATAATCTGCAGAACGATTCGTATGATTCATTTCATAACTACGATACGCTGCAATAACCTAAAACCTGCGAAATGTCATGCCATTGTTGCGTCCTCATCACGCACGCGCAACGTGTCTTCCATTCGCCCCAATAAATCCCCGTCGCGCACGCGCAACGTGTCACATATTACTCTACTCCTGAACTCCTCTGCCGCTCTGGTCATCAGAGAGGGGGTACCTTGTATTCCCCTCGAGTAACCGTTCGGTTACTTTCTGGCAATACTGTCTCTGATGGCCAGAGTAATATGTGACACGTTGCGCGACTGCGCGACGAGAATAGAGTGAGGCGAATGGGAGACAAGTTGCGCGTGCGCGATAGGGACTGAACGGTGGAATAAGACAGTGGAAGGGGATAAAGGTGGAGAGCCTGGAGGGGGAAATGAGGTTCGTTTCAACCTCATTCTGGCATTACTGCGTCGTGCTGCATTTCGTAGAGTCAACTTGTTACATAGTGAGATCGGGCTGAAGTTCCCCTTCATATCAAAGTTAAAACCTCATAGATTCCGCTTTGCTTCGGTATAAATCTATCTGTCATTCTAGAAAGTTACTTTGAGACTCCTTATTGCCTGTGCGTCAATATTGTACATCTTTAGGTAATAATATTTTTATTTCGTTTTCTTTCAATTCCATCTTATACAGTCGCGACAATTCCAATTGTAAGGCACTTCTTGTAATCAAAATATATTTGTGTTGTCACGTCCGGTGGTTCAGCCATCGATAATAATTGATAATCAATCCTGTATAACATATACTTTTTAAATTTCTTTTTTTATGCTTGCTTTAATAATGTTGTGTGAGAAATTAAGTATTAAATACTATTGTTAATATCTAATATTGAATTGTCATATATTATACTACATTGCGGGCGATAGAATTAAGAAGAAATCTATTTTATTAAATATATTATGCGAGCGAATAATTAAATGAAACATCCGTTGTTTGTTTCATCACCAAAGAGTGTAAAAGATAGTCCAGAAGAAATTAGAATGAACACTGCGTAGAATAAACGCGCAAAATAATCAATGAACAACAGACTGGTGACTAACTACCCAGGAGGACGCGTAGAGCCACTTGATCCAACCAAGAGAATGATAAAAACGAATCGAAAACTAAACATCCAGTCAAAACATAGACGACAAATTAAGAATAAAAGCGACTATGAAGTGTTGCTCAGGATGCACTCACCCTAAAAAGATCAAGCTTAGAACAATGGATAGATGAATCTATAAAAGAATAGTTCCTCATCAGGACATTCAGTTTTCAGTCCTTAGTCCTCAATAAATCAGTAACAGTTAATCAGCAATCGATACATTCAGTCAATAAGTTTAAGTAATATTTACGGGGCAAGAGCATCTTACAAGGGGACACCGCGAATCGAGACACCCGGATTGCAACGAAATTTTGTGTGAACATAGCTTAGACATTCTCATAAACTATCCAATTGGTTTTATTCTTGAATGCGTACCCGTTTTCGAGATAATTGATATTGAAATGCCACATGTGCGGTCTGTGCGGTATATTCCATGAGTGAAAACCTCATGTCATAGCGGTCCGTGGCCGAGTGGGTTGAGCGAATGTCTACCACGAGAATGGTCGGGGTTCGCGTCCCGTGTCGGCGTTTTTTTAAAATATTTTTTTTCACTTTATTTTTTATTTTTCTACACATTATTATGTGCTACACATTATTTCTAATATAATAAATAACAAGTAATCTAGTTTTACGATGGACAAGATATATGTTTGATAAAAATCTAACATATTCGTTGTGGTAAGTATTATAACGCAAATTATTTTTGCTGTGTATTTCTTCACGCTGTACGAAAGAGAGTTCTGTAACGGTTTTAACAATAAAACGAGATATACCTGCGCGGGCCTACCGCCAACGATTGTCTTAACGATGCCCCTTTTCGAAGCACTTTCGCATTCGCAAAGCATTCTTGTGTAAGGATGGTATAAGCGAGAACAAGGCGATTACTAACAATAAATGATATAGAATGGCTAAATAATGTGTAGCACATAATAATGTGTAGAAAAATAAAAAAGAAAGTGAAAAAAAATATTTAAAAAAAACGCCGACACGGTACGCGAACCCCGACCATTCTCGTGGTAGACATTCGCTCAACCCACTCGGCCACGGACCGCTATGACAAGAGGTTTTCACTCATGGAATATACCGCACATGACCGCACATGTGGCATTTCAATATCGATTATCTCGAAAACGGGTACGCATTCAAGAATAAAACCAATTGGATAGTTCATGAGAATGTATAAGCTATGTTCACACAAAATTTCGTTGCAATCCGGGTGTCTCGATTCGCGGTGTCCCCTTGTTAGTGTTTTTCTCAATAAATTTAAAAAATTCAGTAAAAACGGTTTATTCAATGTAAACCTACATCAATATTTATTACACTTGCCTAAAATAACGACACAGAATATATTAATAACTTGTAAGCTATTGCACGTTCAGGGTGTATAACCTCAAAGTTGTACGTGGACCTCGCACGTGACTGTTTGGCATTGGTTGATTTAAGCGAGGAAAACACGTTTATTCTTGGGCGACATCTATATCGAATAGTTCATACTAACTTGTACTACGTTAATAAGTACAGGCTAGAGAAATTTCGTTCATATTACAATAAAAATAACCAATCAACGGACTTGCCCCGTAGACGAACTTACCTCACTCCACCTTATACTAGTTACGAGGCCCACTAACAATCCTAGCGACTCACTGTGGTCTAAAAGTCAGTTCTAGCGCGAATAAATTAAAAATACCAACTAACGTAAATCTGTTAAAATTTATATTTGTATGTAGTCCAGTCAACGAAATGTTGTAGAGGGAAATGGAAGGAACACAATTTTTAACTTTGGGTCTTTATTTGGACTATAGTGAGGAGTTAAACATACCAAAAGTCCCCACTCCTAGAAGGTGAGCGGGGTGCAGGGGGGCACGTAGAAGGTCCCCTTTTTCGGTTTTCCGCGTATATCTCGGAAACTCTGCGTCCTAGCGATAAGACCATTCTATACAAAATTAAATCTGACAAAATGTACCACAGGATTGATTTGATTCAGTTTTTCGCTATCTCGCATAGTTTCCTAGATATCCGCGCTCAAAGTTCACTAATTGTGCTGAAGAGTTAGCTAGTCAAATAACGCAAAAATTTCTTTGTCGCAAGTCGTGAACTTTGAGTGCGGATATCTCGGAAACTATGCGTCCTAGCGATAAGACCATTCCATACAAAATTAAAGCTGATAAAATGTTCCACGGGATTGATTCGATTCAGTTTTTCGCTATCTCGCGTAGTTTCCGCGATATCCGCGCTCAAAGTTCACTAATTGTGCTGGAAAGTTAGCTAGCGGAGTAAGGCAAAAATGTCTTTTTCACAATTAGTGAACTTTGAGCTCGGATATCTCGGAAACTATGCGAGATAGTGAAAAACCGAATGAGATCAATCTTATAGCACATTTTGTCAGCTTTAATTTTGTATGCAGTGGTATTATCGCTAAGACACATAGTTTCCGAGATATAAGCGGAAAACCGAAAAAGGTGACTTCTACGAGCCCCCCTGTAACCCGCTCACCTCCTAGGAGTAGGGACTTTTAGTATGTTCACCTCCTAACTAGTCCAAACAAAGTCCCATAGTCAAAAATTGTGTTCCTTCCATTTCCCTCTACACCCCCTTATGAGCATTCATGGACTGAACTAATGATAGTTTGATATGTATACTACAATAACAAAAGCAAAATTAGTAAATCACATCACCGTATTATTGTTGGCAAGACTGTCAGCATTCCAATAACCACATTTTCTTTTTCAGCGTTAGTCAATTGCTACAAATAATAACCTGAAAATATCGAGTTCTTTCTTGAAGTGGGCATAAATTGTGTCAGTATCTTGTTCTATGTATATGATATTATCGGTGTGGCTGTAACTGGAAATGGTAGGGGTCATTCCATGCCAAATCGATCACTTTTTGCAGGCACCATCGCCGATTTTGTTCTAAATGAAATATGTTGTAGTCCATGTGAAATTAGGGGGGGTTTAAGTCATCATTTTGCCGGTTTCGAATTTTTTTAGAAATGGCAGGCCTTCAAATTTTTCAATTTTTGCCCATTTCGGCGAAAACGGGCCTCACTTACGAATTTTTATCTCAAGAACCGTTTGTCCGATTGAGCTAAATTTTTTTTTGTTTTATTCGGAAAGGATTGGGCTATTACAAAATAATTTTTTCAACCTCGGAAATCAACTTTATAATGTCGAAAAATTTAAACAAATTCTTCTTTTGCGTTTTTTTTAATGATGGGGCTCAGTGATTTAAATTTTGAAAAAATATGGTAATATTCCTTGAAGTTTCCCCTTTAAAATGAGCCCTTGAAAAAGATGGTATCATTAAAATTGGCGTCACAATGAGCTGGTAAAGGACGCCGTGTACCCCCGTTTCAGGTAGAGGTGGGTCGAGCGCACCGCTGTTATGGTCCGTTGTATATACCCCCGGTCTCGAGAAAATACCAGCACACTGTATACGATTAAATAACTTTATTTATACCTGGAAAACAATATTAGTAACCACTCTTCGACAACAACACCTTTTTAATCATGAATTCTTCTATAGATATTAGTTTTTATAGGAATCATATATGTTTCACAAAAAAGATGTCGTTGCTCAATGGAAATCACGAGAAGGTGGTGGTTTTCTTCCATCGGGGAGGGATAAGGAGGGTTTATGGTAAGAAGTATGGATAGGATCATTGCGTGGGGTGGACTTAAGGATTATGGAAAAAAATATAGGAAAAAGTATTTCATTACTTGCAATGCGCACTAGCATACAAAGACCATTAGATAATGAATACTCACCCCTAAACATTTATTTTAATGGGCAGAAACATCTTTTTCAAATATAATATTTAATTACGTCATCCTAGATGAACATAACGAACATGCTGATTGTTTACAAGCTCGTTTTGCAACAGCATTACCAATTACAGGCACTAGAAGCTTTCATAGCTTTACTCCATTATCGAATAAAGAACTGCTATGCAAAACCTGCTCGTGCGATAATGATGGCTCCGTTTTTAGTGTAATAGAATTGTTTCTCCTATATTTTTTTCCATAATCCTTAAGTCCACCCCACGCAATGATCCTATCCATACTTCTTACCATAAACCCTCCTTATCCCTCCCCGATGGAAGAAAACCACCACCTTCTCGTGATTTCCATTGAGCAACGACATCTTTTTTGTGAAACATATATGATTCCTATAAAAACTAATATCTATAGAAGAATTCATGATTAAAAAGGTGTTGTTGTCGAAGAGTGGTTACTAATATTGTTTTCCAGGTATAAATAAAGTTATTTAATCGTATACAGTGTGCTGGTATTTTCTCGAGACCGGGGGTATATACAACGGACCATAACAGCGGTGCGCTCGACCCACCTCTACCTGAAACGGGGGTACACGGCGTCCTTTACCAGCTCATTGTGACGCCAATTTTAATGATACCATCTTTTTCAAGGGCTCATTTTAAAGGGGAAACTTCAAGGAATATTACCATATTTTTTCAAAATTTAAATCACTGAGCCCCATCATTAAAAAAAACGCAAAAGAAGAATTTGTTTAAATTTTTCGACATTATAAAGTTGATTTCCGAGGTTGAAAAAATTATTTTGTAATAGCCCAATCCTTTCCGAATAAAACAAAAAAAAATTTAGCTCAATCGGACAAACGGTTCTTGAGATAAAAATTCGTAAGTGAGGCCCGTTTTCGCCGAAATGGGCAAAAATTGAAAAATTTGAAGGCCTGCCATTTCTAAAAAAATTCGAAACCGGCAAAATGATGACTTAAACCCCCCCTAATTTCACATGGACTACAACATATTTCATTTAGAACAAAATCGGCGATGGTGCCTGCAAAAAGTGATCGATTTGGCATGGAATGACCCGTAGGTTTACGTCTTCTTCACACACTTTATGATATATTTTATGGACTGATACTTTTTAAGAAAAATTATTGGAATGTCGTAAGTTTTATTTATTTGCACGCGTTGCGAAGTATTTTATTTGAAAGCTTACTTCATCTCCATAAACGGCAAAGAGAAAACGTGGTCCTCCACCGCAATCCCATTATCATTTTATTTTAAAATTTTAGTAAACGTATCTACGATCACCCGCTTAGAGTTGCTCGAAGAATGGTTCAAATTGAAGAATTTGAAACGGAAGAATTGCGTTAGTGGATTACTAGAGGCTATTTTTACCGGAAGAAATGTGAGTAGACACAATATTGAAGGAATTTTGGAGAACTTTATCAAAAATATTGAGAAACGTTGGAAAATAGGCAATAATTATAAAGATAGATTTCTGTCAGAAAGTAAGACTTCGTTAGAATCGACCATAGCATTCCCCTTTAATGAGATCGACATTCACGAACTTGAACCCGTAAGACTTGGAAGGCCATTAAAAAATTTGAATGAATGTAGTAGTAGATTAATAATTATTATACTAATAAACAAGTAGTCAGTATCATAAATTATGTTTTATTTACTTTACTTTAATAAAAATATTTAAAAGTAATTTTTACACAAAATGTCAATTTTTCCTCGCACAATAATTAATTCGCACTAGAACTGACTTCTAGACCACTGTGCGACTCTCCGATTTCGCATCAGATTCGTTCGCGACATATCAATCACCCAAACAGAGATTAGGACAACCTAGTGGCTCCCTAATTTCCCTGAGTTTGTCTGTGCTTTCATCTAACCTCCCAGCAGCTCCCCAATCTCGCATTGGGTTCGTTCGCGTTGTTCTACAACTTTCTAGCAGCTCCCCGGTTTCGCGCGTCGTTCCTAGTAACTTCCAAATTTCGCATTGGGTTCGTTCACGGGTTCGTCCACCTTCGTAGCAGCTCCCGGATTACGCATCAGCTTCGTCTGCGTTTGACTCCATTCCTAGAGGCTCCCTGATTTCGCGTCAGGTTCGACCCCGCTGTCTATAATCCTAGCGGCTCCCCGATTTCGCATTGGGTTCGTGCGCGCACTTTAACTAACAAATGGATATCGTATTCCTAGCGTAACAACCCTTCGCCGGCCACTCGTGCTGTTCGCGGCCCTGGCTCGAAACAGTACAACATCTTTTCTTTGCATATTCAAGTTGACATTAAAACGAATTTAGACATATTAACACTTTACCTACCGGAAGCCTATTAATAGGATTTTGAATAATTGTGCTGTACCAAAAGAAAGTATATAAATTTTCTTTTACATTGCAATCTTAAGTGAAACTATTAGATTACGTTATTGAGAGTGACTTGTTAGTTCACAATGAAAATTACTGTTGCCATTGAAGGTTCCAATGAAAAGTGTTTAGCCATGTACCATAGATTTCTCAAAATTATGCAATAATCACCGGTCGGTAATCTGTTAATGATATGACCTTGAAGCAACCTCTCACTTCTAAAATTGAAATTAGATATAATATCCATTTTCATCGATATCACATAAGTAGCGACAAGTGAGAACCTGTGGATACATAAGTCTGAAGTCATAAGTCTGAAAGCTTAATCGCTGATATAAAGGGTCTAGCAGGAAAAGCATGGTCCATCAGCCCCCGCGACATTTTTTATTGAAATTGTGTGCATTTTAGCAAAATTTGAAGTCCCTAATCCCTCATTTAAGCGGTTAATTAAATGAGGGTAGACACCCTAAACTTTATCATTTTATTCTCCGTTTTTAATTAAGATATTAAGATGAGAACAGAATGAAAATATTCGAACTTACCTCTTCCATTTCATATATTTTTTTCGCACGTTTGAGCATATGTATTATGAAAAGTAGAAAAAAATATTTATTTTTTAGGGGTGGTAGTTGCAAGCAACCCTTTGAGTGACACCTACCAAAAAATTCGAGAACAATGTTCTGTTACCTAACTAATATATCTGAAAGTTTCAAGATGATCGGATTGATGGAACATAGTTAAACAATTGAAAAACAAATGAAATTACACCATTATAATATTACAATATATAGTGCAGTGTTTCTTACGACCCTAATTAACATTAAACCTACACTTGGGGGATTATCTTTAAACCTAACAGCATTGCTTTGCAGACGATTTCAGTAAAAAATGTCGTGGGGGCCGCTGCACAGAGTTGGGCAGTAATTAATTACATGAGTATTTAATTACATTTTCAATTACACGTTCAAAAAGCATATGTTATATATTGTCCGACTCCAACTTTGAAATGAGGATCATTTTGAAAAGTAATGGTAATCGTTTTTGTGAAATATCAAATAATTCGCTACAAATAAATATTTAATGAATAATAAATATTTTCTAACATATGCATTTTGTTTGTTCTTTTTAGAAATTTCTATTGAGTAGGTATCTAATTACTTTTTTTTAGAGCCATCTTGGCGTTAAGTAATTGCAGAAATAAAATTACAATTACATGTAATTACTTTGGCTCAGCCAGTAATTATAATTGCGGACCACAATTACCAATTACAATTACATGCAATTGTAATTTTATTTCTGCAATTTCAAATTACAGTAATTGGTAACTAATTGTAATTGTAATTGAAATTACATTTTGCCCAACTCTGTCGCTGTACCATGCTTACTAAGTCATCTGTCACTTACTTTTTAAGTCATCCTTAAGTGTTCAAAATAATGTCCTTCCACAGATATGCATTGTCGAAAACGATCGATGACAGATTGTAATGATCTTTTGATGGAAGTCAGAAGTTACTTCAAGGTCATGTTATTAATACAGTAAAGTCGCGATATTTTTCCAACGGCCTGTCTCCTGCACGGAGACATATCGTGTAGAGACATTTCGTGGTTTTTTTTTATGACTGCGTCTACCGCGCCGACCGCGCTGAGAGTACAATCGAAGCCGAACGTAGAAAAGGACAACATGTAAATACGGACCGTGCGGCAGAAGCGTATCGGTGTGAACCACTACTAATCAGATTACAAAACTTCTTTATTCTTCATTACTTTTTTTATGGGACTTTCCCCAACTTATTCCTGGCATTTTTGTGATTAAAATTACACTAAACACGATATAATTTCAACTGTATTTAGTGGTTTAACCGACGATGAAAGTTTCGAACACAACGAAGAGCAGCGTATGGGAAATTCTTTGAACTGTGCCGGCAACGGCGACTGTCCGCGTCTCTTTCTTTTCCATACGCTGTTCTTCGTTGCTTTCGAAACTATCATCGACGATTAAACCACTTAATGCAGTTGAAATTATATCGTGTTTGCTGTAATTTTAATCATAAAAATTCCAGAAATAAGTCGATGAATGTCCCATAAAAAAATAATGAAAAATAAGAAAGTTTTGTAATTCGATTAGTAGTGGTTCGCACCGATATACCCGAGTCGAGATCAATCATCGCCGCCCTGTGGCGTTGGCTGGCAATGGAGTGGCTAGGCACTGGAAAAATTCTGGGTAGGAGGCAGAGGTGGGCATTATTTGGCGAAACAAATATTTCAAATACTATTTATCATTTTTTAGATTTTATTTTACTGAAAGAAAATAGTATTTTAACCCTCATCCGTCCCTCATTTCGCGAACTGAATCTGTCCCTCGGTGTGAAATTGACACAGTGGTAAAATATCGACGAAATAACAAGATAGAAAGTTATTTTTCGATATTTTTGTATTCAAATAGATGCGTTAACATCTGCATCTTAGTTTTTGCACAATTTTCGCATAAAATAAAGCGATGTGTGGGACATATTGCTTGTTTGGACAAATCACATCGGGTACTATGTATATTAGCATTCGGTCATTTCTCATATGTGTGACACCGGGCTCGTTTTTTTGTTGGTGGAGTATGCATTATACGATTACTACAAGACGGTACAATCACTGTTGGTATACCCTTTATTTGTACAACAAGTGCAGTCGCATTAGATCCTCGCGGTATATGTGTGCGAAACGTAATACATATACGAATGCACCAAAGAATGTCCAATTTCAATAAAAAAAAGGCGTCGACGATATTTTTTATTTTTATTCCACGTTGCATTGAGTGAAGGAAATATTATAAAAGCATTGCATGCTGATATATCTAACATATTAGCAACAATTGCCATTGGTCATCTATTTGTTTCGCGCTTACATCTGTATGCGCCCACCATCTCCATATCATCGAGGACATCGACGCGACGCCTCCTTTCGTAGCGTTATAATACTTTATTATTTCAGGATTTTTTATCTACTTCACTACTCATTTGCTTTGACATATGGTATGTACTAAGTAGAATAACAAATCGTCTTCTTTTTGTCACATAAGACACCATTGTACCTTTTAGTATGTGTTCAAAAACAAACTCCGAATGATGAAGTGGCTTCTTCTTCGTATCGAGTAAAATTTGTGGAATTTCTTTTCTATTTTTTCGTATGGTCCCTACAAGCGTCATCTTTTGTTTTTGTAATATAATTACTAATTCGTGTAAAGTAAAAAAATTGTCACACATAACATTGCGTCCACCCAAACCTTCAACTAATTGTAGCACTACGCGTTGACCCTGCTTTACTTCTGTGTGGCAGTTTCGATCGCGTCCCGTGTAAATTTCCATACTATATGAGTAATACGTTTTCTTCTAATTTCGAAAAAATCAATTTTCCTTCAATTTCCGAATGCCGTATAAATTTCTCATTGAGATAATGGTGATTGAAAAACTCCGCGACAGTACGTAAGAGTACATGTGTCATATTGACACACAGGGACTCTTTCGTAAAAAATTCGAACAAATTGCAGTTTTGACATTATTATTTTTCATGAACAATGCTAGGTATATGTGTTTCGCATTAAAAAAATAAAAGTCACAAACTTTCGGGCAAATTTACCGACAAATAACAGAACAGTACCCCTTAATTCGCGAAAACTGTGTCAAATTGACACGAGGGACGGATGAGAGTTAAATAAGATATAGAATATCGAAAATGAAATATTTATATTTTAACAATCTGAACCACGAAATAAAATATTTTACTTTTTGCATTGTTATAATACTCTGAGAAACCGCATAAACATACAGTCAATCTTATCGTTAAAAACGATTCACACTCATAAATGTACTGAATTCGAACCACGATTTTCAGCAATAATATTTGGAATTAAAATTGAAAATAAAGACAAAATATAAATATTTTCAATATTCTTTAAATAAAATACTATTTTCAAATAAAGTACTGCCCAAATAAATTATTTTATTTCCAGAAATTACTGTATCAAATAAAATATTTTATTTTCAAAAATTACTGCATCAAATAAAATATTTTATTTTCAAAGTTGTACACATACTTTAAAATAAATAGGATTATTTACTATTTACTATTTAAAATACTATTTTACCCAGCTCTGGTAGAAGGTCGCAGAAAAATATCGCGACTTTACTGTACGTCTAAACGCGTTTTAATGTCCACTAGAATATATCGTTCATATTTTTGTGCGTAGGTTTTGTAAAAATGTAAATTTTCGACACATTTAAGATTACGCGTGTTCTCATATGGTTGCTAAATTTCTATTTAAACTAGTAAACGATCTAATAAAAAGTACATGATCATATATAAGAAGTAAAACACAATCGTCGTATCTCTTATATTAATATTGGGTTGGAACGAAAATTCGTAGCGTTTTTTAATTATAGATTCAAAGATAAAGTTCAGATATTTTTATTCACAGGTTTATGCAATAACATAAGTTACCTGAAAAATGACAATAAGTAATAGGACTGAATGAAAAATACTACGATCTTTCGTTCCAACTCAATAGTTTAAAACTTTCGTTTCGACATTTCTTTCATACATACTTTTAACAGTTTAAGGTTTTAACCTTGACCCTTTGTACTCGGAGCTATCTTAACTCGAAAAATAATCATTTCTTCGTACCTAGAATAATTATCATTTATATATCATTTTTTCTATTTTATCATTATGAAATTCATACAACACCTCATACAATACTTAAATGTTTAGTAATTGTTTAGTAGACTGCGGCTAAAGTTTGCTAATCACTGAAAACAAGTTTTTATTTGATATTCTACTTTCCTAAAATTCGTCTACAGAAATTGCAAATTGCATATTTAATAATCTGAACAATACCGTTAATAATGTTACAGTATTGTAACATTATGTATATACAGTATAGTAAATTCTCTATAAACGCGAAGGCCTCGGAGGGATTTCTTCGCATCTATCGTATATGGGTACAACCTATTTTTTTTTCTTTGAGCTTCAAAAGCCAAGCTGAACGTAGAGAAGGACAGCGCGTGTAAAGAGAGACCACGGCAACTTTCGATGCGACGGCAACTGTCCGCGTCTCTTTTTTTCTGATGCGCTGTCCTTCCTTGCGTTCGAAACTCTCATCATCGATTAAACCACTAAATACAGTTGAAATTATATCGTGTTTGGTATCATTTTGCATTAGAAAAATGCCAGAAATATGTTCTGGAAGTTCCATAAAAAAATAATGAAAAATAAAGAAGATTAAATATTGGTGTTACATTGTGATGAAGCACGGGCGAATGAACTGTTCCGACGACTGCGACTCTCCGCGTCGCATTAATAGTGGTTCACACCAATATAGCCGAGATCAGATTACTAAGTTGGGGGGATATTTTTTTCGCATCTATCGTACAAAAATGTTCGCATCTTTCGTACAAAAATGTTCGCATCTATAGAACATTTACTGTATACAGTAAATCCTCTATAAACGCAAAAAGGCTGTACACGATAAAAGCAAAAAAAATGTCCCCTCCACTGTAGTAATCTGATCTCGTCTCGGGTATATCGGTGTGAACCACTACTAATGCAACGCGGATTGTCGCAGTTGTCGGCACAGGTCAAAGGCCCGCGCGTGGTCTCTCTTTACACGCGCTTCTCTACGTGCGGCTCGGCCTTTGAAGCTCAAAAAAATTATGTCCTGTCTATGATAAATGCAAACGAATCCCCCCGAGACTTTTGTGTTTATAGAGGATTTACTGTATTATGAATGACATTTTCTACAGCAATTTTTAGTGGTGACTCCGAGTCGCCACCAGAGCTACCATATTCTAGTCTCGCCAGGCCCCTTACCCTTCCGCCCCTCGCCTAGCTTGTCTGCTGAGTCCCCCCGCCCCTACTCTTTCCACTAACACTGACGCGTACCACATGGAGCAAACTAAGTTAGCGGCACGCGTCAGTGTTACTGGGAAGAGTGAGGCGGACTCAGCAGACAAGCTGGGCGAGTGGCGGAAGGGTAAGGGGCCTGGCGAGACTCGCATATGGCAACTCTGGTCGCCACTCGACTGTTAAGGGTTAATAAGTTTAATAGTTTAACTATAATAATCTGTCATAACGGTTCCAGTGCTGACGCTAATACATTTCAGAGATGACAGATGTTCCCGCGGATCGAAAGTTATTACATGTTTTTTTCTGCCTAACTAACCATTCGACGGTTAATATTGTTCGAAATCATAAAAATGCACGCTGGCAATTAAGTAAATTTAAGAAATAACGATTAGAAAACGTACCGCAATTGCTTCTTACATCCTCTCAGTCACCGGATATGAACCCCAACGGACACTTACGGGAAGAAATAAAGAAGCGCATTAAAAAAGATAACGTAAGAGATAGTGAACAGTTAAACATTTAATAATTATCATACAAGGTGAGGTACCTAAGACTTACGCCGAAAATATCTCCGTTGTTTTTAGTAATACATACAGGAAAATGTTTCAGGCAGAAAATGTTCGGTTCAGCGGGAAAATTATTGTGACTGAGAAGTTCTTTCTCTCTAGATCATATTTTCCGAAATATCAAGGTCATCGTCATTTCTTTTTCAATGGAACAACGTATTTTGATTAGTGTATAATAACCAAGTATGACCATGTATAATATGTTGACCAGCAAATGACCTTCGAAGGGGTTATTCTTGAAAAAGCAGAACTTAACGTACGAAGACTTAGGGATGTGCGGGCTACCTGAGAGTGACTCGACTTCGTCGGGCGGGTTCGGAAAGAATCGGACAAGTTTGGGCGAGCTAGTTATCGCGATACCAGAGATTCAACTCTGCGTTCTTATGAAATAGATAATGGTAATAATGATATTTCTTTCATAACTTATAACAGAGTGCTGTTTTTATTAACTGTTATGTAACTTATTTAATATCTTGTTATATAACTTATTAATTAACTACCATTAACCTGACAGAAATTGTGCAACGCCTACTGACTCCGTCATATCCTCATGTAAGTCTCGCAGGACGCTGCACAAAGATCCCTTGTTCAAGGATACAGATAATGCACATATTTGCCAAATATCCTTTAGTTTCTGCAACCTTAATCCACGCAACTACATCTCCATCCAATGCACATACTGGGACCAGCCGTACATGACGTTGTTTTCCACTTAAAACTATAATTAATTGTTCTTCTGTTACATATTCCAATAGATATATTTTCTTGCCTTCCCCGATTCTCGCAATTTCACTACGATCTAAATCTAAACAGAAGTGGCCTTCTTCTGTGCCAATGACTAGACGATTTGGATCAATAATTGCTCCTGACATCACATTTTTAATACATCCTTTAGTTATGTTTGCCAAATATACCTACTGTAATTATAAAAAAAAACCAAATATATTCAAAATTACGTTATAAGTTATAAAAGATATACCACTATTACCATTATCTATTTTCGATTCTTTCCGAACCCGCCCGACGAAGTCGAGCCACTCTCAGGCAGCCCGAAACGCCAGGCCTGCCCGATGCAGTAGATGCCAGAATGAGTGCCGGACGGCGCTCATCTACTCCAGTATTCCGATTGATGGTGCACTTTCTCGCGCATGCGCGGCAATTTCAGCCTCAGTAACGTAACCTTTTCGATGAAATCGGGTAGCTTGAGCACCACGCAGACTTTTAAAAAATTGGTATGATTTGATTCTGAAAAATGAATGTATAACATGTGTATTTCTGTATATTTTCTATCTCGTAGGACACGTCCTAAAGTCTTTTTGTCCGGAACAGATTGTTTCGGTACATTCCTGCCAATATAACTGCCTCAAGGTGTCAGGGCCCTGGCCGCTCTGCTGCGTCATTGAAGATACGCTACTGTTTTGGTCGCGCAAGCGCGAGAAAGTTCACCATCAATCGGAACACTGATCTACTCTCCTCCTACCCCTTCCACTATATCATTCCAGCACCGTGCGCAGGCGCACACTCCACGGCCCCCATCGCGCACGTGCAACGTGTCTCCCATTCGCCCCACTCATTCCCCGTCATCAGAGAGGGGGTACATCATTTCACCGTGACTCCCCTCATCTGGCATCACTGACCCGATGCGTTATGACGTATCGCGCACCCGAATCGAGCCCGCCCAACTACAGTAAAAGCTCCTTCGTTGTCCAAAGGCCGGGGGTTTGAGCGGACAACGATCGTGCCGGACACTATTTTTGATTTATGACTGTGCCGACCGCGCCGAGCGAGACTTCAGTAGCGAGCCGAACATAGAGAAGCACAGAATAAAATACGGATCGCGTGACCGAAGCGTGTCGCCGTCGCCGGTACAGTTCAAAGGATGTCACATACGCTGTTTTTTTTTTTTATTAAGCTTACCCAGGCCCCAAAATGGGGTCTATACAGCTGAACCTGAATCGCATTATTTTACATAGTTTGAGTTACAGAATTTAAGAGTTACACATTTTTTCAGAGTTTTACGGTTTGTGTATCAGTTAGCAGACTGTTTAGCATATCTGGTTATATACGCAGGTTGCATTCTTTCAAGAACGTAAAGATACGCAAACACGCCCTGATGTTGGGTTTGGTAAAGAACATATCGGCTTTGAGAGGCAGAAAGAACCCCATCCTGCGTAGATCATCAGTTAGTCTAGTTCTGTGTGCGTCAAGTAGGCAACATTGCCATATGACGTGGTCTAGGTCCTCCATTTCGTAGCCACACTTACAGTTGGTATAGTTAACAATGCCCACCCGGAACAGTGAGGCAGCCAGGTTGTAGTGATTGGCCCTGATGCGATTGACGGTGGTAACAAAATCGCTCTTAAGACTTTCAAAGTTTTTATTGGCAAACCAAGGGGTTCGATTAGAAATAAAAAACGCTCAAAGAAGGTTTTGCCATTGGATGAACCCTGAACAGTGATTGTAGTATTGGTTCGGTGGTATGCCTCTATTTTGGACAGGCATGATTGTTCGTAATAGGGAACATATACTGTACGTCAATGAATTCGGAAGCAGTGGCAGATTTGGCGAGATTGTCAGCATCCTCGTTTCCTCGCAACACTATGTGAGCGAGAATCCACAAGAATTTAATAAAGCAGGAGTTGTTTTGATTTATAGCCAAGAACATGAGTGGGTGCTCTCGGATAGATGCTGGTGAGAGAATAGAGGAAACGGTCCTCACCAGCATCCCGAGAAGAGATATTTTTGTGAAAAAAAGGAGTTGTTTTGATTGAATTGTAAGAATTTTTCCTTGATGTCGAAGATATACGGGTTGGTTTTCACTTGAAAGCTAACCGATTCCAAACATTGAAGGGCACTCAAAGAATCGGAAAAGATAATAAAATTGCGGTTTTTATGACGTGTGGCGATGTCCATAGCAACATTTAGGGCCAAACATTCAGCTGTAAAAATCGACGCACTGATATCAATGCTTTTTTTAATAGGCAGGTTGAGATCATAGCATATACACGCTGATCCAGCACACACTGAGTCCGACATTTTGCTGCCGTTGGTGTAGATAGCAGAGGCATTGTAGTCTGTTAAAAGTATGCCAATTAGGGTATTTGGGTCTTTCGCCTCGCGAAGTCATAGGCCGAAACTAGTGTCAATTGGTATGGACGTAGTTATAGTTTCAAACTCGTGACGGTACAAGTAGAAGTTGGATTTTGGCTCAATCTTGAAATTATCTCCGTAGAAGGACTCTATACACTGGTTAAGAGTTGTTCAATTGCGTCTAGCTAGTCTCCTTTGAAGAAGGTGGAAGTATTAAGTGATCGTGTGAAACATGAGTGAGCTGTTGTTTGACAAGGCTTTAGCGAGGTAACGTTCACATAGGTAAGTTACCCTGTCTGATAGAAGCATCAGCTTTGATTCAGCCACCATCACATTCAGCGGAGTACTCTTGCGGTAGCCTAGAGCTGTTCGGATTGCTAAGTTTTGGATTCTTTCAAGTTTGGTTCTAAGGGTGATAGTGCGCGGCAAAAACACAAAGCAACCGTAGTCAATTATAGAACGGATGTAACTTTTATAAAGTAATAGGAGGGTACACGGGTCAGAGCCCCACCAAGTGCCGCACAGGAATTTCATAATGTTAATAGCTTTCAGACATCTGTTACACATTGCGTTCGAAACTTTCATCGTCGATTAAACCACTAAATATTGGCCCAATTATATCGTTCTTGGTACCATTTTAATCAGCGAAACGCCAGGAATAAGCTAGTTTAAGTTTAAGCACTGTGTAAGAATTAATAATCACACTCGCGAGCACGAGACAATACACACGTCCTGTCCTCGTGCCGGTTCGCTCTCGACCCCCATACGCTGTTCTTCGTTGCCTTAGAAACTTTCATCGTCGATTAAACCACTAAATACAGTTGAAATTATATCCTGTTTGGTGTCATTTTAATCAGAGAAATGCCAGAAATAAGCTAGTGAAACTCCAATAAAGGAATTATTGGAAATTAAGAAGTTTGAATACTCGATTTATTCGAGTCAATGTTGTGGTTTTCACACCGATATACCCGAGCCGACATCAATCGTCGTCGCCCTGCGCAGCGACTCGGCGTTGACAGGCAGTGGAATGGGTAGGCACTGGACAACGATCGTGCCTACGATTCAGGACAACGAGGGAGCTTTTACATCTGCGACCTGACCCGACGACTCGGGCGCCCGAAACTCGGGCGGCCCGCACATCCCTAGTCTTCGCACGTTAAGGGTGTGGGTCGGATTTTGACCTTGGTCGTAGTATCGGTGCCCTCCGCATTTGTAGCTAGGAGCGCTAGTGTTTTTAGTCACTGTTTTACCGATTCAGTCACTGTATTGGTAAAACATCGGTAAAATAGTGACTAAAAACGCTAGCGCTCCTAGCTAAAAATGCCATGGAACTAATACTTGCACCAAAATCTCCCGTATAGGGATCTACTTCGTAGATTTCGTTTGCTGTGTTTAAACACGTATAGTTTAACATAATAAAGGTTTCATTGACATTGTATGTGACCCTGAATTCCGGGATGCCTACATTTTGGTCTATAAGAACCCTAAATCTCTCGATATTTAAGAAAATGTATGTGTCTCGACAATGGCAGCACTGTCGCTTCGTCCAATATTTGTGAAACTGCGCTACATGCTGCCGAATAATGCAAATTACGCCTCGAAAACGCAAAAGTAGGCCATATATGGAAGCATCCCGTAATTGTGGGTCTTTTATCTAGCGATTGTGACTACGTAGGGGCCCCAAATGTGCGTTAGAGAGACAGCAAACGAAATCTACGGAACCCTTGCAATCTCGTGTACGTATACAGTATCTATCGGTGTGTTAAGGTACTACCACACTCGCACTCGACCAAGGTCAAAATCCGACCCACACCCTTAAGTTCTGCTTTTTCAAGAATAACTCTTTCGAAGGTCATTTGGAGGTCAACATGTTATACATGGTTGAATTTGTCTTTTCGTTAGCTATAATGTTACACTAATCAAAATACGTTATTCCATTTAAAAAAACGACGATGACCTTGAAATATCGGAAAATATGACCTAGAGAAAAAAACTTCTCCGTCACAATAATTATCCCACTGAACCAAACATTTTCTGCCTAAAACATTTTCTTGTACATCTATACCTCGCTATACGGCCTAGATACGTTCCGGAAAAGATGGCTGTAAAGCGAAAAAAAGCGTATAACGAATCAATTATTTACATACAAAACCATACAAATTCAATTGGATCCGTTCCAATTTCTCATTGTCTTGTCTTCAATCCACATATCTAATAATTTTTCCAGTTTTTCCAGAATGCTGCTTCTTTGGCGAATTAATTTTGAGACATTTAATTTCTTCTTTTCTATCGCGAATAGTTTGAACGGTAGACTTCGCTGGTTCCGTTGCCTTACGAACAATTTTCTCACCAGCATCGATACCATGTAGAACTTCTAGTTTAGTCGATAGCGTGCAGAGTTGGGCAGTAATTAATTACATGAGTATTTAATTACATCTTCAATGACATGTGCGAAAGTGGTCTATAATTACAATAAGAAAACGGTTAAATGGTCCAAAACATAAAAATTAGTGGTTTAAAAGAACAATTATACTGAAGTAATTGTTAGACTCAATTACAATTACTGTAATCGTGTTAAGTAATTGCAATTACATCTTTCACAATTACTGTAATTGTAATTGTGGTCCGCAATTACAATTACTGGTTGGACCAAAGTAATTGGAATTACCAATTACAATTTCCAAGTAATTGTAATGGGTAGTTGCAATTACTTAACGTTAAAATGTCACTAAAAAAAGGTAATGAGATACCTACTCAATGGAAATGTCTAAAAAGAACAAACAAGAAGCATATGCTAGGATATATTTATTATTAATTAAATTACAACTCTTAAGAAATAGGTTCACTTGTGTTTTCACTAGGAAATATTTATTATTTATTAAATATTTATTGTAGCTAATTATTTGATATTTCACAAAAACGATTACCATTACTTTTCAAAATGACCCTCATTTCAAAGTTGGAGTCGGATAATCGATTTGCTTTCGGAGTGTTTGTCATGGAAGCAAACGATAAAAATCTTTCGACTGGAGTTGAGGATGGTAGAGCAGTATATTAATTCGAAAAAATGTTTGCTTTATAGCGGGGTAGTCTCCAAGCATTGAATAAGAAATCGATTTATCCGAAATATAATTACTAATTTGTAACTGAGCTTTCGTTTCTTTTTCACATTCAGCATTGGCTCTGCCTCTGTCATCCGCGAATTCAAAAAGATTCAAATATTGCACAGGTGCGCTATCTCCGCCCTCCGAAAAGCATAATAAATAATAAATATTTCCTGGGGAACCACGTGACGCGTGCGAGAGTATAACGTGTGTGGAACTGCAGGTGAAAGAATTAGAAGAAAAGTGTGGCAAAAGTGCGCAGGAAATTACGAGACCAGATGGAAAGTGAAGGGAAGAGATAAGCTTCCGTTGGAAAGTATAGCCGACAGTCAATAAAGGCTAGAAGGGTGTGAAAAGGGCGAAGAAGGGAAGGTGTGAAACGAGTGCACGAGGCATGACGCGTGGCAAGGTTTAGTGACATCTTGTGGGAGTGGGAAAAAAGGGGAGACAGCAGTAGGTAAAGAAGAGCGGACCAGAGTTGGGCAGTATTTAAGTCAAAACGTATCTAAATCCAGATCCAACTAAAAGATAAGTAACTAAGTTCCGTGATCTTAAGGTTCGGATCCAAAAGTAACTTGTATCCGAAGTTGAATTAGATAATTTCATATCCGAAGCAGAAGGATCCGAAGCTACGGATCCATTTTTAACTAGTTAAATATCTAATTCAAAGATCCTTTCGGATCCTTCAAGATCCTTTCGGATCCTCCAAGATCCTTTTGACCAGCTCGAGGCTTGAATGAACACGTTCCGAGGCCCGAGGGTCGGGCCCCGAGGCCTGAGCCCAGAATACAATAGAAGTACAATAAACACGGCCGGGGGATTGCCCGGCCATCTTTATTGCACCACATGGCCAAGGCGCCCCAGCCAACTCGTCGCTTCGTCGCCATAGCACCGATGATGCAGCAAAATTTTGATTTAGATACATTTTACCATGTTTTTTCAAAGATATCTTCACATATAAAGGCAGTAAGCAGTGATCGAATTCTATCGCGTTTAGACTTTTTTTAATCGGAAGAACGCCACGAATTGGCCCGTGCCACTTTCGTGAGGGCATTACGAAAAATGAACAAGTTCTGGATGCACGTGTCAGGGGTATCATGCCGATCTACCTGGCTGGCCAGGGGGTGGCCCGGCCGTGTTTATTGTACTTCTATTGTATTCTGGACTCAGGCCTCGGGGTCCGACCCTCGGGCCTCGGAACGTGTTCATCAAGCCTCGAGCTGGTCGAAAGGATCTTGGAGGATCCGAAAGGATCTTGAAGGATCCGAAAGGATCTTTGAATTAGATATTTAACTAGTTAAAAATGGATCCGTAGCTTCGGATCCTTCTGCTTCGGATATGAAATTATCTAATTCAACTTCGGATACAAGTTACTTTTTATCTTTATCTTGGAGTAACTAATTCAAAATTTTCTATCTATGATCCGTGATCCGAAATTTGTATCTAATTAAATTTTTTGCCCAACTCTGGAGCGGACAGTCGAATGAGCAAAGCAGGCAAAGGCGGCCAGGAGCGGAAGGAGGAGAGAGGAAGGGGCAGACCAAGACTGGCAGATCAGCTGGGAAGAAAAAGAGCGGACAGCGACGGCTCGATACTGAACTCATTTAAGAGGAAAAAGGAGATCGAGTCTGAGCAAGCAAAGCTAAGGGCCGAAAAGGAAATAGAAGAAGAATTCTTAAAAGTGAAGAGAGCAGAAAGGTCGCCTCCGCCGAAAAAAAACAGTGGAAGAGAACGGATCCGCGATAAAAGAAATGGAGACGGCAAAACTAGACAGGATGATGCAAGTAATGTTGACAGTAAAGAAAGACATGGAAGAGCTGAGAAAAGATAATAGAGATCTGAGGCAGGACAATAAAGAACTGAGGCAAGAAATGCATGTTTTAAGGGACGAATGGAAGAGGAGAGACGAAATATGGGAAAGCGAAAGGAAAGAAATGAGAGGAAAGATAAAAGCGCTGGAGGCCAAGAAGGAACAGACAGAGCGGTTGGCAGGAAGACTAGAGGGGCTAGAAAAGAAGGAAGAGGCTAGAGAGAAAAGAGAGAGAAGGAATAATATCACATTATGGGGAGAAGATCTACCGTGTAAGGAGACACCGAAGGAAACGGCAGAGTATGTGCTAAGCCTTAGCAGCTAAGGCAAGAATTGCAGGCGGAGGCAGAAATCGAGGAAGCATACTGGGTAGGGAGGGGAGAGAGAAGAAAGCTGCTGATAGCGAAATTAAGGAGCTGGCAACAGAAATGAGAGATAATGCTAAAGAAGAATACATTGAAAGATAAGAGGCTGTTTATTGATAATGACCTGACGAAAAAGGAAAGGGAGATACAAAGAAATATTAATGATATTGCCAAGGCGGAAAGGGAGCAGGGGGCAACGGTGAAAGTGGGATACAGGGAAGTAAAAATTAACGACAAGACATTTATCCGGAAAGAGGAAGGCGGACCGAAGCGGGTAAATTTTTGGAGCAGGTCAAGTTCGGTGAACCTCTAAGCTATTGGAGGATCGCTGAACTTGGAAGGACAACGAAAACACGGCTAAAGGAAGTACTAACACTCGCTCCTCGCGCGTATGCGGATGCAGACATGCGGGGAGAGGGGTACGCGGAACTGGGAAAGCGGTAAGAAATCAAAGAGGGATGGACACAATTAAAATCGGATACTGGAATGTAGCAGGTTATACAACAAATACACAAAGTTTTGGAATTTCTTAAAAGAATTCGATGTAATAGGATTAGTAGAAACATGGGTGGAGGAGGAAAAATGGGATGGACTGAAGGACAAATTGCCACAGGAATTCTCATGGAAATGCAAATATGCCACCAAAGAGAAAAAGAAGGGAAGAGCGATAGGCGGAATTATCACTGGTATAAGAAAAGGGATAGAAGAGAAGGAAGGGACCGGGGGAACAGAACACACCCAAGAGAGACGGATAAAGATACATAACGAAAAATGGAGAATAATAACAGTTTACAGCGGGGATATGAAGAAGACGAAAGAAGAGTTAGACCAGATAATAGAGGGGATGGAGGTGGAGAAACTAATAATCGGTGGAGATTTCAATGCAAGAATTGGTCGAGAGGGGCGAGATATTAGTATAGAAGAAAAACATGGCGCTAGGAGATCAAAAGATAAAGTAGCAAATACGGAGGGAAAGTTATTATTGGGGATAATTGAGGAAAAAGGATGGAATATTCTAAATGGGAACACAGAGGGAGACGAAGAAGGGGAGTACACATATACGGGGCCGAGAGGGAGCACGGTAATTGATTATATAATAACAAATGTAGAGGTGAAAGAAGATATCAAGAAATTCACGGTTGGAGAAAGAGTCGAGTCGGACCATATGCCGCTGATTGTGGAATTATATAGAGAAAATAATTGGAGAAAACGGGAACGAAAACAGAAGGAGAGACGGAGAGAGAGAGAGAGAAGAGTCTGGACAGAGGAAGGTAAGAGGGAGTTCCAATCGGAATTGAGTAAAATAAACTTTAATAGGACGAAGGTAAATGATATGGCAGAAGAAATGGTCGAAAAGATAAATAACGCAGTACAGAAAGAGGAAATAAAAATCAAGAAATGGAAACTGGGCAGCTCCAAGCGGTGGAATTCGAATTGCACAAAGAAGAAAAGGGAAGCCAGGAAAGCGCTGAGGTGCTGGAAAAGGGGAAAAGGAAACAAAGAAGATTACCAGAAGAAAAGAAGGGAATACAAAGAAGAGTGCGAAGAACGAAGAAGGGAATTACAAGAAAACATAGAGAAGGAGATAAGGTAACTAAAGGGAGAAAATCAAATATGGGAATGTATAAACAAGGAAAGAAAGAAAAGAATAGGAATCAGCAATAAAATAGATTTAGAAGAATGGAAGAAGCATTTCAAAACATTGCTAGAAGGCGTAGACGGTAAACAAGAAGTAGGAGAGATGGAAGAAACAGATAACACGGAGGGAGAAAAGGAAGAGGAAATAACAGAAGCAGAAGTAAAAGAACAAATCAGGAAATTAAAAAAGAAGAAAGCAGCAGGGGAAGAGAAAATAGAAAATGAAGCCTGGATTTACGGAAACGAGAAAATAGTAAAAAGGATCACAGAAATTTTTAATAAAGTATGGAAAAGAGAAGGACTCCCGGAGAGGTGGAAAGAAGGGGTGATTTCACCAATATTCAAAAAAGGAGATAGAGAAAAGGTGACAAACTACCGGGGAATAACGATCCTAAACACAGCGTATAAAATATATGCCATGGTCTTGGAAGAAAGATTAAAAGAGGAATTAGAGAAAAACCACATAATACCAGAAACACAGGCAGGATTCAGGAGCGGAAGGTCGACGATAGATAACATTTTTATTCTGAACTATGTATCCAACAGAGTTTTTTCCATACAGAAAAAAGGGGGAAAGCTGTATACCTTTTTCGCAGACCTCAGCTCAGCATTTGATAAAGTAGATAGAGTAAAACTCCAAAAGATTATGGGAAAAAAGGAAATAAGAAAGGAAATAAGCTTGAGGACGAGAATCGGAGAAATTTACAGAGAAACAAGAAATACTATAAAAGTAAACGGAGAACTGTCATCGAAATTCTGGACGACAAAAGGGGGTAAGACAGGGTTGCCCACTGAGCCCAACGTTGTTTACAATTGATGTAGCGGATCTGGAGGAGACTATGAGGAAAAACCAAGCAGGAGGTGTTAGAGTAGGAAAAGAAAAAATCTGGACTCTAGCATACGCGGATGACATAGCGCTACTAGCAAATGAGCCAAAGCATCTTAAGGACATGATAAGAAGATTTGGAAAATACCTTGATAGGAAAGGGTTGCAAATGAACGCAGAGAAATCAAAGGTGCTGATATTTCATAAAGGAAGAGGAAGGAAAAAGAGAGAAGAATGGGACTGGTCAGGCAATAGTCTAGAAGAAGTGAAGGAATTCAAATACTTAGGGTATAATTTCCAGAAAAACGGGGGCAGAGAGATGCATATAAGGGAAGTTACAAAGAAAGCAAGAATAGCAATGGCGCAGATATGGGGAATTGGACAAAGAAGGGTTAAGAACAATTTTGAGAGAAGAATGAGAATATTTAGAAGCATAGTGAAAAGCATGTTACTGTACACCTCACAGAAATCTGGGGACGGATGGAAGCGGAGAAAGTAGAGAAAATACAGGAAAAATATATAAGGTGGACGTTAGGTTTGGACTTCAATACACCAGCCTATCTAATTTTGGAGGAAACTAAAACGGACAAAGTAAGGATAGAAGCGGGGAAAAGAGCAATAAAATATGAAGAAAAAACGAAACGCTTGAACAAGAATAAAATAGTCTAAGAATGCTGGAGGGAAATAGACGCGAAGCAAGAAGAGAAAAAGTCGAAATGGGAGGAAATGAGAGATTCATACTATAGGTTAAAAATGATGGACACCCAGGAAATAGAAACAGAGAGAGGGAGAGGAACGGAGTTTGCAGAAGAATTAGCACTAAGAGATAGGGCAGAGCAGGTACAATGGCAATACGATAGAATATTAGGGGGCAGATACAACGTGAATTACATACAAATACGGGACAACGAGCGGGCAAACTATCTAAATGGAGATTACAAAGGAAGAGACCAAAGCATGATCGCAAGGTTCAGATGTGGAAACGAAGAGCGGGGAAACAAATACTGGAAGGAAGAAAATGAGACAGTATGCAGATTATGTAAAAGGGAAAGAGAAACGCTGGACTATGGTAATCGTATGTGATTAGAAAATGCAAACAGCTGACAAGAGAAAACGTAACGATGAGAGAGATACTGAAGGGAGAAGAAGTAGGAACCGAGTGGACGCGTACGGTACTCGAAAAAATGAGAAGGGAAGAAGACCAAGAGGAAGGAGGAAGACTAATTGAAACCACAATAAGCTAACCAAGACACACATACACGCAAAAACATGTAACCCCATTTTGAGGCCGAAAGGCAAAAATTAAATCTATTTACTACTAATAAATATTTCCTAGTGAAAACTACATTGTCAATGTAAGTGATATTTCTTAAGAGTTGTAATTTAATAAATAATAAATATTTCCTAACATATGCTTTTTGTTTGTTCTTTTTAGACATTCCCATTGAGTAGGTATCTAATTACTTTTTTTAGTGCCATTTTGGCGTTAAGTAATTGTAACTTCCAATTACAATTACATGTAACTGCATTAAAATTACTTGGAAATTGCAGTAATTGGCAAGTAATTGTAATTGTAATTGAAATTACATTTTGCCCAACTCTGCTTGCGTGACAGATTTTCGGCTTCTCATTTTATTTTTATCAGTATCAATCTCCAAATTCAATGAACGTTTCTGAAAGGGAGAATCTGGAACTCTCGCGGAGCGAGTAAACAGAGGTTACTAACAGTACATACAGAATTTTGTTTGGCCGTTATAACGAAACATTGTGGGCTGTAAATCGAAACAGTGCCATGATTAAAAGAAGGCCATTATAGCGAAATGCCGTATAAAGAGTATAGCGAGTATAGCGCCGTATAGCGAGGTATAGGTCTCTACATATTACTAAAAACAACGGAGATATTTTCGGCGAAGTCTTAGGTGCCTTACCCTGTATAATCGCATGGAACGACGCGACGACGCAGCGTCTATTCGAAAGGCGCATTCGCGTCGCTATGCAGAAACGATATCGTAAAAACAGTGAAAATGTCAAGGACAGCCCCTAACCGATTATTAGATATAAAGAAATTTAACAAACTCGACGATCTTTCATCGGCTTACAATAGTTTACATCGTGTGAGTACGTAAATTGGTCCTTATATTATATCAACGTAATTTGATCCTGATTCATTCATACATTTAATCACTAATACATTCATAATGCCATACAACATTTTTAAAGAACATAAACTATCTGTAATATTCAGGTGAAAAAACAGGCAGTTTTTACGCAAACACCAATTTTACAAGCACGAAAGACTAGGAACACATGTCGATTTTTATACATGCATATATGTACAATATGCATACATACACTCCCGTCCGTAAGTCACCGGACACTTATTTAAATTTGGATGCACACGATTTTTTGTTATTAAGGGACCTATATTATGAAAGAAAAACGGTACTTACTAATGTTATCCAACGTGGAGAACATGTAAATCAAATCTCTGACCAAAATATTCTATATTTTCGAAATTTTATTTATTATTCTTATAATTTCTAATTTTTCAAATTTCAGTGGGGCAATTTTTTTTCCAATTTGGCTTCTAGAACTGTCCATAACCATCCCACAATTTCTCAATCTCTTGTTTCCAATGTTTATTCAAATAGTATATGTATATATTTAATTTTGCATTCAAATATCATCGTATAATAGCTACATCTAATCAAAATAAAACAATAAAATCAAGCTGGGAGCTTGTATTCTTTAATTACCATTTTGTTGAAGATAAGTAAGTGTCTGGTGATTTATGAACGGCATTTTCAATTTTCCGTTTCTGCAGTTTTTGCAGAAGCAAGCTGAAATATTTTTTGAGCCTTCCTCTTCGTTGATATATCGCCATGTTTTATTAATATACTGTTTAATCCTATCTCTTCCTTATTAATAAATCTTAATATTATATTTGCAGGGAGAAGACAAGTGCCTAAGGAGGGTGCGACTGAAAGGAGTGGAATGGACGATGAACGACGAGAGGAGGTAGTCCGCGGTTAGGGAAGGGGAGTGTGCTTAGGTATGTAGGAAGGGAGGATGGAGGTTTTTAAGTTGATTATTATTGTTAGCAATCGCTTTTGTGTAAATATTTTCCTTTTTTCCTGAATTGAGTTTAGTTTTAGAAATAAGATAGTTTATAAGACAGAAATTAGGTTAGGTTAAGAGCGGCGCACAGTGGGCAATTCGGACGAAATCGGCGATAAAATCAAAGAACAATCGATAGAAATGAGGCAGAGCGATGAATTTTTTTTTAATTGAAGCTGAAACTTTGTAGAATATGGGGAAAATAGGGAGATTATGGTACGAACGTTTTTTAATCTTGATAAAATTCGTTACACTTGTACAATTCTAAGAAAATCGTAGATTTTTTCACGCTGATTTCACATTTTGAGACCAGATTTGAATGATATATAGCATGTTAAAAAAAAATTTTCCGCGCGTGGTACTGGAGAAACCACATTTTCTTGAAACTCTACATGTTTCACGAATTTTCTCAACGATAAAAAACGTTCGCGTATCATAATCTCCCTATTTTTCCTATATTCTGCAAAGTTTCAGCTTTAATTCTTAAAAAATTTCATCGCTCTACCTCATTTCTATCGAAAGTTCTTTGATTTTGAATCAAGTTTGGTCCTTTTCCACTGTGAGCCGGCGCGGCGCACAGTGGGCCAGAACGACGCGCTAGCTGTTCATGAGCTAAAAAATCGAAGTCCTCATATCGATTTTTAACGAATGTACAATGTTTCTTAAATGTCCATTACATTCAAAAACGATTATATTAATTACAGTTATTAAAAACTCTCGTTACAATAAGCATTCAGAGATTAAACTTTTTCAGATACGATTTATCACCGAAAAAATTCCTTTTCTTCATAACGATGTCCTGGAAAACCTACTAAAGATTAAGTGCCCAATTTTTTTTGTATGAAGAATGTATATCTATGTTGAGAACCCACCAGGAACTAAACATTAATGTTCATAATTTGTTATAAAAAAAAATACTTAGTCAACTAAAGAATACCGTCAAAGTTTTTCACCTTTGACAAGGGATAAGTTAAAAGTGTTATATAGTGTCGTGCTCTAACAAAGTGGAACATTTTCAGCAACGTCCCCTCTAAAAGATCCTACAAATTTCACACCCAAATCGATCCAAGTTTGGAAATTATGATGGTTTGAACCGTCGCGTGTCACGCAATTCCGCGGCGAATCGCGTTGCGCGAGACGCATTGACGACCACTCAGCAGCTCTTAAGAGTATAAAGTCCTAACCCAGACCTATCTTGTGAATTTTTTAGATTATACGACAATTGATAAGCATTCGAACTTATTATTAGCTCAAAGTTGAATCATTTGTATTTGAGAGATTTTAGTAACAGCATCGTAGTATAGCATCAGATCAGTTTTTCCATATTAAAGACCTGTATTTTACCTTTGTTAAGAGGAATTATAGTATAGATTTTTGTTTATTCATAGATAAACAGAGTTATAAGCAGAAACTCCGTATGATCAATCGAATATAGTCAGGAACTTTGTAAAATTTAATACTTAATCTTGTTTGAATTTTTGTAATTTTTTAAATAAGACAGTAATAACACATTTTTGTTATTTCATTAAATATAATAAACTTCATTCATTCAATAATTATGAATTACTCTTGTTTGAATGCCTGAATAGCCAGTATCCAAATATTATTCATTATTCACATGAGTTTACAGACATTTCCGGTGGTGTAACAAAAAAATGTTTCCTACAAAAAGTAATCAGTACTCAGTCTTCTACAAATCTCAATACAAAAAATTTCAATCATTTCTTTTTTTTAATAAAAAATTGTGTTTATCTTCATGATTTATTTATAACTATATATTTTTTATTCAATAATATTATAGCTGATGCCGAGACGAATCCGACGATGTATTTAATGTGGTCTTTATGTTTTGAGATAATGGCGCGGCGGTAGCGTATTCAGAGATGTCAGGCAGCCACTGTACATGGCGCGCTGATTTCTGCAAAGCACTAACTTCAAACACAGCTGCCATAGGTAAAAAATTGTCGCAGCGAGTCCATGGGGTACTCAATCGAATCGGCAGAATCTCCGATTCAATCTGAAATTCGGATCATGGTATTACGATCATTTCTCGCCGAGATACAGCGAGTTAAAGGAAAAATGGAAATTGTGTATTTTTTTAAGCATATTTTCAGAAACATCTGTTATATCGAAATGTTAATGAAATTGAAAAAAAGGAGTGCTTTGAAGAGAAAGAAACGCTCTTTCTATTGCTTTTTGCGCAAGATTCTATAATAATTTTTTCGCTTTCTGGAGCCAGTTAAAGTTAAAAAGCCCATATTTACTTCAATGTTGTATAACTCGAATAAAAAAAATCGCACTATATTCAACAACCACACAATTTACACAGGAAAGATAGCCCTTCCAAATGATATTAACGCGATTTATCAAAACAATTTGTTGCTCTCCGTGTCATGTTTCAAAGTTGCAGAAAATTCTTGTTAACCGTCAATGTTGTCTTCATCTCGTTATAACTTTGTAAAAAAAACCAACATAGCAACAATTTGAAACATAGCATCTGAAACTAGAGGTTTCAGGCTTTCAAACCATTGTTTAACGATATCGATACGGCAATTTTTGACGGAGTTATGATCACGTAAAGTGATCCCTTAATTCTTTTGAGGAGTGTATTATAATACTTATTTGCACATTCAGTGCCAATGACACCTCTTTCATTCTGGTATTTCTCAAAATAATCTCGCCACATTTTGTTTTTCTGTATACAAGGTGAGTCTCGTAACATGACGACTTGAAATAACTTAAGTTATTTGTCAATCAATCACCAATTGACAATTGGCGCGCCGGTCCGACTGTGCCAACACGCGTTTAGGTCGTGCTCTGATTGGTTTTTCGTTAATAACTCCTTAAGAAATCCGCGGACGCCATTTTTGCAAAGGAAAATGTCGCTTCAAATGATCTCAGGAACCTCCCATTTCCGGATGTCGAAGGAATTTCGAGACACCCTGCATTATAATCTAAATGCACTTGCGCAATCGGATTGCGAGTGAACGAAGAACCTTTTCTAGTGTTTCTGCAGTTACTGCAACACATGCGCTAATAATATGTTCTCGCATAGATATGGCCCTCGTTGATGGTTCGCGAGAACCTTCATTTTCAATGTTTAGACAATGAAATAAGTTTGAGAAATTATTCTCAGTAATTATTCATTCTGAGCCGTATTTGGTATAATACTTTTTTACGCAGAATTTGCTGCTTTATCCGAATTCGAGGGAAAACATTGGGCATTCTGTTTAAAAAACTGCAAGCAAAGTAACATAAAAAAAAAACAGATTACATAACTGTATGTCCCCCTGGAAATCATGCAACATTTGTTTGAAAAACTTCTTCATACAACAAATAGCTTAGGAATTATTTGAAGTCGTCACGTTACGAGATTCACTCTGTATACGATTTCGAAACATTTTTCCATTATTCCTATTTCTAGGAATAAAAGAAAATGGTCCAATTAAATAAAGAAAAATAGTCAAGAGAAATTATACGCTGTGCCAACGTGCCCCACCGACGGTTATTATAATAATAACATCTACATAAAAAAGGAGATACCCTCCTCAAAGAGAGGTAACAAAATAAAAAGAATAATTAAAGAGTTTTATAAAAATGGAATATGTCAGTTAGAATCTCGTCGGGAAAATGTCATTAACCCTTTGCACGCGGAGATATTTTAACTCGAAAATTAAACGTTTCTTCCGACCTAAAATATTTCCACTCACCACGATTTTTTAAATTTCATAGATATGAAATTGGTATTGTATAATAATACCTCGTACAATACCTAAACGTTTAGTAATTTGTGTACAACATATTATAGCAGGAGTCTCATCGTCGACCGATTTGTACCGACGATGGTAATTTTCCAAACTGAAGGTTGTCCCCGCTAATAAACCTCAACCATCCTCTCCAGTCCCTTCTCTCTCCTTTCATCCTCCTATTACACCCCTACAAAACCCTTGACGAAAACCAGGCATCCTCACCAGCGACCATCCCTCGCTTCCTTACCTATTTTCACTTTTCCTCTCCTACAATTCCCCTACTCCAAAGTCATCCTTCCTTCCTTTTTTCCTAAACACTCTAGCATTAGAAGTCATCCGAGTTTGAAACCGTTCACATTGTCAGTAGAAAATAAAGACCAGTAACACGATCTAATGTTGTATTCATTTCGGGATCGCGACAAATTGATTTGTGGAGACGTGCTTAGTGTGTGGTAGAGTCGAGTGTCAATTTGGGTCTGTATTCGATTATAAACGGTGCCAACCTTGAGAGTCCTTTCCATATCTCTTTGATGAGTTTATTGGCTTGTGGCTCGGGTACGGTTGGAAGGTATCGGTTGACACCCTTGGGAAAGACAGTGCTGGGCAAAAAAGGGTAAATATTATGTTTAGGGACCTCGGATGACCTTGAGCTTGACATATGTTGCCAAGCACAACGATCTGAACAACTTTTGTCTATACCCGTCGCTCGGATTTACAATTAGTTTCCGAGATAATTGCAAAAAACTATTGCTAGTACTGAATTGAATTTTTCGTATTCGTCCACGCTTCCGTGGCAACGTAAGCCTACTCCGGCGCGGCGTTTGTTCACTGTTTTGGTAAATACGTTGTGGACTAAAGAAAGTAAACAGGGTCTGACCCGGGTCATGAATACAGTGACACAAACAATAGATCAAATGTTCGAACAAAAAGGAAACAAGTCACAGTACACCTTTCTCGACAATTTAACGACGACAATTTAAGCCCTGTAATCGTCAAAGCGGATGCATATTACGAATTTGTATATTCTGTGCATATTTGATCAATTGTTAAGCTCAATTGTGAAAAATTCTTATAGTTTTGGCATTTCTAAGCACAAATATAATTACTGGTAAGTCATAACGTTATTTTTAAACGTTCGAAAATACGTTTGTGATAAAATAATTAATAAAAAAAGTATTCTTAGTCATATTTCATAATGAGACCAATGAAAGCAAGTAAAATCTCAGAAATTAAAAAGCTATTAATATCTGGGCTTTCTCATCGCAAGATTTCTAAGAAGGTACTGTGCTCTGTTGGTACATACTGTGTCTCAGTGCGTAAAACTTTAACAGAAAACATACTACATAAAACATAAAGCAGGACGAAAATCAAAGTTATCCGCTACCACAAAGCGATTAATCATACGATCAATCCGTAATGGTAGCGTTGATAATGATGTACAGATGCAAAAAAATGATTGGGTCAATCGGAAAGTTCCGTCCGTTTAGTGTCGAGTAGCTGTAGCTCGAACTGTCATTAACTATAACGTCTAAAGTAAGGTTAACTTTTTAGTTTCAATAACATCGTTTTTTTCTACATTTAAAATGTCGGAATTTGAGCCGAATAAGCGTCATTTGCCCGAAGTGTTAATCTTTTGCTTTCAATTGGAAGAAAACTGCAGCTGAAGCTCATCGAATCATTGTAGACGTTCATGGCGATAATGCTGTTTCCGATAAAACATGTAGAGAATGCTTTCGACGCTTTAAAAATGATGATTTCACTGTGGAGGACAAAGAGCGTTCTGGACGGCCACGAGTATTCGAAGACGAAGAATTGCAGGCATTGGTGGATGAAGATCCATGTCAAACGCAAAAACAAATTGCAGAAGCGTTAAATTGTGCTCAATCTATCATTTCCGATCATTTAAAAGCCTTGAGGAAGGTCTACAAGGAAGGAAAGTGGGTTCCATATGAACTCCAGCCAAAAGACATTGAGAAGCGAAAAACCATCTGCGAAATTCTGCTTGCGAAACGTCACAAAAGTTGTCAAAGAAACGTTAGAAGCACTTCGCTGGGAAGTGCTACCCCATGCGGCATATTAGCCAGACTGTGCCCCTTCTGACTATCACTTGTTTTGGTCGATGGCACACGCACTTGCCGAGGAACGATTTAATTCTTACGAAGATGTCGAAAAATGGTCTCTGACTGGATAACCTCCAAAGATGACTCATTCTTTCGTCGCGGAATTCGCTTGCTGCCCGAAAGATGGGGAAAAGTCATCGCTAACGATGGACAATATTTTGATTAATGTACTTTTTCATTTTGTTTCTAAAATAAAGCTCTACTTTTTGTAAAAAAAAACGGACGGAACATTCCGATTGACCTAATAACGTAAGCGCTGAAACCGTGCGTAATGCACTGCGAGAAGTGAATTTAAGAGAACGTGATCCAAGGACCTTGGAGTGACCACTTCCAAAAAATTCAAGAACAATGTTCTGTTGCTTATCTAACATATAAAAAAGTTTCAAAATGGTCGGATTCGTGGAACATAGTTAAATATTGAAAAACAAATGAAATTATTTCTTTTTAAACTCGACGCGTAACATTACATAAGTAGTATACATATAGTTTTATATGTGGTTATACAGGGTGGAGGATACCTAGTAGGAGGCCGTATCATGGTTTGGAGTTGTATGACCAGTGAGGCCGTCGGATGCGTTGAAAGAATTGAAGATCGAATGACTGCAACATCATACACATCTATCCTACAGAAAAGTTTAATTGGAAGTTTGGCAAAATGAAATAAGAACGCAGAAGAAGTCATTTTTCAGCACGATAACGACCCTAAGCACAAGGCAAAAATCACCAAAGAATGGTAAACAGCTCATGGTTTTATTGTTTTGGACTGGCCCCCGCAGTGTTCCGATCTGAACCCAATAGAACACCTATGGGGTTTACTAAAAAGAATAGTTGCCAACTTCGATCACAATTCAACAAGTATTATTGAATTTTGGTCAGAAGATAAAACCGCGAACAGTGTAAACATTTAGTAGATAGTGATTTGATCGTTACATAATTTGTTAATTTCATTTAATTTTGTTTAAAAAGCGTAACATATTTAAGTTAATTCTGTATTACACGAACTACGAAAACTATGTATGTACATATTACAATGAAATATTTATGTTACATATCTTATTACATGTGTTCAATTATATAAAAATTTAAACAAAATTAAACATTTGATCAATTGTTTGAGTCACTGTATATAAGATGATCTTTCAATTTTGAGAGACTACTCCTGTATTTATTACTCCTGATTTTCGTATGCGTGGTCACGTGGTCAGGCATCTCCGCTCCTTTCTACGACCTAATCACAACTCACTCTATTCGCATAATCTTTCCATTGTAGATGTCATCCAGAATTCACGTGTAGGTGTAGGTCTGGATTAGGTTTTGGGAGAAATATGGATAGCGAGTCTTCGGAACTGCACCAATCTTCGGTTCAAAAGGTGTTAGAAAAGGTAGAGATAACCAGTGCCGCCAGATCGGGGAGATCAAGGGGAATACAGTTTATCCCCTCTCTGATGAGCAGATTAATACGTGACCAGTCTACGGTTTTAGCGGGGGATGTTGGAGTATGCTCATGGTGCTGGAATGGGATAGTAAAAGGAGAAAAGAAGGAGAGGAGAAATCGACCAGTTTTGGTCGATTCTGGCGGCACTGGAGATAGCCCTGGGCTATAGGTAATGAATTAAAAACAAAGTTTGATTAAGTCTACAAGAGCGGAACAACTGCAAATTCGGGATGACATCTACAATATAGAGATTATGCGAATAGAGTGAGTTGTGGTTAGGTCGTCGGAGGGGGCGGAGAGGGCCGTTCAAATGTCGTTCGAGAGAACAACATCTCCAAAGACTTGTCGATTCAAAGCTAACGGTTGCTAGTGTAGGAATATGGATATTGAGAAATGGTCCCGCGTGATGTGCGCCGAGAATCGGATCTCTGATTGTGAACGTGTGCGAGGATGTGTGAATGCGTGTGAATGTGCGTGAGCCGAGTGTCTCCGCTGTCTCGAAACAGTTTCCAATGTTTTGTATTCAGTTGTTCTTTGTCCACGAACGTGAATTGGTATATGTTCTGTTATTAAATCGTTAAAATCCTTCACTATTATGTAGCTGTGTTTTTGATAGTGATATTTAAACTAATCACTAGACTGCGGATCTTTATGCAAAATGAAAGTTGGCTGCTGCTGTTACAAGGGACAGGAGCCAGACTGATATTTCATTATTACCGTAATCATTTTAACAAGTTGAAAATCATACATTGGCGTTTTGAAATTATTTTAATCTCTCTACTGTTTTAAAATTAGGGATGGGATCAAATATCTCGCGATCAGGTTCGAATTGATGGAATTCGAACTCTCTATAAGTACTTCGAAAAAAAAAAAAAAAAAAAATAGTACTCCCAAGTAGACACGAACCTTTGCCAGCCAGTTTCGAACCCTTTACAAATACCGTGGTAAACGTAAATAATACTTGCAAGTATACTCGAATCTTGGTCGAACAGTTTGGAAACTTTCAAAATTTTTATGAATATCGTTACGAATTTCCGTATTCTTGCACGCTCCGTGGCAACGTAAGGCTGTTCCGACGCGGTGTCTGTTTACTTCTTTTTTGTATACACGCTGTGGAGATGAGAGAGAAAACGGTAATTTTCTCATAATTTTACATGCTTCTAACGATGATTGTAGTTTGGAATGTACTTCGCGACAAAAACTGATATATTATATCGAACATTATCTAGGTGATGTCGAGAACAATCATTTGTATGTATATGTTAACTGCATTATTGGATCCACGATTCAAAACATTAGCTGTTTCTAAAGATGAATCTATCCCTCGAGCACGGGATGCCTTCACTGATATAGCCACTAATTATATTAATAATGATAATTCATCTATAACATGTGATAGCTCACAGACGCAGATGTCCGAAAATCGGCACAATAGCGAATTATCAATTTAGTCATCCTTTGGCAATGAAATAGCAATTACAAATAATACGATACCTATCTGATCGTATGCTGTGTTAGAAGTGGAAAATTATCTAAAATCACAATATTTAGAACGCAAAGAAGACCCGTTATTATTTCGGCGTGAAAATTCAATCAAGTGCCCCATTTTATCAAAAATTGCACATGACTATCTTTGTATAATAGCCACTTCTGTACCATCAGAAAGAGTTTCTTCAAAAGCAGGAAATATCATGGATAAAAAAATAAATAGGTTAAAACCAAGTATTGTAAATGAAATATTATTCTTAAATAGTTACGAATTTAATAAAAAAAGTGCTTAAGACCTACTATGCCGTTCTGATTTGCAAGATTCGAATACTACTTGTGAAAGTTTCTATTACTTTCAACATCGAAGTATGTACTTACATATAAGTATCTTTTCGAAACTTGTAAATACTCATTCCGAGGTTCGATAACTACTTGTATACAATGAATACCTTTCAAGTATAATCATTGAAACTTTTATTGCTTTTAAGTAGTAATCGAAACCCATGAAATGAAACTTGGTTATTCAACTTGACTCCGATTACTCTGAGTACATATTGAACTTGATCCCATCCCTACTTAAAATGCACCTACTCATTTTTGCTACAAATGCATGAAATCCGCAGTCTAGTGATCGCATTACCTGACTGTTGCGATTTGTGCAGCATTACAAGGGATATGGCAATTGTTATTATGTAATGCATAGCTATGTGTTGACAAATGTGAAGAGTGATCGTGAGTGTGGAAAAATTTCATGGCATCTGTGTGAAATAAACATACGAATTATTTATCGATTCGTAAGTGAGAGTGAAATTCTGGAACGTCGACTTGACCGCGCATCCTTTAAGCCTTAGGTTGTAGTATACCGATTACGTATCTACCACCAGCTGTGCAGTTCGTCGACCTGGCCGTACGTCCCCTAGCTTTCGGTACTGCCGTATACCTGAAGACATCTGTGCAGTTCGTCACCGGGTGGCCCAGTGACACATATTTCGAAGCTGCAAATAGATTTACAGCTGAATAAGTCAGTTTTTAATACAGTTTCTGCTTTTTCTTTATTTTTTACGATTATCTCGTAAAGTAAAGCCGACCGCCAAAAAGCCTAAAGAGAAATGTTGTTCAGAGTACTGGTGTTGACAACATATCCAAAGCTTATCGAAATCGACGAGGATTCACAGCATCGAGAAACTCTTGTTCGTTGCGATGTCACGGTGCACAGCCAAAACCTCGAAAATGAACTTCTCGGTGGGGATACAGTAAGTACTAGTTTAGATTCTTTAGTAATGTTCCTATGGAAAAACCGAGGTGCTAAGGTTTTATTACTTATACCTGGAAAATGGTGAGAGTAAACTCATGATTTGTAAGTTGTACATAGGAAATAAATTCGAATTTTTAAATATGAAAGTTTTCTTAAATTCTACATTAAAAAATAGATTTCAACTAATAATTAGAGACCTAAGAGCATTACCTTACATATTTTTTAGAGGAAACACAATTTTTTGTTACACATGTCCGCCATATTGGTTTCGCTATTTTGTTTTTTAAACTGTTAAGTCCAGATTCGTAATCAACGACTCAAAAAACCCTTATGTACCAATTTTTGTTCAATTTTGTCCACATTCAAGTACGTTTTAATGTTTTGACCACGATTCCGCCGTTTGGACACAATGTGCAGTGGTGCAAAATGACCAAAAAGCGGGTCAAAGTCCGTAAAACCGAAGCTATCCAACGAATTTGTTTAAAAATTTGTGGGTAGGTTGCCACAGGTACGACGCTTAAATGGCTAACAAAAATTTTTCAAAAAATTATGAAACATTAAGTTATTACTGGGCTAATTGGTAATCTCAGTTATCCGGCTCCTTTTTTATTCATGCAAGCAAATCTTAAAAGTGTTAAGCAGCTTCGGTCTGGCACTAATCGTTTTGGTAAGGTATAATATTGAACTAACTTTGTGTAAAAGATCTCGCCCTACTTCGAACCACATTAGCAGCAATTTAAGTTTAAATATCAACTGTAAGAATTTCCAGAAATGAATCGTGCAAATGTTACGATGTATTTGATATTTCAGGTGTATTTGTTTAGGCATATTTCTAAATAATAAAGAAAAATATGAAATGCATATGATTTATTAATCCTTTATATATAAATAAATATTTAATAACAATTTTGTGTTACATAAATTATATTATTTTCATAGCGGTCATCAAACCACTGTCAGAAAAATGCCTGTTGAATTTTTCCGACAGAGGTCCAGTGAACGAACACTTTGTTTATTCAACATAAAAAAATTATTATTAATTTTTTTAAAAAATTTAAACAATTGATTCTAACTAACTATTTTACATTTTTCTTTATTATTTATGATATATCCTTAAAAATGTTCATCCTAAACCTCAAATAACCGTAATTTCCGCGCGATTTATTCTTGGAAATTCTAAAAGTTCATATTTAAACTTAAATTGCGTCCAAAGTTGTTCGAAGTTGCTCGAGATTTTTTACACAAAATTAGTTCAATATAACACCTTACCAATACAATTAGTGCCAGATCGGAGTTGCTTAACACTTTTAAGATTCCATAAATAAACAATGAGCGCAACGCAAAGAGGCTTCCGATTAATCCATATTAGTTAATGTTAAACAACTGTATTGGAAAATTATTTGTGCCAGTTAATAGTTTAAGGCTTGTGTATATAACCCCTATAAATTGCAGATCTGTAAGTTTTCAATTATGGACAGAATAATTAAATAACTATGGCGCTGAAAACTGGTAAAGTACGACAGTAATGGTGTTTTAGAATGATTCAAATTGAAATATCTCGTGAACTACTAACTTTTCGACATACATAGGTTAGGACTTTTTTATAACGAATGTCCAGTTGCGACGATTGATGTATTCAAAAATGCCTCATTCAATTTAAAGAAATGAAGGTGACCTTGATATCTCTAAAAAGAATCACATAAAAGCAAAAATATTTTTGGTATCATGTGAGCCCCACTGAACCATTCAACTTTGTCCTTCAGACATTTGACGCATCTTTAAAAACAACAAAGATATTTGAGATGGCAACGTTATTGTGACTCACCCTGTATAACATAGCAACTGAATATCAATATATTGTTCAGTCAATTGTATTCACATTGTTCAGTTGAATTCCACTGCACTGTATTAACCTGTTACATCTTTTTATTATCTTTATTTGTTTATATTATCTTTATTATCATTATAATGTTAAAATTGTCAAGATAAATTTGTTCCTCATTATCAACTTTGGATTTTTTTCTTTATATTTAATTACTAACTATCATTAAAGGAATGTGCAAGTTAAGTAAATCCCACCAAAAACATCCTGCAAACAGGAGCCACGTTCGCATGACCGTAAAAAGTTGTGAGATCAAACAAAATACGGCCAAGTTCGTTGGTTTAGAAATACCTCTTGAAATACTGAAAAAAGCGTTTGTAAAAATTAGTTTAAAAGATCGCTATTTAATTTTTAATGAATTACATGGAGTGCTAAATTATTTAAACATGGCCGTTACTTTTTAAACCAATGGCCATAAAAGGTGTTAGGTAGCGGCAAAGTTTAAATAATTTAGCCCTCCATGTAATTCATTAAAAATTAAATAGCGTTCTTTTAAACTAATTTTTTGCAAACGCTTTTTTCAGTACTGCAAGAGATATTTCTAAACTAACGAACTTGGCCGTATTTTGTTTGATCTCACAACTTTTTACGGCCATGCGAATTTGGCTTCTGTTTACAGGATGTTTTTGTTGGGATTTCATCAATTTTTGTTGAAATTTCATCAATTATCAAGTAGGTATCAAAGATTAACACTCTGCCGGCGAATTGGAACCCAACTTCAGCTAGATTTTTTTTTTGTTATAATTTTAGTGTCATTTTCTGCCTTATCGTAATCTAACAGTTTGATCTTTTTGCCACTACATACCTCGAATGGCGCTGTACGGACGTTTGAAGAGAGCAGATGATTCTTTCCGGAATTTAGACGGTTCCTTATGGGAAAAGCGGCATATTTCATTTTCTCCATACATAACCTATTTCGTAATGTTTTTTTTTTAATACAACCCCTTTAAGGTGTATAATTACAAACTTTGATAATTATTTCTTTGAATGTTTGTTATGGTTCCTATGTACCAAATTTCAAGCTTGTAGGTCCATGGGAAGTACCCAAAAGGTTTTGATGATCTGTCAGTCAGTCAGTGACAAATTTAGCGACTTTTGAGGTCCTATATCTCGGAACCTACTAATGTTGGAAGATTAATGTTTTGTCAATATTGAGACATGATAGCATTTAACAAGTGTACGAAATTACATCTCTCCATCTGCCTCCAGTGCCGAGTTATAGCCCTCTAAAAAACGGCTAAGTTGTTTCGCGTAAAAGGAGGTAGTGCGAGGAACTTGGCACCTAGATTAAAAATTTCTTAGGAAGCTACTTAAACTACTATAATGCATCGAGAACTGAATATTTTTAATTTATAATATTTGCAATTATTTATCTCTTTAACGCCTAAGAATGGTATCAAATCTCCGGGTGCCGTTTTGATCAGTACATAGTCAGTGGAGGACCATATACGAATATCGCGCCGTCTCACAGTGGTCCAAACGGCCGATTTAGGAGTGCAAAAGTCAAAAAGTTCTTACATCAACACACATTCTCGCAAGTTACTGAAATCTCACCAATCAGTATATTAATCAACACACATGTCTGTAGAAGTTAAAATTTACACTTTACTTCTCAACTCAGTTATTGTTAAGCGTGGCAAACGTTGAACGTGACAGTATGAAAAATAGAATCAAAATAAAGGACATCCTTTTTACCTAGAATTTATTGTTTAGGACGTTAATATTGATTCTAATTATAATAGCTGTGTTCACAAGCATTAGGAAGATATAAAAATAAAATTAAGCAATTTTTCGGAAATGTTTAAATTATGTTCCCGAAGGAAGTATTAAAAAAATTTTTTTTAAGTTTGTCGTAGGAAATACTTATGATATTCGCCCGTATTCGCATTAATTTTTGCATGAATATTAGTCTCTCTTTCATCGGTCTCGAGGACACATCTGCCACTCGTAGTTCCCGTTTAAAATTAATATAAAAATTTATTATAATTCATTATAACTTCTATTAATTTTTAACATAACTTTAAAATTGAATTTATATAAAAACTTCACTTAGGTAATAATTGTTTTGGTAATAATTATAATGCATATTATTTGATGTAAATATTGTTTTCTTTTTATTTTTATTATTGTTTTTGTTGTAAATTTCATTTCTGGAAATTATACTTTTGTAAAAATAAGAATTGTATACAAGTTTCTCTTTCCTGTCATTGTAAATTGAAATTGGCATTCTGAATTGAAATACGTTGCTTCATCTGCGCTATGTTAAGGAAAAAAAATATTTCAATAAACTTGCAAAACTGTATTAGCCTTCTTTATACTTACTTAATGTGCATAGAACACATGTAACACAGAATTATCGATTATTAGTAGCGTTTAGACTTACGCACTCCTAAATCCACCGTTCGAACCACTGTACGTCTGTATTGATGGTTCTCTGCCGCAGAGTGTGCCGCAGTCAAAAAGTTAAAGTAACTTTCTCCTTTGCGAAAATGTTCTCCGCAGCTTTGTTAAGGAGTTATTAACGAAAACACGTAGACAAATCATAGCGCGGCTATGGCGGATGGATTTCGCGGCTATAGCGGATGGATTTCGGCGTGACGTATCGTCGAGTCAGAATCCACCCGCTATAGCCATGCTCTGATTGGTCCGTGCTTTTCGTTAGTAACTTCTGAACGAAATCGCGGAAAACATTTTCGGAAAGGAAGAAATTACCTGAAATGACCTCGGGAATCACCCTTTTCACGGTACTACAACATTTTTGGGACATCCTGTTTATACAGGGCCAATTTATATTCGACTTGTGTTCCGAGTAGTTTCGAGTCTAATTCACGATTGCTTCTGCAATGCAGCCATATGAATAAAGAAAACTGGCTGAGAAAATTCCCTCCACCAAAATGTTGAAAGTGGGGGCCTTTGTCCAATAAAATAGAATCATGTAAGAGGTTTCGGTGAAGTTTTCGTTTAGGTCCAGCGTCAGAATTGGATAATTTTAATAATTGGATAAGTTTAAAATGATGATTGTCAGAAGGATTTTTGGCGACTCGAAAAAAAATTGTTTATTGTTATAATTTCAATGTCACTCCCTACGTAGACGTAAACACAGCCAAGGTTTCTAACTGAATTGCAAAAAGGCAACGCCCATATGGGCGTAAATGTGCATTAGGTTGAAGGGGAAGTTCTGTCGTATTTTAAAAAATACATTCGAATCAATTTATGATAATATATGTTTAATATTATTGAATGATATAATTTCCATTATTTGTAACGACTTGTTGCCATGTGTCAGATAGCCTGTAAATTCCCGTTTCTCAATGACTCACTAGCAACATGTGTTTTTGATTTGCAAACAAAATTACCTGCTTATTTCAAATACGGCAGAACTTCCCCTCCAACCTAATACAGTAGAACTTCGATCATCCGTGCTAAGTAGTGGATCATTATTAGTGGATTGTTCGGATAATACAATAACTACCTAGTTTCAGTGCTGAAGTTAATCCTTATTGAAGTGTGCAGTAAATCGTGTAGCGTATGGGTTGGTATAACGTAAACTAGTTCTTTGTGGAAAGTATTCAGACGGTAAAGAATTCGAACATCAGAGGCAGTGTAGCCAGATGAGGGAAGTCACGGTGAAATGATGTACTCCCTCTCTGATGACGGGGAATTAGTGGGGCGAATAGGAGACATGTTGCACGTGCGCGATGGGGACCGTGGAGTGTGCGCGTGCGCACGGTGCTGGAATGGAATAGTGGAAGGGGTAAGGGGGAGAGTACCGGAGCTCCGTTTGGCGCTCATTCTGGCTTCACTGAGCAGAAGAAGCCAGGATCGAGGTTCTACTGTATATTCGTCTATTGGGATCTGACATTTGGAGTGGTGCCTACTGCCGAAAAGTAGAAACACTCTAAGCTTGGCGTATAAACTTACAGTGTTTATTAAAAATAACGTTGGAATTTGCAAATGGAAGCTGCAATTTTTCCACCGCGTAGCCAAAACAATTTGATTACTGTGCAGTGAAAGATTGTGATAGTAGAGCGAGTAAAAATTTGTTGCTACGTCTCCACACTTTTACAAAGCCGAATAAACGCGTATTCAACATTATAAACGTATTCGGTAAAGTGGAGCAGTGTATAGATCAGCGGTTTCCAACCGGGGAGGCGCCATAATTTTTAATAAAAAGTTAATGTTCATACCATAATATCTACAAATAAATAAACTTCATATTGTAACGTAACAGTACAAATTCAGTGAAGTAATGTTTATTTTTCTTACATTTTTACACATTCATTTAAGCCCTATTAAAAAATCATCCGGAGCTGAAGATTTTAAAAATGACGGCATTGCAAACGCTCCGTTTCTGTTCGGCGAATCGTATGCAAAACAGTTGCGACAAATTCCGCTTGCTGATAATACAGTTGGAAGTAGAATCCATGATATATCTGAAGATATTTGCAATCAATTAGTTTCTCGGATGCGTACTTCGAAATTCTCCATTCAAGTAGATGAGGCAACTCATATAGCTAAAGATGCCCATTTAATTGCATACGTTCGATATATTGCTGAAAATAATATATTAGAAGATATATTATTTTGCAAATCCATTCCTGGAAAGACCACGTCCATTGAGATGTTTAATAAAATAGACATTGTTTTTTAAGAAAACGACATAACGTAGAATAATTGCATTGGACTTCAAGCATTGGTCAAAAAGATAGCACCACATGCTATCTGGACGCACTGTATGCTTCACAGAGCAGCTTTAGTGTCAAAAAATATGAACGAGGAACTGAACAACACTTTTACGACAGTTATAAAAATTATAAACTACATTAAGAAGAGTCCTTTGAGAGCTAGGCTGTTTGCAAAGCTGTGTGTTGATATGGGAGCTAACTATACCTCGCTTCTGTATTATTGCAAAGTTCGCTGGCTATCTCGTGCAAAAGTGATTCAAAAAGTGTTTCAGCTCAAAGAAGAAATAGCAACCTTTCTCGAAGAAAACCACCATGAAAAGGCACATTTGTGGACAAACGATAATTTTATTCTTAACTTGCCTATTTGGTTGAAATTTTTGGAAAATTGATCGGATTAAATAAATCGATGCAGGGATCGCAAATGCATCCCCTTGTTTAAAAAGACAAAGTAAAAACTTTCATTAGAAAGCTGGAGTTACGGCAATCAAATTTACAAAAGAATGAGTTGGATACATTTTCACTTTCAACAGATTTCTGGGACACAGCCAATATTGAAGCGAGCAAAAATCTTTTTATCGAACACTTGGATGGTTTAGTGCCGCATTTTTCAAATTATTTCGAAGACCTTGATTTCTCAAAGATTTTGTGGATACAGAATCCATTTATCGACGATCAAGAAGACGAATATGAGCTGACAACCATCGAGAAAGAAAAATTGATAGAATTATCATGCGACAACTCACTGAAACAAAAGCTTCAAAATGAAACCATAATTCAATTTTGGGTGAATCTTAGTGGAGAGCATGAATCTTTGTATTGCAAAGCAATGCATGATTAGGAGTAGCGTCATCATTATCGTCAACAACAAATGAATGAGTAATAGAAAAAGTATATTCAGATAATTTCAGAAGAAAGAAATAGCCATATACATGCGGATAACAAAGCTGGATTAAATCGTGAAGATAATCAAAATGAATTGAATAGGTAATGAAAAAGTGAGCATAGAAACATTCATAAAAGCAAGTAATTTTGCTTCTTTGTTCAAAGATTTTGGGATGCAAGTCTCACTTTTGCGTGTAGAATTATTTCCTAATTGGTTGTCCATTGTATGCGGGAGACCCTGTATATTATCCACCCCTCATGTCAGATCCCAATACGCACTACGTCAATTTTAAGGGAGTGACCCGTCAACATGACAACACTGTGTGAGTTTCCTCCTTTTTCTTTGGAATCATAAATTGTCGAGCCTCTGGTGCTATAATATGTGGGCCTACGCTACGGCAAGCGCCATTGAGAGTGGTACGGTCAGGTTGAGTTTCGCAAGGGACGAATCCAGGCGAACCCGGGTCATAAACCAATGAATTCATCAAAGAGACACTAGAATAGAAAAACTCTGAAAACTGGCATCGTTCAAAATCGACCGCAGCACAGACCCAAACTGAAATTCGAACCAGCCGGGCCACATGATAAGCGCGTCTTGACAACAGATCGGTAAACAAAAGGCCAAAACGTATTGCCTTCTTTTCAAATCCCTTGACGTCAAATAATAGTTTATAATGTAACGTTTTGTACCTATAATATTTCCAAACGGATCAAATAGATCTACAACATAACATACATATATGTATTTTAAATTTTCATTAAGGGGCCAAATAAAAAAAGTTTTAAAAAATGCCTTTTTGATTTTTGCCTGTAACCCTGTACATTATAATTTTTGGAAAATTTATTTTGCACATCATTGAGTAAACCAATGCTTCTAATTGTTTACAAAACACCAGGCCGTTTGGTACAATTATAAAAAAACTATTCTGTTTTAAAGGGTGTACGAACAATTTTGTAGGCCACTGTATACATATGTGGGAAAGTGTGAGAAGCTTAATGCTTCTCCATTCGAAAAACATTGCTCGTTTTCTACTAATAAGATATTCTCGTATAATGTAGATGGGTGGGAAACCGCAGATGACTACAGCATTCAATTATACCTTTGCCCTCCAAAATGCTATAGATTGAAACACCTTCAAAAATATTAGAAAATTGAATCGAGAAAGAATGCCTCATCCACGTCACATAAAAAACCGAAATTTAAATAAAAATCTACAGTCTAGATATAACACTATAGAAACTTCACGAATCTTTGCTTAATTAAGATATGGTAATTCTCATACGGAAGCGTGGATTAGGAATATTTTAGGAATATTTTATTTTTGTACATTATTTTATATACAGCAATCCCGCGATCCAAGCCGATTCTCGGTTCTGTGCTGTGACAGAGATACATATACACCGACTGCGCGGCTGAAAGCGCAACGAAAAATAGCGTATCGGTGAGAGAATACTAGTGCAATAATGAAACTTTTTAATTTTTTAATTATTTCTAATGAAACTTTTACGAATATATTTGCGACGTTTTTTTTATTAAAATGACACCAAGCAAAATACAATTTGACCCATATTTACTGTACATGTGAGGCGTAATTTATTATATATTTAACATATGCTATACAGGGTGGCAATTCTAAAGCGTTACAGACGAATATCAGTACCGAGGGGGACATCACGTGGTGGGACTTTTATTTTTCCTGGTGGACACTCCAAGGTGAGGTGAAGGTCAACTTTCTTTTTTTATGTTACGGATAGAGTACAGATTCCGTTCGACTTTCTCACAGGAATCTCTTCAAGATCGTATCTGGCAGAAAGCATCCTAGATAACCTTTTCGTATCATAGTTGAACCTTTTAACGAAGACCGAGCTCTGGCCCGATTTAATTGGAAGTGACAAAAAACAAGAGTCTGTCCCTAAGTACGATTAGATTATGAACAGAGCATTTCATTCATTGTAGGGGTATATAAACCCTTAGATTCTTACTCTCGGGGGCTAGTACTTTCGTAGACACGAATCGCGTCATGTCGTGCTGCATCTCGTAGAGTGAACTTGTTAGTGAGATCGGGCTAAAGTTCCCCTTCGTATCAAAGTCAACCATATAGATTCCGCGAGTTCATTTTAAAATCTATTAGGCATTCGTAAAATTGCTCCGAGACCCCGCATTATCAGTGCGTCAACACAGGTAATAATACTTTCTTTCATTCCATCTTATTTAGTCGCGACAATTACACAATTGTAAAATATTCACTTATAACCAGAATATATTTGTGTTTATTGGTAAATTCGCGTTAATCACTTAACCCATTAATATTGTTCCAAAATCCTAATATAGTAACTGAACATCCCCACATGATACAATCTTACCGCTCGGATTGTATCAATTCAATTATACTAGTTACGAGGCCCATTAACAATCCTAGCGACTCACAGTGGGCTGTATGCCCGATTTCAGCGGCCACAGCTAGTTCTAAATTCGCTCAATATTAAAACTGCTGTAACTTTGCTAAAATTTATCCAAATTTGACGAAAAAACAACCATTTTAAAGCTTGAGATTTCTACTTTTTATACTGTATACCGTTTTTGCTGAAACGGATGTTTCGAGTGCAAAATTTGTCCATAAAGAGGAGCGTATTAGATTGTAAAGTTTGTAGCTATTTTTCAATCAAGTACCGCGGATTATAATCAATATTTTAACGTTGTTCGTCTATTTTATGCACACTATCGAAAAGTATAATCATTTACATTTAAAATATCTTTTTAAAATAGTTATTACAAAGAATAATCTCCGTTATTTGTAATAGTATGGAAAAATGTAATGAACAAAATTTGCACGGTTCGGAGGGGGACATGTGGCACAAACATTTTCTGCGTGGGTGGAGGCATAGAGGAGATTTCAAGGTCACTTTAATTTTTCTAAACAGAATGTCCTTTTTTTATGCCATAGATCGCTAGAGTATCAAATTCTGAGTATAAAAGTGTTGACCTTCGTATATGCTAAACCTAATAGTTAACGAGATATTCTCAAAAGAAGAAAGAAAATTGTTTCGATAATATCTCGTCAACTATTAGCTTTAAGACATATGGAGATCAATACATTTTTACTCAGAATTCGATAGTCTATCGATTTATGATACAAAAAGTAGGTCTTTCGATTTAAAAAAATCAAGGTGACCTTGAAATCTCCTCTATGCCTCCATCCACGCAGAAAGTGTTTACGTCAAAACATGTCCCCGTCTATACCGCGCAAATTTTGTCCATAACATTTTTTCATATTATTACAAATAAAGGCAATATTCAAAGTGGACATAGTTATTGCCCCGCCCTGTATATTATTTCAATTTCATGTGTATACTGCTTTCTTATTTTAGTGTATATTGTGTGTTTATTATTATTATTTAGTATTTATTTAAGTTAATACGAAGATATAGCAAATGCGAACATGCAGGATATGAGAAATGCTGCGATTTTCGCGCGCGCGCGATGGCCATTTTTTCGTAGATCAACTATAAAACACGGGGTAGCGCGTAGTAGCAGCTTTTGTTCTTGCATCTTAATCAGAAAACTTCAAAGAACACAATAGCACAGAAATGAACACCCGGTCGCAGCCGGATGTATAACAAAGTCATTACCAAAGTCTTAGAATCATAAATAAAGTGACTGAATCGTTGGTTATCTTTAAATATCAATAACTAAAACAATGTATATAGTTTTTTTTTAAATTATTTGGTCCCCTCGGGGTTTCAAATCCATTTTACCGACTCCCTATCTTTCCACTTACACCACTATCGCCTTTTCAGCGGGACCTACAGTTTATAAAGGTGGGTTCCGAACCACCTTGGGTCACCACAGTTTTTTAAAAAGACACATGGAATATTTCCAGAGGTGCCGGCATCGGGGATTGTACCTGCGACCACGGAGTCCGCAGGCGCGCGCTTCACCCACTGAGCTACTGTGCGCCCTTCAATGTACATATATAGTACAAAAGTGAATTTCTCGTAAAAGTATACCTTATACTTAGCTAAAAAAAACTTCTATAAAAGAAAAATCTGTTAGTGTATGTAAATGAGGTAACAATTACTAATGGGTGAATTCGTTGAAAAATGAAAGCGTGTCAACAGAATTTCAAACTTCCGACAAATTTCAGTGCTTTATGGATACACGAATAGGAAAACGAATGACGGGAGATTGTTCCTCAGATATTCAACTAACTCAACCCACAAAAATTTTACAAATTTATGTAAAGTTTTAAAAATTGAATTTTGACCGCTGAAATCGGCCGCATACAGCCTACTGTGCGACTCCCTGATTACGTATCAGGTTCGTTCGCGTCATTCCAATCGTCCAAACAGAGATTTATTCTACCTAGTGACTCCCCAATTTCGCATTGAGTTCGCGTCCACGACAACTATACCATCCTAGCGGCTCTCTGATTACGCATCAGGTTCGTCCGCATCCTAACACCTCTCTGATTTTGCATCAGGTTCGTCTGTGCTCTTATCCAACCATCCAGCGGCTCCCCAATTTCACATTGGGTTCATCCGTGTACCTTAACTAACAAATTGAGGCCATATTCCTAGAGTAACAACCCTTTGCAGGTCGCTCGCGCTGCTCGCGGCCGTGGCTCGTAGCACTTAAATGGAATGATATGTTTTTTTATCCACCATCAAATAGCGCGTTTTAAGATGAGTTCAATGGCCTATGACTCAAGGTCATTCAAGGTCAAACTTGCAGGGAAATGCAGAGAAGTTGAGATCGTTTTATTTGGACTTTAGTTCATGCCTTCGAACTTTCACGCCAAAACAATAACATATCTTCAATATCAGCATTACTCGGGACAACATCAAAGTCATTATCAATCAAATGAAAACAAACGTATTTATGTATTAATATGCTTTTCTGCAAGATAGTCAGTTTAGTTTAATTGCTATTTGTGCTAAGGTATCCTTCGCTGAACTTAAATAAATGGTGGAAATGGAAATGTATCTAAATTGTTTTGATATGTTTATGGTGTTAGGAGAATGCAGGCAAAATTACAGAATTGCTGTTAATTTGTATGCGCAACGCTACCCAGACCGACCATCAATAATCGCATATGGCATTTAATAGACTTAATAGAACAGCGTTTTCCTGCGACGCGTGAAAACATGAAAGTCCGAATACGTGAAACTTGTGCTAAGACAAATGTTGAAATGTTGAGCAAAGTTAGAGAATCATTTAAACAAAGACTTGTTAAGTGCATTGAAATAAGAGGTAATCATTTTGAACAGGTACTATAAACCAGGCAGTTCCAACTAGTAGTTCCGGAGCTATTCAAGGCGTTATACAGGGTGGGTCACCTAACGTTGCCACCTCAAATATCTTTGTTGTTTTTAAAGATACGTCAAACGTCTGAAGGACAAAGTTGAACGGTTCAGTGGGACTCACATGATACCAAATATATTTTTGTTTTTATGTGATTCTTTTCAGAGATATCAGGTCACCTTCATTTCTTTAAATGGAATAAGAATATGGAATAAGAATATTTTGTAATACATCAATCGTTGCAGCTGGACATTCGTTATAAAAAAGTCCTAACCTATGTATGTCGAAAAGTTAGTAGTTTAGCAGATATTTCAATTTACATAATTCTAAAACAACATTACTGTCGTACTAAGACGTTACACTAGTAAATAAACGCTAATGTAAAGTAGTTCGCTGGCATTTATCGTAGACGGATCACTATGTTTCACTGTGTTAAAAGATAATTTTCGTTTATCTTTTATTTAAAAATTTTAGATACAAAATTGCCCATCTCTGTCGGAGGGGAATACGTTGGAACTCCTTGCTATAAACTAAAGCACAAATAAAACGATCACAATCACACCTCTTCTGAATTCGCCTGCTAGCTTGACCTTGAATGACCTTGAGTCATAGGTCATTGAAGTCATCTTAAAACGCACTATTTGATGGTGGATAAAAAACAAATCATTCCATTTAAGAAAAGAAAGTTGACCTTCTCCCCACCTTGGAGTGTCCACCGGGAAAAATAAAAGTCCCACCATATGATGTCCCCCTTGGTACTGAACAACTTTCATCTGAAACATTTTTGGCGAAATTCGTCCGTAACGCTTTATAATTGCCACCGTGTACAATACAATTTTCCTTCGTCTAAGTCGATGGCTCGGGACGGCTTTCGACGTATTGCGGATGAGGGTACCTATTTAAAACTTGACACTGTTCTTGAGTGGGCCGAGAGTTTATGGGACCCATGAAGTTTTCCGGCAGACCATAAAGTGGTCGTTCACGCAGCGATATCTTTCGTTGGAAAAGAATAGAGCATGGCATAGTTTCTCGTTCTGGCACTAACAAGGAGAGTCCATGGTAGACGGGAGCCGGATTTTCCCGAAATTTGCAGTATTTGAAGATGACGAATCCAAATGTATTCTAGCAAAGCAGTAGCGCGCACTTTTCAAGATTTATCCGAAAAAATTGCATTTGAAAATCGGTTTATACGCGTGCGTTTTAAAGAGTTCGCGTTAAAAGGTTAACAAGAAGATGAGTAGCCCAGGGCGCACAGTGTGCGATATCGCCCAAAACGCGGACAGAATGCAAGCGAATGCTATATTTCAAAGTAACAGATATTCTTTATATGAGTTGTACATATCGTTAGTTAATAGTTCAAAGTATAAGAAATTATAAAAGTTAATGGAAAAAACCGATTACAACATTATGGAATCATAGTTGTATGTCGATTTGTATTAGTTCAAATGATATTGTACCTGTCTCGAATGTGTACGCTTGGATGAGTTCTGTTTACTGAAAATGGTACTTCTGTGATTAAATAATGAGATTATAACGTTAGTATGACATTCCTGATTCAGTATAAGAGCGTGCTGAGCTTAAGCATTACGATTTTGCGTAGAAAAGTCACATTGGCCAAATTTTACAATTAGTTTCATTTAATAAGTGAGAAACACGAGATAACACGGCGGTTTTGCATGGAAATTATTACTGAATATGTCTATAATAATATGCAAAAAGAAAATTTTTCCGAAGTTTTGCCAAACAAAAGATATTCGTGTTTTAAGTGTGAGAGACTTGTCCTGGATTGATTACACTAACGTTTGTATATGGCATAGATGCAATAAATCCATTGTATAAGTATACTTAAAATATTATTTAAAAATGTCTACTAACAAGAGAGTATTCTTAATCTGATCAACAATGAAATGTATTGCTATTAATAAATTATTCATGTTTGTAATGTAAACGTAATGTTATTAGATGCATCCTGTTACTGATTTGTTTTGCCGTTCGAGGATCCAAAGTTTTAAACTTCGATTGATAAATAACGTTTGTATAAGCAATGGAAACCTATGTTTTTCTAACGATAAGATCAGATCGGTAGACATCGCGTGACACGGGACCTAATTGCATTTTTGGGCCCACAGCAGATCACAGTCGCTAGTATATCTTTTTGTTTCATTGTTACATAAAGTATGTAATATATTTTATATATGATATAATTATATAATGTATTTTATATATGTTATATACTGTATTTTTGTAAAAGATATTTATACACATAAAGGTGTTTCTTCGATATCTCTTATATCAAATGATATTAATACTGCATAGTTCTGCTTCAAACAAATAAACTATGAATATTACCGTTTGAATTTGTCAGAGATACCAAATGCTCGTTTTCCACTAGAAATCCTGAAAGCGCTGTGTTCTTGTACAAACGGTACATTTATAGTATGTATGTGCTAGAGCCGAAAAAATGATTGTTTCCCATGCTTTTACGATGAGTATCACTGAGGGTCGTGCCATACTAACATGTAATTTTTATTTATTAATAAAGAACGTGCAATAATAAAATAAATATAACACTCAGTAATATTTTTATGTTCGATATTTTTTTCAATACCCATAAGTAAAAAACATGCATTTTCTATTGAAAAGATAATTGTTTATTGGAAGATTTCATAAATGTAAAGGATTAAAATTGAAAAAAAAAGAAAAAAATGTCGACAGCAAGACTTGAACAAGCGACCTACCGATTAGCAGTCTTTCTCCAAGCGCCCCCAGCCACTACGGTTCTTGTTCATAGGTTAACGCGAACTCTTTATGAATGGGTATAGAGATCTTCAAATGCAATTTTCTCGAAAAATCTTGAGAAGTGCGCGCTACTGCTTTGCTAAAATACATTTGGATACGTCATCTTCAAATACTGCAAGTTTCGGGAAAATCCGGTTCCCGTCTACCGTGGTCTCTCCTTGTAAGCGGTGTGGGGAGCGGACAACTTCAAAAGAAGAAGAGGGGATAGAGATTGTGTTGTTGCGAAAAAAACATGGTTGCTTGCTATCGAAAGAAAACTATACTCCTTTAGATTTGTAGTACATAGTTCTGGCTCGTCTCTGACGATGGTTTACACCCGTGAATAAAGCCTTCCTTCATACCGGCCGAACTCAAAAAACTAGAAAGAGCCTCCCACAGATCGGGGTAGAAGATAAGCGGGTAATGCTCCGTTTGAAACGGGATCATCCCCTTTCGTTCTGTGGGCAGCCTGCTACTACTACTGATGGCTTGAAAAATCACTAACCGTGATTTATTCTTCATCTCAATTGAATTAGTTCTTTTTTTTAAATATCAATTAGCTTGCATAAAAATATCTGCATATAACGTAAATTTAACAATACATTACGTTTTTTGTAAACTTACTTTATTTAATAATAAAAATAAAAAATACTCCATTGTCTTTTCTGTACTTTATTTCAGTAATTAAAAAAGAAACAAAAATTAATTATATTAATTATTTATTGAAATAGCATGAAAGTGCAGACAATTTATTTTATGTTTATGTATGTAGCGGACAAAAGTTTAAGACCGCTCTAAAAAAGACGATAACTTTTTTAATATTGTACTATACGATTTTAACTTTTTTGGGAAGGTAGAGCAATTAGTTTACTAAAGGATGTGAAAGGAAATTTTTTAAAAAATTGAAATTTATCGGAATTGTTGAAAAAATACTAAAAGTTGCATTATACAACTTCTTTACGTGGGCCTATATTGAAAATTTAAAAAATATGTTTTGTAGATCTGTGTCAATTAAACATATTCTGAAAATTTCGTCACAATCGGTCGACGCTGCAATGAGCTACAAACGTTTAAAGATGGAGATCACAGATCTACAAAACGTATTTTTTAAATTTTCGGTATAGGCCCGCATAAAAAAGTTAAAAATTCAACTTTTAGTATTTTATCAACAATTCCGATAAATTGCAATTTTTGAAAAAATTTCTTTTCACATCCTTTAGTAAACTAATTGCTCTAGCTTCCCAAATAAGTTCAAATCGTATAGTACAATATTAAAAAAGTTATCGTCTTCTTTAGAACGGTCTTAAACTTGCCCGCTACTGTATGTGCTGTTTGTAAAGTTTTACAAAATGCAAATGATAGTTTGAGAAACATCTTGCAAATCTAATAAATTTGACAAAAATGCGAAGAAACTCGCAATTTTGTTTTGATGTTGTTAATATAAAACGTACAGGTTGTGTCTCTGTGACATGCGCGAAGGACAATTACGATCTCCGCCAATAAGAAGCGATCACGCAAATTACTAATTACTGTGAAAAATCATCGTGATTGGAAACGAACGAAAGTAGCAGTTCACGCCATCTCTAGCTCGTACTATTACCGGTACTACTAAAATTCGCAAAGACCATACGCAGAAGAAGAATATCCCAGAAGTGGTATGTATTATATGGCTGCTCTTTTCCTTGAATAACCAGAAATTTTTGCAATTTCTCCAATAAATTTTTCCTGTTTCCTGTGTTATCCAGTAGATTTAGACGAGAAGATGCGAGAAATCCAAGTGTCAATCATGGAGGATGAATGGTTCAAAAGTTATAAGTGTTTACAGTTGAGCGATTTCCAGTGTTTTTGGCAGGTTAGCGCCGCCATGTTGTGTGTAGTGACGGTCGCTGAGCGGCCACTGGGGTGGTACCACAAGCACACGGTAATGCCGATCAGTGATGAGATATTGTGCGCTTTTTTCGCGCATGCTTGACGATTTTAGCGTCAGTAAAGTACAAAGTTGGGCTAAAATGGGGTACTTTTGTATTAAAATTTAATATGTATATATACATATAATATATGTATAATATACAAACTTCTGAACTCTTCCGGTACATTCCTACGAGTAATAGTTCCCCACTACATTCCTCACAAACCTAGGACGTAGATACGTCCCTGGCGAAACTCGCGCATTCGCGAAAAAAGCGCACGCTATCTCATCACTGAGGTTGATAATTAATCAGTTGGTTGTTGGTTAGGTAGGGAGGGGGGCGGAGAGGACCGACTTGGGAATCTACGTGATCAACATCAGTCACTATACACAACATGGCGGCGCCAACCTGTCAAACACGCTGGAAATCGCTCAACTTTAAACACTTACAACTTTTGAACCATTGATCCTCCAGGATCGAAACTTAGATTTCCCACCTCTTCTCGTCGAAATTTACTGGATAACATAAGAAAAAGGGAAAAATTTCTGGTTACGCAAGGAGTTTATAATATTGTATCCAAAGTCTATATCAGAATACAAAACCAAGTACCACATACAGCACCAGCATAATGAACTTCAACCTACTGGCACACCTGTTATTGTCGGTTTCGTAATTTTTGTACTTCGCAGGCTCAAAAGATTAGGCGATAAATGACACTTGTATGCGTGGGACAAGTAAACGGGTACTAGAAAGAGAGCATAGGGGCAGAGAAGAAGGAGAGAATATAGCGAATAGAGCGCATACGTAAACGCGCACGCGCGCGTGCGTGCCCGAAAATGTAGCTCACCCTTGCTCCGAGAAAACGGGCCTCCAATAACTCCTGCTTCCTTGGGTCCAGGGTGGCCTGAAAGTGCTCCATCTTGACGCCAGCGCCTGGAACAACAAGTCGTGACCAATTAAACCTTATCCTACTTGACTAAAACATCTTCACTGTCAACGAAAGCGACTACGTGTTTCTTTGTTCGATAGGAGTTCCCTTTTCAGGGAAACCGAAATGTCTGTGAACATTGAGCAAAGGCCAACAACGGTGTCTTGCATCGATCAAATCAAATACAGAAGAAAAACATTAGCAACGACGCACAGTGGGGTACAGTATTCCTTCGGATGATGTGACTTTTTATTCTCACCCCTTAGGCGGTCGATCGCGCTACAAAAACACGATCCGAGCTTGGATATCGGTGAGACAATACTAATGCAATGATGAAACTTTCTTAATTTTAGTTATTTCGTTACGGAACCTTCGCCAACGGATTCGTGGAATTTTTCTGATTAAAACAACACCAAACACAACATAATTTCAATTGTATTTAGTGGTTTTGAACGCATCGAAGAACAGCGTATGGGAAATTCTTTGAACTGTGCCGGCGACGGCGACTGTCCTCGTCCCTTTCTTTCCCGTACGCTGTCCTTCCTTGCGCCCAAAACTTCCATCGTCGATTAAACCACTAAACACAGTTGAAATTATATCGTGTTTGGTGTTGTTTTAATCAGAAAAATACCAGTAATAAGTTGGTGAAAGTCCCATAGAAAAGTAATGAAAAATAAGGAAGTTTTATAATTCGATAAGAACACCGATACGCTTCGGTTTTTTTGTTTTGTCGCCGTTATGATCTTAATAACCAAATAACGGATAAAGTATTTCCAATTTAGTAATGATACTTTTAACATCAACTAATAAATTCGATAGTTATCAATTTGAATAGTAAATGTTTACTTTAGGGGAGGCATATCCAATAACCGTAACATGTATTGTCAAGGACACTATCCTGAGTAACTTTTGGGAGATTTTAGCCGTCGCTCGTTTTTTGTTAAAATGTTATCATGTATTACCACATTGCAATTTGGTTGCGCATACATACATATAGAGGGTGTCCAAAACTACTCGTCCAGGGGTGTTAACTTCTCAGATAAGCATATTTGGTAAAAATATTTGGAATAAAAGTTGCAGGGATTAATGGAGGACATATGTCCATGACCTTATATTTGACCTTCGGGTCCATTTTCTAGGTTATTTGGAGGTCAGTACGTGTTTTTTAAATGGGAACCCCTACTTTTGACTACAGATTCTGAAAGAGCTCGAAATTTCACGTTCAGACATTTACTTATGTCCTAGATTAAAATGACTGCGAGAGACCATACAAAATACGTACTGACCTCCACATAACCTTGAAAATGGATCCGAAGGTCAAACCCAAGGTCATGGACAAATGTCCTCCATTAATCCCTGCAACTTTTATTGCAAACATTTTTACCGAAAATGCTTACCTGAGAAGTTAACACCCCTGGACGGGTGGTTTTGGACACCCTATATGTATGTGATCTTGGCTATGACATATACCGGGTGATTCACAATAAACAGGACACCTAAATAGCTCCATTAAGCTCAAAGACTGAACTGTTAAAGAAGGCAAATATGTTGATTCAAAAACTGTTCCGTTTGTTGTCGTTTTCAAGGTCTTTTAAAGCTCATCGATGATTTTGAAATGGCACCATATATTTTTAACTTCATAGTTAGGTAGCTGACAGAAGTCAGTTGTGCCGCTAGTGTTCACTTCAAGGTCAAGTAGAATATGCAAAGAAATACATGTAAGAAATGCGAGATCAAAAAATGACGCGGATCCCACTTTGCGGGATTGCAAATCCTACTTGTAGCGGTTCCTGTGTATTAATTTCGAAAATTTGATATTATCACTCGCGAATGAGACAATTGTGGTGCGTACGATGCGCGATGATATTCGCCAAGAGAATAATTCCATGTATGTATGATACTGTGAACACTTGCAAATCAAATAATTGCACATTGACTTAATAGCGCTTAATACATATTGATGACCATGCGGCGTATATACGCGTACGAGTGGATGACTTTTATAAATAAATTTTTATAATGGGAAGGAAATTCACCTTTTTTACTCGAAAGTGTAATGCGGGAAGAATTAACACGATTGTGATTGCCCTACATTCGACTCCGTTCCGCGTTAAACTCTATTCTTATCTGTGTGTTAGGTGTTCATATAATACAGACCTGAGCGACGCTGGCTCGAAAAACACATGTTGCTTCTTTACAGCAAAAGATTCTGTAGACTTTCCCGAATACAGTGATATCCAATATCAATATATTATGATTGTTTAAACATGTTTAAACATGTTTAAAGACGGAGAGACACCTCTTTTGCACCAATTTTTGAGGATATTTTTCAATTTATCTCAAAAAACAAGAGTCCAGCGGAAAATCGAACTATACCACGCGATAGAGCAGACTTTTATCTTGAGAAACCACCCTGTCAAGTTTGCCACGCCGATGTTTTTTTTTCAAACCAGAAAGCAAAATATCTTCGCCTGACATGAGTTGCCGTCAGTGGCACTCACCACTAGAACGGTCGTTCGAAGATATTTTGCTTTCTGGTACAAAAAAACGTCGACGTTGACAAAAAAAGTATGCTCTATCGCGTGGTATAATTCGATTTTCCACTGGACCCTTATTTTTTCAGATAAATTCAAAAATATCCTCAAAAAGTGGTGCAAACGTGGTGTCTATCCGTCTTCAACGATTATTTAAACACGTTTAGACAATCATAATGTATTAATATTGAATATCACTGTATTCAGGAAAGTCTACAGAATCTTTTGCTGCAAAAAACAATTCAATATCTTTTATAATAACGGTAAATATAGCCATGAGGGGACCCAACTCGGATCACCTTCATCTTGACATATGTTGTCAAGGACTGTTGTCCTTATACTAAACTTATACTGAACAACTTTTGTCATTATGTATATATATCCGTCGCTCGGAGTTAGTTTCCGAGATATTCGCAAAAAACTATTGCTATTACTGTATTGAATTTTCCGTATTCTTGCATGCTCTGTGGCAACATAAGCCTGTTTCGGGGTGGCATCTGTTTATTTTTTCTGTTTGTAAACACGTTGTGGCGATAAGAGAGAAAAAAGATCAGTGTCACTCTATGTAGGGTGAGCTTTCAATTTTGAAAAACAACGTCTGGATTTTCGTATGCGTGGTCGCTCCCTCTCCGCCCCCACCACCTAGTAGTAGTAGTAGTAGTAGTGTTATTGCCGGGGAGGGGCGGTTCGGCCGCCCCTCGCTTCCTTAGGGCATACCGGTTCTTTCATCACCAGTATCACAATTGGCGCTGTCGGCACTCGGCCCTTCAGCGGGTTGCAATTTTCCTCGTTTTTCAGCCGTCCCCTCTGTTTTATTCAGCCCGGGCCATTTTCAGAGTCGTCGACTTACTAGACGGGTCGGTCATCATTGATGAGCGGGCCATGCTACCTAATTTTTGTGAGTTTTTTCAGCTGTTTTACGGCTCGGTGTGAACGCCAGGCCCCCTCACCTTCAGACCTGCAGGGTGTCTCGCCTGCCCTTTCAGACTCCCCCCACTTCACCATATTTTCATGTCGAATGTGTCAAGTGTTTGAAGCCCGTCCCTATTCTGTTTCCAGATAGTCCAGAAACCTGCCCACACCCTCCCCTAGGGCTAATCCCTCGCCGCCTATGCTGTGAGTCTATTGGGAGTACAAATGCAAGGGACCGCGTATTGTTTTTGACCATTGGGAAGAAGTTACTGCTACTTCGGATCCAATTCGACTTCATCGAAATCTCGGCTGGGCCGAGATATCAATTCCATTCGGTCTTCACCTGCCGACCTACTTCGCGATGGGGTTGAGAACTTCACCAACTTCACCGAAATCTGTCTCCTGAGAGATTTGATATCAGGTTCATCGGGATCTTCCTTCTTGGGTGGGCTTGACACATCCTAGAAAATATGGCTGATTGTTCGGATGTGACCACCATCCTCGGTTCTGGTCGGTGTTCAGCTATTAGCTCCGTCCACCAGGCCTTCCCTTAAAGGTTTCTAATTGATGTGCCGTTTGCGTTTTTGTTTCCGTTTTTTCTAGGGTCCATGCCCAGTTTCTCCTCAGTAGTACCATTTGTTGTTCGCTGACCACCCCCTTTCCTTACTCTTATCCCCCAAACAGAGGAGATAGAGCCGGCGGGTACCTTTATGAGGCGGGATGGCCAACTTGGGCTCCCACTAGTTTACCCATTCCCTGGATAAAGGGGAAATCGTTGCCATTGGTTACCCCATGACCCCGACAGTAGGCACTGAGCCCGTAGCAGGAGAAAAAACCACCTTGGAAATTGATGCCACCCCCGGGAATCGAACCCTGGCCTTCCTGCTACGAATCAGGCACTCTACCACCTGAGCCACTGACCCGCCTTTAGGGCACACCTAAGCCTAACCAATTCTGATCGCATGATTTTTCCATTACTAGTTCAAATTCTGTATGACGACTAAGACGTTACACTAGTAAATAAACGCTAACGTCTTTTGTTAGTACGACAGTAATGGTGTTCTAGAATTATTTAAATTGAAATATCTCCTGAACTACTAACTTTTCGACATACATAGGTTAGTACTTTTTTATAACGACCTGTGACCTTTTGTGACCTTCATATCTCTAAAAAGGATTACATAAAAACAACAATTTTTCGGTATCGTGTGAGCTCCATTTTACCATTCAACTTTGTCCTTCAGACATTTGACGTATCTTAAAAAACAACAAAGATATTTGAGGTGGCAACGTTAGGTGGACCACCCTGTATACGTATACATATGTGATATATATGTATACATATACAGTGACCGGCATAATAAAGTGACCATCGTATATCCAAGTACAGAATATCTTAAAACCAATGATTTTATTGAAAAAAGATCCCATTATCGGGCTTTTTTGAAAGGTTTATTGTCTCGCCAAAGGTTTGTTATCAAAATTAAAAGAGTATTTGCAATAACAAAGAACTTATAACTATTTTTTAACAAGATAAGCATTTTCGCATATGACAAAAATAAGTGACCACTTTATAAATCTTAATTTATTTGTTAAATAAAATTAAATTTAATATTTAGTATGGCCTCCTTTGGCCTTAATGACTGCCGCCAAACGTCTAGGCATACTTTCGACCAGATTGTGTAGATAATTAGGATTGAGACTTACCCAAGCTCGCTGTAGCGCATGGAAGTAATTATTTTTGTTTGTAACTCCAGTTTTGTTCACATTTCTGTCCAAAATCGACCATAAATTTTCAATGGGGTTTTAGTCTGGGGACTGCGGAGGCCAATCAAGCAGTTTTATGTGATGGGAATTAAAAAACTTCTTTGTTTTTTTTTGCAGTATGCTTCAGATCGTTATCTTGTTGTACAATAAAGTTATTCTCCAAGCCTAATTGGATCAATGAAACTTCCAAATTCTCACAAAAAATATCGATATAAGTGTCAGCAGTCATGATTCCATCAATTTTAATTAATTGACCCACGCCTTCCCAAGAAAAACAGCCCTAGACCATGATATTACCTCCGCCGTGTTTCACCGTTTTCTGGAGGTGACGATCTTGAAGCTCTTCGCCAGTTTTCCGCCACACACGGACTTGTTGTTTGCATCCAAAAAACTCAAACTTATTCTCGTCCGTCCACAGAACTCGTTTCCAAAACTCCACAGGTTGATTTGCATACCTTTTTGCAAATGTGAGTCGCTTTTTTTTATTTGCCTTATTAATCAAGGGACGCTTACGTGCGAAACGGCTCTGTAAATCTGCTTCCCGCAGCCTTCTGCGCACTGTCCGGTCGGAAATGGATAGATTGAGCGATTCACGAATATTCCTGACCGTTATTCTCGCATCTTTCTTCACCATTCTTATGATGTTTGCATCATCACGCCAACTTGTACTTCGCGTTCTACCTCTTCCAGACCGATCAGTCACTGATCCGGTGTTCAAAAATGGTGTTCACATAAAACTGCTTGATTGGCCTCCGCAGTCCCCAGACTAAAACCCCATTGAAAATTTATGGTCGATTTTGGACAGAAATGTGAACAAAACTGGAGTTACAAACAAAAATAATTACTTCCATGCGCTACAGCGAGCTTGGGTAAGTCTCAATCCTAATTATCTACACAATCTGGTCGAAAGTATGCCTAGACATTTGGCGGCAGTCATTAAGGCCAAAGGAGGCCATACTAAATATTAAATTTAATTTTATTTAACAAATAAATTAAGATTTATAAAGTGGTCACTTATTTTTGTCATATGCGAAAATGCTTATCTTGTTAATAAATAGTTATAAGTTCTTTGTTATTGCAAATACTCTTTTAATTTTGATAACAAACCTTTGGCGAGACAATAAACCTTTCAAAAAAGCCCGATAATGGGATCCTTTTTCAATAAAATCATTGGTTTTAAGATATTCTGTACTTGGATATACGATGGTCACTTTATTATGCCGGTCACTGTATGTATATAAATTATAATTTGTTTTCCAAAAGAAGATTTATTTGAATTTTATTTATAGAGAACTAGATTTTGTTTGTATTTTGTTAATAAATTTTTATTACAATGATTAAAGATGATTATCTCATTAAGTAAAATTTGTTTCTTCATTGAATGTAGATTTGATTGAAGAACTATATGAGTAGTAAATAAATCCCACATCTATAACGTGGGATGGAAAATGGCGCAGGATTGCAAACCCTATGTGACACGCGTGGTAGAATTAGTGCACCTAGTGCAAGGTTCTGATAATAATCAAGGCAAAGGCGAAGATAATGGAAGGATCTGATAATCCTGATCTTGCATTAATTTTCTTAAACGCAAATTGAAACTTAGCCTATTGTTAGTGTTGTAAAGAGATTCTGAACTGTGCAAGTAAACTAGTAACTTCATGTAACCCAAGTATCGGTTTCAGCCTTTTCTGACAGTTCAAGTTCAAGATCTCGTGCGCGTTCATGTTCGCTCGCATGCGATAACTGCCTGGCAGTTTTTCGGTACTCCGCGGGAGTTTCTCTCGGTCTACTGGAGAGTTCTACTACTTTCAAAAGCAATTCTCGGAAGTGAAACTCTCGAATCGTCATCTAGCACTGTCCTCTCCAATCTTACAGTGAAATTCTAATACGAAAAGAAACAAGTGTAGCATATTTTGCACAGATCACGGCATCAACATTCTCGAACCTAAGTAAAGACTGTATGCGCAAGATCAATATTGTACTCTCTTACTAAAAGTCTGAAAAATTATACTAACGATATTTGAAGAACTCGGATATAAAATATTGTGCATTATTTAGAAAGTATGAACATGAATTGTTCTCATTTGATTTTTTCTCGCAGGTACATGGAATAGTCCGGTTTGCAATCCCTCGGCATAGATGTAGAATTTATTTCAATCCCGCGGGGGCTAAGGGATTTAGTTCTTCAATATAATCTATGTCCAATAAAGAAACTAATTTTACTTAATGACATAATCATCCTTAATCATAGTAATAAAAATTTATTAACAAAATACAAACAAAATCTAAATCACTATAATTGAAATATATCGAGTGTTTCATAATTCATGGCCCTAGCCAATTAAGATGGTCAAAACTGTCCTTAGAGGATTTTCAATGGCTCTTGAACCTTTCGAAAGCTGACCAATAAAAACCCATCTGAGTAAAATTTCAGCCCTCTAGTTTTCCCGTGAGGGTAGTTATAGGGTAAATTAGATTTCGCGCTTTTCCGCTCATTTTCCGCTCTCGGATGTTTTCTAAAATTCTGAAAAAAATGTGGCACGTGTCGGGTCTTAAGACGCATTTTATAGAATTTTTTCAGATTTTTTAGTTGCAAACTACATATTGGTTGAATGAGGAAGAGAGAAAATGTAGGTTGTGTGAATGGGAGAGGGAAACATGGGAGCATGTATGGGAGGTATGCATGAGAGTGGATGAGGATAAAGGATGGCAGGAGAGAGTGAGGGAAGTATTGGATGATGAGGGGGGAGGGGAGGGATGGTTGAGGATGATAGAAGAATGGAGAACAGATGTTAAAGTTGGGATGGGGATAAATGGGAATAACCGGAAAGGGGAGTCCATGAGTAGGGAAGGGGGGGTGGAGAGGGGATGCGAAAAGGAAAGTTCGGGGGAAAAGTTATGATGATGATGTATAGACGAAATTGTAAATATTGTAAATACTGTAAATATTGTAAACATGGTGTGCACGGGTCTCTCTCTCTCTCTTTCATAAGTTAAGTTAAGTTAAGTTAAGTTTAGTTGGTAAGCTAGGTTTAAGTAATTAATAAGTAAGAGCTTTATGAGAGGTGGAATAAGAAGTTAATTTGTGTAAATATTTTGTAACCCCAAGGGGATCAAATAAAGGTCATACATACAACATAGTTGCAAACTACGGTCGTGAAAAATGAAAAACACTCGAAACGTCGGAAAAATGAAGATTTCTCAAAAATATGCAAACATGCTATTAATAGTGCCCGAATAAGCTACCATCAAAAGCGGTGACCTCGATTTTTTTCAGATTTTTTGTTGTGGGAGATCATTGTCAAAAACAATAAAAACCAAACTGCTTCGACGTTTTTGCTGTTAGAAGGAAAGCTAGACTTGCAGGTTTTGCCGTGGGGGTACATTAAGCTCTAATTAGTGTTACTACATTGAATTAAGCAATTTTTTTACCTCAGAAATGTGATTTGAGAGAGTGAAAAAATCGTCTCCTATGGAATATATACCAAAATGTCGATTCTATACCTGGAAATAAGACGAAAATTGAGAATAACGAAATTGTGTGGCAGAGTCATTCCATGCCAATTCCATTCTAAACGAAAATGTTCTAGTGCACGTGAAATTGGGGGGGGGGGTTCAAGTCATCATTCTGCCGGTTTAGAATTTGTTTAAAAATTACAGGCCTTCGAAGTTGCCAATTTTTGTCCATTTTGACGGAAACTCGCGGGCCTCACTTACGAATTTTTATCTCGGGAACAGAAAGGATGTAAATATTACGTTAAAATTAATTATAATGTTAAAAAATGTAAACAAATTCTTTTTTTTTGCTTTTCTTGTAGTTTTTCCTTCAAAATAAGCCCTTGAAAAGGATGGAAGGAGACCAGCGCAACGGTATAGACAACTGACCATATACACTGTGCCACGAAAGTATTTGAACGCACTTTAAAATAGTATAATTTTTTTATGATCGGACTAAACGACCTGATTTTTTTAGCAACTACAAGAATTGATTTACCAAATGACATGTAAAAAAGATTTTTAAAAAATTGCAACTGCTAAGAATTACATGAGAAAGTAAAAGAGGCACCATTTATAAGATTTTCATCAGAGCCCATAATGAAAATTTAAAATATGCGTTTTGTAGATCTATGTTAGTTATACACATGCTGAAAATTTCCTCGAAATCGGTTGACGCAGAAAAAAACGACACGCATCGAAAGATGTAAGAATCTGTGGATTTTAAGCAGAAACTGACCAAAAGTCGCCAAAAACTATGATTTTAACAACTTGTAGCTCTTGGGTATGTTAATCGATTTCGATAAAATTTTCAGTATGTGTATAACTAGCATAGATCTACAAAACATATATTTTAAATTTTTATTAAGGATACAAATAAAAGTTTTGAAAAATGCTTTTTTTATTTTTGCTTGCAACCTTGTACATTGTAGTTTCTGAAAAATCTTTGTGGCACATTATTTAGTAAACTAAAGAATAAGCTAAAAATTATTTAGTGAAATGCTTTCGATTGCTTACAAAACATCAGGTCGTTTGGTACAATTATAAAAAAATTATTTTGTTCTAAAGGGCGAACGAACACTTATGTCACTGACTGTAGGTTTGAGATTGAAGCTTTGGATCATTCTACATCTACATAGTCTATAGTGTATGTATATGTACTATGTATAGTTCTAGTCGTATACAACCATTCCCAAATGAGATGGAATATGTTGGGGATTCCGCGTTCACAAGGAACAACAATGAATCAGTGGTACTGATCTTTTTTTAGTTTTATATTTGACTGTATAACATATCTGTTGAAAAATAAATGTTCCTCCAAAACTGTTATTAAACAAATATAAAGCAACTGCTAAAATTGAATTTTTACAACACAAAATTAAAGTGTTGATTTACAAAGTTGCCTTAAAACAGAAAGGGAATAATTTTAAAGGTTAGGGTTTACAAAATGGCTTTTATCTACACAAGTTTACATTTTCATTCAAGCCCTGGTGCTTAGTATGTGGCCGACTCAAGTGTCAATTTCATGTCTACACTGTGTTCGATTTTGAATGATGCCATTCTTGAGAGTCCTTTCTGTATCTCTTTGATGAGTTTATTGATTTGTGGCTCGGGTACGGCTAAAAGGTGTCAGTTGACACCTTTTGTTGGGAAAGTCGCCTTGGCCGTACCGCTCCTAGCGTTACTTGACGCACCGCGGGCCCAAACATGGCGCCAAGGGGCCAATGTCCCTAAGAGTAATTTATGGTTCCCAAAAAGTGCGAGCAACTAATATGTTTATATCTCGCGTTTCTGTAATTTCGTCTATGGGCGTTGCCTTAATTAAGAAACCTCCTAATCTGCTATTGGCCAAGGGTCGGCATTCCGATATTTGGTGGAGGGAATTTTTCATCCCCACGACGTTTCCTTATTCACGAACCTTCGAAGGAAGGTCAGTCGCAACCAGGGACTACTACCGGTATTACCCCCATAACCTTTATAGAAACCGAAATACCGAAATATGATGTCATACTGGTAAATGAAAATACCGGTATATTTGAAGGACTTATACCGGTATTTTCGGTTGTACCTATAGCTCTATTGGCCCAACACCGGTATAAAAATTGTACCTAGAGTCTCATTCAAGCAAGTCAATTTTACCATGGCTCCATTTTACCAAATCTTTATATTATACCCTTCACTCTTTTGATTAAAGTTATTGTTATCGGAAATTTCGACTACCCTTATTTCTTTCATTACCTCTCCATGAGGCGTGTTTCCCAGCGGCTCACTAATCGCAGTTGTGCACTGACAACAGCAATTTCAAAATGTATACGCGTTGTCAGGCGCTCCGAGTTGTGCCTGCAAACGCGTGCAGGTTACTCGAGATGTTCGTTCAACCTTCTGTCGGGCGCAACCGATCTGAGTGGCACAGCGCGAACATTTAGGTACTCCCCCCTCCCCCTCCCCCTCCCCCACCAAACGACCTTGGCACTTGGCTCTCCCAGAAGCTGCCTGTCTTGACGTGCTCTAAGGATCCTTCCCACTTAGATTGTCTTTGACCGTCAATACGGGAAGTTATTCAAGTTTTGTTCAGATAAGCTATATATTTCTTAGCATCGACCTAAGTCTGCAGCCAACATGTGGCACATTTTAGCATAATTAGAAGGTTTCTCAAACCAATGCATTCCATTTATTGTTAGCCTCCCAGGTCCAACAGACCGTATCGTAAAGTCGCAGTGCCGAAGGTTCAGGTAGCAAGTAAGTATCTGGAAAACACAAGAGACTCAGTCACCCCCACCATTGGGGAGAGCCCAAAAGGGCGGTCCTACGAGTATAGACGTCACCAAGTGCACTATTTCCCTAACAGCAGTTGTATAAATTAAACTTAATTAGGTGGTTATCATATTTTTTGAATGTGTGCCCGTCAAGCACATTGCGCCCGAACTCGGCGGCCCAGATATTGCGCCCGACGGGAGGTTAACATCAATCGGCCCTTTTCAGGGCCACCAAATAATAACGTAGGAAGAAGGTAAGGTGCTTTGACCTGAGTAGTGCCAAGAACAGGCTTATATGTAGTGAGCTGGAGAATACACTTCCGTTGAATGCGGAAAGCAGGTCAGCGGAGGTGCGATAGCTCCGGCTAAAGGCAAAAGGTCCTGGGCGGTGGCGTTTTAGCGGGTATGGCTAGGGATTTTAGTCCCGTTCCCCCAACTGTCATCTCAGGGGGAGCCGAGTCCCACGCTACCCTCTCCGACCACCATCGGAGGTGAGGGTGTGTGCGCGTAAGAGTATTTCCCCACCGCCTTTAAACAAAAAAAAAGGTGCTTTGACCTGAACGCACTTGCCGGGCAACCTTCATTCGTGAATAGTGCGCTAAAGTGCCCCTTGGATTTTACTACGATTGTATACCTGCAACCACCAGCGGTGCAGGTTGTGGACCTGGCCACAGGACTAATCTATGGACAGCGAACGAAAGAGACGCCGCACAGTGGGGCATTTTTACCAAAAAGCTGGCCAAAATTCAATTTTGTACAATTTACCATCAGTCCGCCATAATAGCAGCTGCCTTCTGTACCTAAATGGTTTTGCGAATCAAAAGACACCCGTATTTTTGGCACTGACTTTCGCGTCAGGGTGCAGCATGAATCGAAAGGTATCGTTTACTTACAGTGGTTGTGTTTTCTGTCGTTGCGATTGTAAATTGCTCTCAGAAATACTGTCGTAGTTTTTGTTTGAGTGAGAATATACGAAGATTGTGCTATGGATTCTTCAGAACCAGGTATGTTGATGACGTTTAGTTGCAATAATTATGTTTAATTTAGGTAGCTATAGCTCATAGAAGTGCTAGAGATATATGTTGCTAGTTTGAGTACTGTATATGCATATAGTAAGCATTTTGTTATACTTCTAAGCTTTTCTAAGTACTCGAATACACTTCAAACTGAAGTATATTTATCGTAGAAGATAATCCTTGGAAAAGTAGCCGCGGAATACCGTAGCTGCATTTTTTATAATTTTTTTTCTGTAGCAAGTGGTATTTTCGAAATATATAAAAATGCAATTATTGTTGGATGTCTTCTTCCAGGACCTTCAGGTGTCACGATTATAACTCGAAAGCATATATACAATTTAATTGTCGAGTCAGAGGAGTTAAATTTTGACAAAATACTTGAATATATGGAACAATATCTTCATGATAAGTATTGTTTGGACAAAGAACGACGAAAAGATTTCAAGCATGTACTATCTATGGTAAAGCATCAATTCAAAGTCAGATGGCTAATTTTTTGAAAATCATAAATTATCATCTAGTATAACTGGTGTAGATATAAATTTGCTATACAGGTTGAAAATTATTTTAGAAACATTATCAAGCGGGCACAAAATTAATATTGAAAAATTTGAACACTATACGAGAGAGACCGCGGTTCTTTATGTTCAACTGTACCCATGGCACCCAATGTCCCAATGTCTCCGACCATGCACGAAATTTTAGTACATGGTCCGGAAGTAATTTCAAATTCCCTGCTTCCTATTGGACAGTTGTCAGAAGAAGCTGCAGGAGCTCGGAATAAGCATTTGCTAGGAAATGTTCTCGGAAAGCCTGTAATTTAGACGTTCTAAATAAGTTACTCCTCACATCTGATCCCTTCCTTACTGGCATGAGACGAAAGCCGAAGAAAAAGATGGAACCTTTCTCAAAGGAAACTATACAATTACTATTGCCTCCCGAACCGAGAGGAGCTATTGACCCCGAACCTGCCGAAGAAAGTAGTGACGAGGAGTTTTAAATTAAGTAAATTTATTATATGTAAACACTGTTTTAATTTAGCAATACACCTGAACTGTTCAAACAAAAGGAAAAATGTAATTTTGCAACAAAACAACACCAGTGGACTTGTTTCTATTATAAAATAATTTTGGCCAGCTTTTTGTTCAATGATTCTACGTCAAAATCAAAGAACTTTCGATAGAAATGAGGTAGACCAATGATTTTCTTTTTTAATTAAATCTGAAATATTGCAGAATATGGGAAGAATAGAGAGATTATGGTACGAACGCGTTTTTTAACTTTGAAAGTCTGTGTTAAACTTACAAAATTACAAGAAAATTGTGGTTTAAACATTTCTTCCGACCTAGAATAATCTCGTTCTATATGATTTTTTCAATGAATGGACATGAAATTAATAATAATACCTCATATAATAGTTAAATGTTTAGTAATTGGTCAGATGGCAATATATTTAATAATGTAAATAATATTTGGAATAATGGTACAGCAATTTTTAGTGACTCTGAGTCATCACTCGAGTGCTAAGGATTAAATCACAAACGTTCAATATTCTAAGAAAATTTTGACCGCCCAGTGAAAGTGAAAGTCGGGATTGTTGACTTGACCGTACATCCCTCATCTTGTCGTACACCTATTATCAGCTGCTATTATCTAGCAGTACCTGTGCAGTTCATTGACCTGACCGTACGACCCTTAGCTTTCGGCACTGCCGTATAGCTGAAGTCAGCTCTGCAGTTCGTCCCCGAATGGTCCGGTGACACATTTTCAAGCAGCAAGTGCATTTATGGATGAATAAGTAAGTTTTAATTAAATCAATTTCTGCTCCATCTCTTGTTCACTGCTTCACCGTGGCGCGACACCAACGCTACGCTAACAAGGGGTGCGTTCCGTTTCACGCATAATGCGCATAGACTGCATAGAGAACCGTTCCGTTTCATTCAATGCGCGCGTCAGAACGCACAGAGTTCCCCAGATTCCCACCACGTCTCACGCATCAACCGTGCATCAGCTACATAACTCAGAATTGAAGTGTTTGATGCGTAGCCGATGCATTAGCGGTAGATTTGAAAAAAGCAGATGCAGGTAAAGCACATTATGAAACAAAGCACAATTTGTGAAGAAAGCAACGAAGTATTGACCTTGTTGCTTGACAAGGAAAGTGCTGTGAGGGCCATACTCAAGGTATAAAATATATACAATCAATATATTTTTTACATTACATGTAATTATATATAAATTAATTCCAAATCAAAATTTACAAAAATATCTTCCATTTCATCTTCGCTGTCACTGATATCAGTAGTATCACTCAAATCACTACAATTGTTCAATTCTTATTTTTCAATGTCTGTATTTAACAAGTTTTGTCACCCATGTAAGCAGCCATTTTTGATTCGCATCGAATGCATGGAAAAGTGTTCCGTTTCCAAGCGCGCATCATCACGCATCATGCGCATTAACTAAACGGAACGATATCAATGCGCGCATCACATTGAATGCGATCCATGCGCCTAATACGTGAAACGGAATGGACCCAAGGGAACATATTCAGTTGATACAAGGGTGCCGGCGCGGCCGTGAAAGAGTGTGCGGGTACACGCACACATCGCTAAATCCGCATATACGTATATGCAATTACAAGGTTTACGAGAATACAAAATGACGCTTCAACATTGCAATGAGAAGTTCAGAAGCGGTCAATTGTGATTCCTAAAAGTAAAATTTAAATGTCTCCGGTGCCCAAAATGCATATTTTTACGTTATAGAGGAATAATTTGTAATATTCGGCAGACACTGAATGTCACGAGGCATCCGAAGCAATTATGATATCACAAGATGGCCGCCACTAACAGATTTTCGTAAGTTCGAATCGAAAATATCGCTCTACATCGACATAGCCAGGACATGTACAAAGGCGGTGGTGCGTATTTTTAGTTGATTAATTAATTATTTAAACATGACAAATGTTTCGGAAAATAATACAGCACCTCAAAGTTTCGAAATTTTGCACTAGTTTTAACCACTGTCTCTTTCCTAAACTGCACGTTACAAACGTTACGGCTGATAATGCAGGTCGATATTATATTGTCCATCGTTAATACAGTGTCCATCGTCCATGCAAACACTAAAATTGAACAGAAACACTGGTACGCGAAGCGACTATTTTCTGACGTCTTGCTTACTTCGGTTGCCTCGTGACAGGCCAATACCAGTGGTGTTGGATAGGCAATGTCTGCCGAGTATTATAAATTATTCTAATAACGGTATAACGTACGACCTGTTTTATCAGCCGTATTCTATTGGAACATTTGTAACGTGCAGTTTAGGAAAGAGATAGTGGTGCTACTAGTGCAAAATTTCTAAACCTCGAGGTTCTGTATTATTATCTGTGACAGGCGGTGTCTGCTGAATATTACAAATTATTCCTCTACAACGTAAAAATATGCATTTTGGGCACCGGACGCCTGTAGATTTGACTTTTAGGAATCACAATTGACCGCTTCTGAATTCCTCATTGCAATGTTGAAGCATCATTTTGTATTCTCGTAAACCTTGTCATTACATATACGTATATGCGGATTTAGCGATATGTGCTTGTGCCCGCACACTCTTGCACGGCCGCGCCGCACAGTGGTCCGGATCGAAGAAGTTGATGTCATTTAGCTAAAAAGTCAACTTTCTCATATCGATTTCTAACAAATTTGAATTGCTTCCTAAATGTCTATCAACCTTGAAAATGAAAAAATTAACGCGGTTTACAAAGAATTGTAATTAGGACGAATACTTAAAGTGTAGACATTTAGAGACAGTACTTTTCAGCAAGAAAATTGCCTCTCTTCTTCGAGGTGCCCTGATCACATCACTTAATATTTCTTATTTATTTTTTGTTCACGATGAAGAGCACTCTTTTGTGTTACAAAATTAACATTGACACTAAAAGTTATTGTTAACAATATGTTCAAAATTAATATTCAATGAAATAAAAAAATTGGTCAAATTTTTTACATTTGACAAGATATATCTCGAGGGTCATAAAAAGTCACGGTTTATAACAAATTGGATCATTTTCAGTATTCTTTCCCGTGTATAGTCATGCAAAAATCTTGTCCTACCTCGTCCTACCTTGCAAGTTATCAATGTTACTTCGCGACGAGTTTCGCTTGCGTAAAACAGGCTCGTATGACTGATCAAATGTTCCAAATATGGACGTTTCTGCAATAACATTATAAGAGATAAATAGAGTAAAGATATATATACAGGGTGTCTCACCCGATTTCGACTCTTGATTTTCTCGCTATTGTTACTCGTAGCAAAAAATGTTTCAGCAGAGACTCGAACGGTATCGAGTGGAGCATATTTTGATGTTATGAGTTTTTTCGTGAGTGGACACGTAAAGGTCATATAAAGGTCAACTTTGTTTTTTTAAATGGAATGAGGTATTTTTTAATACATCAATCGATGCAGCTGGACATTCGTTATAAAAAAGTACTAACCTATGCGTATGTCGAAAAGTTAGTAGTTCAGGAGATATTTCAATTTAAATAACTCTAAAATACTATTACTGTCGTACTAAGACGTTACACAAGTAAGTATAGATTGTGAAAAATTTGAAAGGTACACAGTACACACAGACCACAGCGAAATATTTCGTCACTCACTATGGCTGGTATTTTATGCCAGCCTCTGTTCATAAATTACTTATGCATGGCCAAGAAATTGTTAAGCACGCATTGCTTCCCATCGGTCAGCTCTCTGAAGAAGCACAGGAAACCAGACATAAAGATTTTAAACAATTTAGAATGAAAAATACAAGGAAAATATCAAGATTATACACGAATAAGGATACATTATTAAGATTATTGTTAACATCTGACCCGTACATGTCACAATTAAGAATAACATTTAAAAGAAATCCTAAAATACTAAATCCTGAGGCAGTAGAATTATTAATTACCTAATGCAATCGATCATCATAGATCATCACGAAAGACAAATTATGGTTTGTTTATTTTATTAGCTTACTTTTTTATTTGTGGTAATATTGACTGAATATAATGTTAGTACTATTTTAGTCGCAATATGTATTTAAAATATTTCTTTTTTTTTAGATAGGAAAGCATTCTTTTATGTGTTAAAGATTAAGACCAACACTAAAAATTATTGTTCATAACAAGTAAAAAAAGGTTGAGAAACTATATTGGAACAAATCATTTTTTAATAAAAAATATCAATAAAAAGTTAGTAAAAATTATTGTTTAACAAATGCAAAAAAAATTTAATTATGTCTAGGTAAGAATCACTATTTTTTAAATATTTTTGGTGAAAACTTCATTGCGATATCTCTAATAGTTCAAAAGTTATAACAAAATGACACCAACTTCTTCGATCCGGACCACTGTGCGCCGGCACCCTTTGAGATACGAGTCCCTTAGTGGACAAGTGGCATAAATCCAAAATTACGAAAAATGGAGTTTTTACAGAAATAGTAAGTATTAAGAATACTTGTTTTATTTAACACATTAACCTGTGTATACTTTGTTTTATGTTGATAAAAAATAAGAGTGTTGGATTCTTGCATGAATCTTTAGTTTATATTTTGATTTAAAACGCTCTCTACTTCCTTGGTTCTTCCCCTGTTGTAGATTACGGGAAAATCCTGTTTACCATTACGTGCGTTCGATGACGTTCCGGCAATTACGAGGGTCAGTGTCATAAAAGCCCTTCCTGTCCGTTTACCGGGTAACGGCTGGTTTTTTCCCTAAAAAGCATGCAAGTACATATAGGGTGTCCCAAAATTTGTGAACTTCCCGAAAGGGGGTGGTTCCTGAGATCATTTCAAGCGACATTTTCCTTTGCAAAAATGTTATCCGCGGCCTTGTTTAGGAGTTATTAACGAAAAACACGGACCAATCAGAGCGCGACCTAGACGCGAGTTGCCACAGTCGGCCAATAGACAGTTGGCGCGCCCGGCCGACTATGACAACTTGCGTCTAGGTCGCGCTCTGATTGGTCCGTGTTTCTCGTTAATAACTCCTAAACAAAGCCGCGGATAACATTTTTGCAAAGGAAAATGTTGCTTCAAATAATCTCAGGAACCTCCCATTTCCGGGAATTTCACGAATTTTGGGACACCCTGTATAAGTTTTCCTATGCAGACCTTTGCCGAACTGAAGTGCGTAGCTCAGTTCTGTACGTGTACGAGCACTTCGACCAAACGGTTACTGAGTTGACAGCATCGCGCAAGAAACATTTATACGTACTTTGTTTTTCTATATTGCATTCTTTAATAAATATTCTTTACCGTTTTTGGAAGCAAACTCTGTTCATTATTCAACAAAGAGTCAATCTTACATCATAAATGAAGTGACTGTAAAAATCTTGAATAATGGCATAAGTCTTGGACATACTCCATTATTCCACGAAACATATCGACTTACACTACCGTTACATTCGATTAAAGGAAACTAGTATATGTGTACCGATGAGTGCTGACAAGAAGGTCCCCGGAGAGCACAGAGGCAAGAGGGGTCTATCGTTCTGCATAGCAGTAGTAGTGTGTGTGTGTGTGACCGCTACGGCCAATAGAAGACACCTCCTTCGAAGCCAACCAATCGGGCGCGCATTCTTGCCTACGTCACCGCATTCCTGCCAGGGACCTTCTTATCAGCACTCAACGGTATGTATACGCAGAAGGTAAATCTGTTGGAAATGACGATAGAGGTAAAGCACCAAATCCGCGAAAATTCAGCGAAGAAACTATTAAAAATGTTTATGATCATATTCAAAGTTTTCTTGCTAATATATCGCATTACGCACGTGAACACAATCCAAACCGACAGTATCTAAATGAAAATCTCAATATTCGGAAAATGTATATGTTGTATAAAGAAAAATGCTCTGAATTAAGCACACTACCAATAAAAGAGCACGTGTATCGTGATATATGTAATACGCGTTTTAATCTTCGTTTTAAAGCACTACGGAAAGATACATGCAAGAGATGTGATGAATCTCTATATATAATAAAATCGTGTCTGTCTGTATGTATGTATGTATGTATGTATGTATGTATGTATGTTTGTAACGGCATCACTTGAGAACGGCTCAAGGTAGAAAGATGGGGTTTGGACCGTTGGACGCGAAGTTTCTTCGAGAAGGTTTAAGAGCAAAGAGCATTCGAAAAAGTCCATTGGTTCAAATGTTGTGACGTCATTAGTGACACCATTACCACTTTTTCGCCCATTTTTGGTCACGTTTCTGCTTATAACTTTTGATCGAATGGACTTTTTCGAATGCGGTTTGCTCTAAAACATTTCAGAGACAGAGACAGAGATAGAGAGAGAGAGGAAGGGAGAGAGAGAGTCATTGAGAGAGAGAGACGGCACGTTTCTGCTTATAACTTTTGATCGAATGGACTTTTTCGAATGCGGTTTGCTCTAAAACCTTCCAGAGACAGAGACAGAGATAGAGAGAGAGAGAGAGAGTCAGAGAGAGAAAGAGAGAGAGAGAGAGAGGGCACGTTTCTGCTTATAACTTTTGATGGAATGGACTTTTTGGAATGCTGTTTGCTCTAAAACCTTTCAGAGACAGAGATAGAGATAGAGAGATAGAGAGATAGAGAGACAGAGAGAGACAGAGAGAGAGACAGAGAGGTCACGTTTCTGCTTATAACTTTTATATAATAAAATCGTGTCTGTCTGTATGTATGTTTGTAACGGCATCACTTGAGAACGGCTCAACGTAGAAAGCTGGGCTTTGGATCGTTGGACGCGGTGTTTCTTCGACAAGGTTTAAGAGCAAAGATCATTCGAAAAAGCCCATTGGGTCCAGAGTTGTGATGTCATAAGTGACACCATTACCACTTTTTCGCCCTTTTTTGGTCACGTTTCTGCTTATAACTTCTGATCGAATGGACTTTTTCGAATGCGGTTTGCTCTAAAATCTTCCAGAGACAGAGACAGAGATAGAGAGAGAGAGCGTCAGAGAGAGAGAGAGAGAGAGAGAGAGAGAGAGAGAGAGAGAGAGAGAGAGAGAGAGAGAGAGAGGGAGAGGGAGTGCGGAGTGAGAGAGTGCGGAGTAAGAGAGTGTGGGGGAGAGAGAGTGCGCGAGAGAGAGAGAGTGCGAGAGAGAGAGAGAGAGAGAGAGAGAGAGGGCACGTTTCTGCTTATAACTTTTGATCGAATGGACTTTTTCGAATGCGGTTTGCTCTGAAACTTTCAGGGGACAGAGACAGAGATAGGGAGAGAGTCAGAGAGAGAGAGAGAGAGAGAGAGAGAGAGAGAGAGAGAGAGAGAGAGAGAGAGAGAGAGTGAGAGAGACGGCACGTTTCTGCTTATAACTCTTGATTGAATGGACTTTTTCGAATGCAGTTTGCTCTAAAACCTTCAGAGGACAGAGACAGAGATAGAGAGAGTCAGAAGGAGAGAGAGAGTCGTAGAGACAGGAAGAGAGTCGGAGAGAGAGAGAGAGAGAGAGAGAGAGAGAGAGAGAGAGAGAGAGAGAGAGAGAGAGTGGGAGAGAGACAGTGAGAGAGAGAGGGGGAGAGAGGGGGGAGAGAGAGGGAGAGAGAGAGAGGGCAGGTTTTTGCTTATAAATTTTGATCGAATTTACTTTTTCGAATGCGGTTTGCTCTAAAACATTCCAGAGACAGAGATAGAGATGGAGAGAGAGAGAGCTAGAGAAAGAGAGAGGGAGAGAGAGAGGGAGAGTGTCGGAGAGAGTCGGAGGGAGACAGAGAGCGAGAGCGAGAGGGAGAGTCGGAGAGAGAGAGAGAGAGAGAGAGAGAGAGAGAGAGAGAGAGAGAGAGAGAGAGAGAGAGAGAGAGGGAGAGGGAGGGAGAGTTAGACCGAAAAAAATAGATTATCACAATCACGTTCAGCAAGTACATGCTTTTAAATAATACTGTGCCACAGCAACGCGTGGCGGGGGCGTAGCTAGTATAAAATAAAATTAACTAGATGCAGAAAGTAGTGATCAAGAAGCTATTATAAAAAAACTTGAAGATGAATATGAGGTACATTTACGAAATGCAGAAGTAGCGCATAATTTTATGAAAGAGGATATAGAAAATGAAAAGTGTTCAAATAATATTTATGTATGTAGTATCGATTTACAGAAAGCCTTAGCATTTCCAATGCTAACAGTTTGTGATGCGTATCGTAAGAGAAATATGTATTGTTATAATCTCGGTATCCACGACTTACGTGAAAATAAAGGAAACTTTTATGTTTGGGATGAAACATTAGCACATCAAGAGGATCGCAAGAAATAGCATCATGTTTAGTGAAACATATTAAATCTGTTGCTGGTAATGAACATAAGATAATTATTTATAGTGATTCTTGTACTGGTCAAAATTGTAATACAAAATAGCTTTGTCTCTGTTAAAATGAATGCAAAGTGATGTGATATTGCACCGAAGGTTATAGAACAGAAGTTCTTAATATCAGGACATTCGTTTTATTCAGATTTTGGATGTGTTGAATCTGCAACACATCATACATCTATTTACATCCATGAATATTGGTATCGCTGTATGAAAGCTGCTCGACATTCCAACAAGTTTGTGGTTTACGAAATGAAAAGAAACGAATTTTTTTTCAACTGAACAGCTAGAACGGTCAATAACAAAGCGTAAGAAAAATACATTACTACAAACTGTAAATTGGCTCACCATTCAGTGGCTACCTCAGACCATATATACTTATAGACCCGGCATAGGTATAGTATGTGCATACGATGCTGTATTCCGAGATCCAAAATTATCTGGTGCCCACAAGCCTCGATTCGAGATAATTCAAAATGGTGGATAGTATATGAGACGAAGCGAGTGCACAAGTATACTTCACAAGTTCACTATTTCACTAGTTCATCATTTGGTACAAATTTGAAAAAATGGTGCAAACTTGTTGCATAAAGAATTGTAAAGAACGGCAAAACTGTGATACAACATTTTTACTCTGTAAGTAACCAAAAAGTAGATAAGGACAATAATAGGATAAGAAATAAGTTAACAAAAACAATTTTATTTTGTAACCAATAGTTAGAAATATTCAAATTGTATTGTATACCTGTCAATAAATATTGTTTTATATTACCTTGCGCATATTATATATAATATATGTATTGTTATTCTTACTGTTCTTTTTTTAACTAAAGTAAGTTGTGAGGAAATAAATACAGATTTCATATTATCAACTCCTACATTAAAATTTAACTTCTTCCAAATTAGTGGATAAATTAGTTAACCATATTTAAAATAATAAAAGTAAAGTAAAAATGAACGAGTAATAAAATAAAGTAGATGTATGTATATTACACAGTTACAGTTTCCATAAATATTTATACAGAATGACATGTGACGACGATTCCCCTTTGCCCCTCTGCCACTTTACCGCCTCCTAGAAGCTAGCCCCCACTTGTTAAATTAAATAATTTCAACAGTTGTGCTGAGTTGTGCTAGGCTAGCACAACTCAGATATGCAGTATCATGTTTCTGGGATGAAGGGAAAGCCCAATTGTGATATTTTCGCGAAGCGCGAAGGGCCGCGGACAAGAGTAAAGTGCCCTTTAAATCGTTGTGCTGGAGAAATTGGAAGTTGTGCTGACTTGTGCTAGGCTAGCACAACTCAGATATGCAGTATCAGGTTTCTGGGATGAAGGGAAAGCCGAATTATGATATTTTACGTTAATTAGATGTCCAAAACGATTATTTACCATAACTTCTTTATTTATTATTTTTATGAAGTAATACTTTGGAACAATCTTAGCACAACCTAGCACAACTTAGTACAATTGAGAAAATTGAAAAAAATGAAAAGTGGGGGGCTACTCCAAAAATCGTTTTTTACCATAACTTCTTTATTTATTATTTTTATGAAGTAATACTTTGGAACAATCTTAGCACAACCTAGCACAACCTAGCACAATTGAGAAAATTGAAAAAAATGAAAAGTGGGGGGCTACTCCAAAAATCGTTTTTCAATTTTTAGTGTTATTTTTTATATTATAGCTGTAATATTCGAGAACAATGTAGCACAAACTTAGCACAACTCAGCACAACTGTTGAAATTATTTAATTTAACAAGTGGGGGGCTAGCTTCTAGGAGGCCACTTTACCTTCGTGGTACATACTGCGATTTCTCAACATACTACATATAGCACTTTGCCCACAAGCGTCGTCTGCTAGGCGGTTTAATCTCGGAACAAGGCAGACTTATCTCGCCGCGTCTACAGGTATACAGGGTGTCCCAAAATTCGTGTCGTTCCTGGAAATGGGAGGTTCCTTGGGTCATTTCAAGCGACATTTTCCTTTGCACCAATGTCAACCGCGGCTTTGTTTAGCAGTTATTAACGAAAAACACGGACCAATCAGAGCGCGTCCTGGGCCGCCGCGCCGCGCCGCGCTCGCATCAGAGCGTTGGCGGTACGCCGTGACATCGTAACGAACAAGAGTTTCTCGATTATGTGAATGCTCTCCGATTTCAATGAGCTTTGGATATGTGGTCAAGATCATTATTCTGAACAACATTTCTCTTTAGAATTTGTGGCTGTAGGCTTTAGTTTACGAGATTATCGCGAGAAACTTTACTTGTAAATCCATGGGATCGATGTACTACTAGCTTCTATCCGATTTCAATGAGCTTTGGATATGTGGTCAAGACCATTATTGTGAACAACATTTCTCTTTAGAATTTGTGGTTGTAGGCTTTAGTTTACGAGATTATCGCGAGAAACTTTACTTGTTAATTCATTATGGGTGTTCATGATGGCGGACACGGCCTGCTAATGTATTCGAAACTAAAGCCAACTATCAACCATTTCAAAGGAAAAAGATATTTACAACGTCGAGTTTTATAACATTATTTCAAGGTCATTGAAATCGATGAAGACCCGGATCATCCTTACCCGACTTACGGCAACTTTACCCGAACGAGAAAAGAGGCAGAAACTGATTGTTTTAAAAACTTACTTATTCAGTCGTAAATCCATTTGCTGCTTCGAAATGTGTGTCAATGGGTCAGTCGGTGACGAACTGCACAGGTGTCTTCAGGTATACGACAGCACCGCAATCCAAGGGGCGTACAGCCAAGTCAACGAACTGCACAGCTGGTGGTAGATAGCAGGTATACGACACCCTGACGGATACGCGGTCAATGATCTGGACTTTTCACTTTCACTTTCAAATCGATAAATAAATCACATGTCTTTTTCACACAGATGCACTAATAACAATTGCAATATCACTTGTATTGCAGCACAATAAAATTTAAATCACAACTTTCTAAAAGAAGAACATCCCGAATTTTTCTTTCACTTTTGACTTGACGAGAGTCGGATGCGTGGCCGCTCTCGCCTGATACACCTGAACGTGGCAGCAGCATCGCGCCCGCAGCGGCCGTAAGCGAGAATGATGTGAAAATTGTCTTGCGAACTGAGCATGATGCGACAGAGACTTAGACTAACTGCAGCTTCCCAAAAAAGCTGCGAACACCCTCGAATATTCCCACCACGAAGGAAAACTGAGGATACAGGAACATTCTAAAAAATCACGTGTTTTGCAGGAGTTGAAAGTGCAGCAGTGTGACTCTTGCCTTTCCTCCACGATAGAAACCAGGGATCCTCGTCTCCGCGGAAGGGATCGTGCCATAAATCAGAAATCTGCAGTTACTCGGGACTGTCCGCTGGATACCGGAACGGAAAAATTTTCTCCTGCACATGTCGAGTTTACCAATCCTTTTTCGGCCGTTCAATTAAGTCCTAAAAGATTTCTGGTGTGCGCCGCTTGATCTTTACCCGCGACGTCTGAGGCACGATGCAGGACTTTCGAACGATAGAAAACAGGGATCCTCGTCTCCGCGGAAGGGATCGAGCCATAAATCAGTACTCTGCAGTGTCCGTGGGACACGGTAACGAAAAATTTACCAACAGTGCAATTCGACATGCGCGGAAGAAAATTTACGAGTGATTGCGAATATTGAATAATGAAAATGAATAACAAGACTACCGCCTATTGAAGATGTCAGTACATATGTATGATTTCTCCTCTATTAAAACTAACGAAAGAATTAACATTCAATTTAGTTTCAATATCTAGCAATCAATGCAGACATTTTTATGTTGCATAAAGATCCGCAGTCTATTCATTACATTTGCATGCTTAAATTGGACATTTCCTTATTTCTCGACAAAGCAAAGATGGGGTTTTCATTATTCATTTTATTCAAATGAAAAACAAAAAGAACATTCGAAAAATTAAGGATGCTACTATGACATTTCTCACTTTTTAAAATGATTGCGAGAAAAAATACATCTTTGGATTCTTACAATTGACTTGGAGAATTTTTATTTTGTATTTACGTCCACAGTCTAGTCAAAATTATAAAAATATTATTAGATTCTTAGATATGAAATGTCCAATTTAAGCATGCAAATGTAATGAATAGACTGCGGATCTTTAGGACTTAATTGAACGGCCGAAAAAGGATTGGTAAACTCGACATGTGCAGGAGAAAATTTTTCCGTTCCGGTATCCAGCGGACAGTCCCGAGTAACTGCAGATTTCTGATTTATGGCACGATCCCTTCCGCGGAGACGAGGATCCCTGGTTTCTATCGTGGAGGAAAGGCAAGAGTCACACTGCTGCACTTTCAACTCCTGCAAAACACGTGATTTTTTAGAATGTTCCTGTATCCTCAGTTTTCCTTCGTGGTGGGAATATTCGAGGGTGTTCGCAGCTTTTTTGGGAAGCTGCAGTTAGTCTAAGTCTCTGTCGCATCATGCTCAGTTCGCAAGACAATTTTCACATCATTCTCGCTTACGGCCGCTGCGGGCGCGATGCTGCTGCCACGTTCAGGTGTATCAGGCGAGAGCGGCCACGCATCCGACTCTCGTCAAGTCAAAAGTGAAAGAAAAATTCGGGATGTTCTTCTTTTAGAAAGTTGTGATTTAAATTTTATTGTGCTGCAATACAAGTGATATTGCAATTGTTATTAGTGCATCTGTGTGAAAAAGACATGTGATTTATTTATCGATTTGAAAGTGAAAGTGAAAAGTCCAGATCATTGACCGCGTATCCGTCAGGGTGTCGTATACCTGCTATCTACCACCAGCTGTGCAGTTCGTTGACTTGGCTGTACGCCCCTTGGATTGCGGTGCTGTCGTATACCTGAAGACACCTGTGCAGTTCGTCACCGACTGACCCATTGACACACATTTCGAAGCAGCAAATGGATTTACGACTGAATAAGTAAGTTTTTAAAACAATCAGTTTCTGCCTCTTTTCTCGTTCGGGTAAAGTTGCCGTAAGTCGGGTAAGGATGATCCGGGTCTTCATCGATTTCAATGACCTTGAAATAATGTTATAAAACTCGACGTTGTAAATATCTTTTTCCTTTGAAATGGTTGATAGTTGGCTTTAGTTTCGAATACATTAGCAGGCCGTGTCCGCCATCATGAACACCCATAATGAATTAACAAGTAAAGTTTCTCGCGATAATCTCGTAAACTAAAGCCTACAACCACAAATTCTAAAGAGAAATGTTGTTCACAATAATGGTCTTGACCACATATCCAAAGCTCATTGAAATCGGATAGAAGCTAGTAGTACATCGATCCCATGGATTTACAAGTAAAGTTTCTCGCGATAATCTCGTAAACTAAAGCCTACAGCCACAAATTCTAAAGAGAAATGTTGTTCAGAATAATGATCTTGACCACATATCCAAAGCTCATTGAAATCGGAGAGCATTCACATAATCGAGAAACTCTTGTTCGTTACGATGTCACGGCGTACCGCCAACGCTCTGATGCGAGCGCGGCGCGGCGCGGCGGCCCAGGACGCGCTCTGATTGGTCCGTGTTTTTCGTTAATAACTGCTAAACAAAGCCGCGGTTGACATTGGTGCAAAGGAAAATGTCGCTTGAAATGACCCAAGGAACCTCCCATTTCCAGGAACGACACGAATTTTGGGACACCCTGTATATGGTCTAAGGTGGCTACACTATGACCGCGGAAAACCGTTCGATATTTTTTATAAAACTATGATTTCTGTGGGTGTAGAGTTTGAAATATTAAATATTCAGCGTGCTCGGTGTGGCAGGCCACTGCAGTTGAAAAGTACAGAGTGTCCCAAAATTCCTTCAACAGCCGGAAATGGGAGGTTTTGCAAAGTAAAATGGTGCTTCAAATGATCTCAGGAACCTCCCATTTCCGGCTGTTGAAGGAATTTTGGGACACCCTGTATAATGCAGGCAGAGTTGGGCAAAAATCAACTAATAATTAAAAATGACTAATAGTCTGATTGATTCTTAGTCAAAACTCAAAAAGAGTTTGTTAAAATTTTTTGATTAGTTAGTCATAACTACATGGCACTAGTTAGTCACAGCTCTAAGTAATCATTAGTTATTGCTCATTTGGTTATGATTAATCATTAGTTAGTTCAAATGATCAGTCATCAATCTTTAGTCATCGGTCACTATTGTGCGATTAACATACATTAATATGTATACTTCAACTATATCGAAATTTGCAGTGACCAAACGTGTCATAATCTGTATTTTATATGTTCCTAAATTAATAGGATATTGTTTTGTTATTATTATGCCTTACTTTAACTTATAACCATTTTTAGGCATTAGTCATAGTGAAATTCTGATTGCGTACTTAGTCATTAGTTACGCCATTATAGTCAGTATTCAATATTCATCCTTAATAAAAATGTAGTCATTATTCATTAGTCATTACGCTCGAATATTCATGTAGTCATTACTCATAGTCACGCTCCAGTATTTACTTAGTCATTAATTATTAGTCACTTTTGTAGAGCTGATGAAGTTATTAGTCAATAATCATAATTGTGACTAGCGTTTTCCCTCTCCCTCTCCCCCTCCCCCTCCCTTTTTCGATGAACCACATATATCTTACATAAGTTTCATTAAAATCGGTTTGTATCAACTGAATATGTTCCCTTGTAGGCGAAATCTGCCACCGCACAGTGAGCTAGCAGAGGTTGGCATTATTTGGCGAAACAAATATTTCAAATACTATTTAATATTTTAGATTCAATTTAGCTTAAAGAAAATAGAATTTTAAATGAGATATACAATTTCGAAAATAAAATATTTCTATTTGAACAATCTGAACCTCAAAATAAAATATACAGGGTGGCCCACATAACTCTGAACAGCTCAATATCTCCGTTACTTTTCGTTGTACAAAAAAACTTCGTAGGACAAAGTTACACTGTTTGAAGGGCCACATATAACGGTGTAAGGGAAAAAAAATTTCAAGGTCATTTTTATGAGATTTCAAGGTTATCGATGTTTTTTTAAATGGAATGAGGTATTTTTTAATACATCAATCGATGCAGCTGGACATTCTTTATAAAAAAGTACTAGCCTATGTATGTCGAAAAGTTAGTAGTTCAGGAGATATTTCAATTTAAATAACTCCAAAATACCATTACTGTCGTATTAAGGCGTTAGTGTTTACTTACTTGTGTAATGTCTTAGTACGACAGTAATGGTATTTTGGAGTTATTTAAATTGAAATATCTCCTGAACTACTAACTTTTCGACATACATAGGTTAGTACTTTTTTATAAAGAATGTCCAGCTGCATCGATTGATGTATTAAAAAATACCTCATTCCATTTAAAAAAAACATCGATAACCTTGAAATCTCATAAAAATGACCTTGAAATTTTTTTTCCCTTACACCGTTATATGTGGCCCTTTAAACAGTGTAACTTTGTCCTACGAAGTTTTTTTGTACAACGAAAAGTAACGGAGATATTGAGCTGTTCAGAGTTATGTGGGCCACCCTGTATATTTCTATTTCAACAATTTGATCCCCAAAATAAAATATTTCTATTTTAACAATCAGAAACATGAAATAAAAAATGTTACTTTTTGCATTGTTATAATACTGTGAGAAATCGCATAAACATACAGTTTATCTTATCGTTAAGAAACGATTTACACCCATAAATGTATTGAATTCGAACCATTATTTTCAGCGATAATATTTAAAATTGAAATTGAAAATAAAGTCAAAATACAAATATTCGCAATATTCTTCAAATAAAATGCTATTTTCAAAAAAATTATTGCGTCGAATAAATTATTTTATTTTCAAAGTTGTACACATACTTTAAAATAAATAGGATTATTTACTATTTACTATTTAAAATACTATTTTCCCCAGCTATGTTGGCTAGGAGTTCGCGCTTTTTGTAACCAAAAGACGATTTTTCCAAAATTTGTCTCATTTCTTTCACTACCATTTTGCAATACAATGTACCTTCTTAAAAGCCTATACACCGCTTGTATTGATGTAATAAAAATATTAAAAAGGAAAAAAAATTGCAAAAATGTTCTGATGCGGATATGAATACGGATGCGGCAGAAAGCATAGATGACTGGTCTGATAACTAGTGTATGTATGGTGTATATGCATTTTATACTGTTATTGTAACAAAAATGTAAATAAAATAATTACAATAAACATAAAACATCAAGTACAAATATTACTTTGCAGGTCAATTGGACACTGCCTGCAATGTTCAGCTGATTCCCTGCAAAACCAACCTAAAACGATGTACGCATATTTTGAAAAACGTTGGCTATTTAACTATTGGTCATTGTTGGAACATCTGCAAAAAGTAAGTCGAGTGTTGAAGGATACTGAGAGTGTCCGGGTATATTTTAACGGTCCTCGGGTCTTTGTTACTGTCTCTGGTCAGAAGTGGAAGGTCTGCAACCTTCAAATTCAAAGAGGCCCTGAGTAATAAATTAAGGGTCCTCCCACATCTGTTTTTCCCGAGTGGACCCAACGGTTTTTCTTCCCCCTAAAACTTTCTCTGTAGCTTCAGTTCAGTTTCGGCTTGCAGACTATAGGGACGTCTTCTGTCTAGTTCTTCTACGTTTGAATAAAGAACAGATACGTTGTGTAAATGTGCGTTATTTCTTAGATATAAATACCCATTTCCATTAGTCATTTAATATTTAACCCTCATCCATCCCTTGTGTCAATTTGACACAGTCTTCCCCAAATAGGTTGGACTGATCTGTTATTTGTAGGTAAACTTTCACGAAACTTCGTGATTTTTACTGTTTTAATGCGAAACACAATCGAAATACCTAAGATGTACATGTTAACCCTTCGCTCTCGAATGGCGACTGTAAGGCGCCAGTAAAAATGGTCAGACCATTATTCAAAACAGTTTCAATATTATTAAATTCGTCTGTTTTCTATAAATTGTGAAAAGCTCAACTGTTACATGAGAAAACTGGTTAAATTTCATGTGCAAAATGTAAAAAAGATTACATAGAATAAAAATGTTCTGGATCGAAAGAAATTATTCTGATTTTCGAATTAAAATTGCTTCAAGTGCAAAGGATTAACTCATCAATTTGGATTAAAAAACATCGAAAAATAACTGTGTGCGTTATTATAGATTTTGCATTCCAAATTCACCCTTTTGCAAGTCAATTCCACCTTTCTGCATTTCAATTTCACCCTTCTACAAATCAATATTACCCTTTCGCAAATCAATTTCACCTATTGGGAATATTTAAAATTAATTATTTATTTATTTATTTAGACACACGTGAACGGTGTCATTACTGCTAGGGAAACGTAAGACTCAATACTCAATACGCTTTAATAAATACATATGTACTTTCATTTAAAAAATTTATTAACCAGAAAATGACTACAATGAGTAACCAGATCTACACACAGTTTTCATACATTACAAAATTCATGAATTGGTAATTACTTTGAAATAAGTATTTGATGTACATCTTTGCAATAAATAAAATTTTGAATCTCTTAACAATTAATTTACATTTGATTCGATTGTTTTTACACCTACTTACGGTAATTATTACGTTTAGGGGAGGCATCTCCGATGACCTTCACCTTGACACATGTTGTCAAGTACAACATTCTGAACAACTTTTGTCGTTACATCAACCCGATGCTCGGTCTTAGTCTTCGAGATATTTGCAAAAAACTATTGTTAGTACTAGTAAATTGAATTTTTCGTATTCGTGCACGCTCCGTGGCAACGTATGCCTGCTCCGGCGCACAGTGGTCTGAGTCTCAGACTCTGAGAACGGCAGAAAACGGCAAAAACCCTAGAAAAGCTCTATTTCGGGGAAAATCTCGACAAAAAATGTTTGTAACCGTTCTTGGTCACCAAAAATAATAAATACATTAAAAAATACGTAATAAATTAATAATAAATAATAAATTTTACACTTAAATTGAATATAAAATAAATTTAAAATGAAATATAATTCAATTTAAATTAAAGATAATAAAAAATGATTCCTCTCCATATAAAATAACTACTTACTTTAAAAAACAATAATTTCATGTCAATTAAAATAAAATGAAATAATTTCATGGAAATTTATTATGTACAGTATACAGGTAAGGTTTATTTACAATTTGGTCACGAAAAATAATAAATAAATTAAAAAATGATTAATAAAATAATAATAAATAATACATTTTACACTTGTTTTCAATAGTATGCATTGTGAAAATTGTTAACACGATTTTTCAAATATTTCCGATGATCTGACAAAATATTTTTCAAACGAAAGTTGATTAGTGTTCACTTTTCTACAAACTTCAATACAAAAAATTAAAGAAAAATCTCTTTTTGTATAAAAAATGAAGGTCATCTCAATTTTTTAAATATTAACATATATTTTTTACTTCATAATATTTTTAACTTCCCGATTTTATAGGAAAGTTATTGTAATTACCCCGAAAATCGAAAATCGATTTTTTAGCAGATCTTCACGTTTCATGGTCATTGGAGTCATTTTAGACTATTTTTATCAAAACGTTCGTGTGTGTGTGTGTGTGTGTGTGTGTGTGTGTGTGTGTGTGTGTGTGTGTGTGTGGCGCGCGCGCGCGCGCGTGTGCGTGCGTGTGTGTGTGCGTGTGTGTGTGCGTGCGTGCGTGCGTGCGTGCGTGCGTGCGTGCGTGTGTGTGTGTGTGTGTGTGTGTGTGTGTGTGTGTGTGTGTGTGTGTGAGAGAGAGAGAGAGAGAGAGAGAGAGAGAGAGAGAGAGAGAGAGAGAGAGAGAGAGAGAGAGAGAGAGAGAGAGAGAGAGAGAGAGAGAGAGAGCGTATGGCCGTTTCTATGTAATCAAATTTTTCGTTAACGTTTTCAGAAAAAGTAACAACGCGATCAGGATGATGAATGATGCAATCGATGTGCCCCGTCGTAACTTAGAGCTGATTAGATTTTGGTCCATATTGGTCAAGTAGTTTTTTAGATTTTTACTTTTTTTTTCGAAGAGAGTTGATTCTACAATGCAATTTATAAGGGAGGACGAAAATTTTCCACCAAAGAACCAAACGCAATTACATAAAAAAAATTTTTTTCTTAATATCTTTTTTAGATTTAAAAAAAAATTTTTTTTTAGATTAAAAAAATTTTTTTTTTTAACTGATGCTAATGTTACCGCTTGGAATAATCGAAAGTTATTCCAATGCAACAGTGAATTTATCATCTCTACTCCCGAGAATACATTTTGGGAGAATATCGATGAAAGTACAAAAAAAACGATGTTAGCGATGTTGGCGAAGGAGTAACGAATCGGGAAGTTCTTTGTGTGACTCTTGGAGAGTCACACACCAAATAAAAAACATTAATAGCAGTAGGCCCTACTAGCCATGCGTATCACTAACCCTGTCGCAAGAGCAGCCCTACCCGCGAGCTCGCGAAGCGAGCGAGCAAAAACAACCCTACTCGCGAGCGAGCGAAGCGAGCGAGCAACAATAGCCCTCTAGTTTTAACTGGTATCAAGACGAATCCAACAACCTATAAATAATATAACATTAAACCTTGAAATAACGCTACAATAGTTTTGGCCACAAAAAGTGAGCTACCGTCACTGTGTGACGGACCGTCATGTGTTCCCGAAAGCGGAGCGTTATTTGACGCGTTCTCACCGACATTTCATGAGATAAAACCCAAAGGCGCAGGTTACCGCAGCTGAACTTTGCATTTATTGTTTACTTAGATATCTACAAACGTTATTTTTCCATTGGCACGTTGGCGCAGTTTGGCGCAAGAGAGATATCGTCTTTCAAATTTCATTAACGTTGCTCTTTTCCCCGTTTAATAGCATTATCTGCAAAACTACTCGAAAAAATGAAAAATAAACATTTTTCGCGATTTATTCCGGGTCTTCGTACTTGAAGGAAGCCAGAAAAGAAAACATTATTTACATTAATATTTTTACAGGCGTATACGGTTTCAAACATGCGCTTGAATTTATGCTGAAAACTGGGTATGTTTAGCATGGCCAACTTTAAGACGTTCTACAACAAAGTGAATTTGGATTTTGAACTGATTCATCCTAGAAATGTTTGAATTTACTCTCCTGCAAGTCAAAAATATAAAAAATTTGGTTTTTTAAGAAATTTGAAAATATGGGGTTTTTGCCGCTCTCAGATCATTGTGCGGCGCGGCGCGGCGTCTGTTTATAGTCCAGCCAATGAATGCTCATAAGGGGGGCGTAGAGGGAAATGGAAGGAACACAATTTTTAACTTTGGGATTTTGTTTGGACTAGTTAGCAGGTAAACATACTAAAAATCCCTACTCCTAGGAGGTGAGCGGGCTACAGGGGGGCACGTAGAAGTCACCTTTTTCGGTTTTCCGCTTATATATATCTCGGAAACTATGTATCCTAGCGATAAGACCATTCCATACAATATTAAAGTTGACAAAGTGTGCGACAGGATTGATTCGATTCAGTTTTTCGCTATCTCGCATAGTTTCCGAGATATCCGCGCTCAAAGTTCACGAATTGTGAAAAAGAAATTTTTCCCTCACGTTTTTTGCCTTACTTGTCTAGCTAACTCTTCAGCACAATTAGTGAAGTTTGAGCGCGGATATCTCGGAAACTATGTGAGATAGCGAAAAACTGAATCCAATCAATCCTGTCGCACACATTGTCAACTTTAATATTGTATGGAATGGTCTTATCGCTAGGACGCATAGTTTCCGAGATATACGCGGAAAACCGAAAAAGGGGACCCTCTACGTGCACCCCTCCACCCCGCTCACCTTCTAGGAGTAGGGACTTTTAGTATGTTTACCTCCTTACTAGTCCAAACAAAGATCCAAAGTTACAAATTGTGTTCCTTCCATATCTCTCTACAACTTTTCGTTGACTGGACTATTACTGTTTTTGTAAACACGAAAGAAAACAGGGTCTCACTCTGATCATACATTATATGTATAGGGTGAGCTTTCAATTTTGAGAGACTACTCTTGGATTTTCGTCTGCGTGGTCAGGTCGGCCCTCTCCGCCGCACCCCCCCCCCCCCCACCCAATTACCTAATACTAACTAATTCTGATCGCATAATTTTTGCATTCTACATAGCCGTCATACTAGTGTGTACATAGTATGTAGTGTTCCTAATCGAGAATTCTCGAAAATTTTTAATGAAATAACAAAATATTGGAAAACTTATGATATCTGGAATATCGTTGATAATATTTATCGAAAGTGCAGAAAACATTGGCCCAGCTAAAAAAGTTGTAAAAATCAATTTTTACTATTGTTTTTCACAATTCCGTGCAAATGCATTTTTTCAACTTATTTATTACACGCCATTTACTAAACTAATTCTTCCAGCCTTACAGAGAAATTCAAGTCGTTTGGTCCATTCATATGAAAGTTATTCTGATTTAAAGTGTGTGGAATCAGTTATGCTCTTTACTGTATGTATTTGTTCATTTCCGAAAATATGTTATAAAATAAATGAGATTCATAAGAATTTTCCTAGATTTAAATTTCTCGAGAAATACTGTAATTTCTCGAGAAATTAGAAATAACCCATTATAAAATTTCTCGAGAAATTCTCGAGAAGGAACACTAGTTATCCCCCTTGACAATCAAATTGCCCCCCTTTGGGGCGTTGCACAGTGGTGCCGAGGCGGCAAAAAATCGAAGTCATACATTATCGATTTTTAAAAGAAGAAGATTGTTTTTGTGTTAGCAAATGGTGTGTGAATAATGTGCCAAAGTCCGATTTTTAAAAAATCTAAAATATAGGCATGGTAAATAACCTTTTTTTCTCTCTTAGGAATTCACCAATTATCAGTGCCATAATTATTGTGCCTATAATTGAATACTTAGGGGTCTACAATTTATAGGGGTTATTACACATGCCTTAAACTATTACTTGGCAAAAATAATTTTCCAGTAAAGTTGTTCAACATTAACTAATATGGATTAATCGGAAGCCTCTTTGCGTTGCTACAGAATCTTTCGCTATAAAGAACAATTCAATATCTTTTATAATAACATCACAATATTCGTTTAAAGTTGAAAAATATGTTTTTTTCAAAGCCACGTTCCTCAAAAACTGTGCGTCTAGGAGAAAAATTAAGGACAGATTCGGAATCAGCGCAAAAAACTCTATAAGAACCACCCAACAGTAATTGTGGAACAAATTTGGTGTTGGACAGTGTTATCGATTTAAAATTGCTTCGAGGTCCAAAGGGTTAAAATACATCTAATCGAGGAAAATTAAACACTATCCCCAGACCCCATCCCAACCCTATGCATTTTACGTAGTTCTTGAGACTTAATTCGAAACATGAGAATGTGAAAACATGAAACATTTTGAACATGAAAATGATTTGAATAACCTTTTTCTTTCTTTTCAGCAAAAATATCTTTTGATGTAAAAATTATTTCGCGGACCACAGTTTAAGAACCACTGCCTGACCGTACCATCTTCTTTACAGCTACATACATTTTTTGTGTGGCTACATTTATTTTAATGCTTGAACATTGATTACTGGACTGCGGATTATGCAAAATAAAAATAGTCTCCATCGATTGCAAGAAATATAAACTGAATTGAATGTTACTTTTTCCCTGAATGATTTCAATAGAGAAGAAATCATACATTGACTTTTTCAATTTTGAAAATTTTCCAACAATTTGGTATTTCATCTACTCAGTTTTGCTATAAATGCATAATGATCCGCAGCCTATTGATTACAAACGGATCGAATTTTGTTTCATCTAAAAAGAAACGTGTAACAGTGATATTTGTTAGACTTCGTTAAAATACGACAAGGGGTTAAAACGCATTTGAGGCTGATAGAAAATTATCAGAGTACTGATCGTGAGTCAGTACAAACAAACTTTCGAATTATTTCTGTTACCTTAAGCAATCATTGATTAAGAAAATCGTACGTCCTACATGAATACGATTTTAATGGCATGTTACAAAACGAAAACATGCGAACGTATAATTAACTTTACATAACATGTATGCCCAGAAATGTCTGTACATTCTGTAGCCATGCTTTTGTCTATCAGCCGGATCGGTATCGAATAATTATGACAACTCTTACGCCTTCGTTCAAATACTGATACAGAAAGCAAGAAAGTGATACACTCCGCGACAAACAGATAGCACACTATCAAATTTTGTTAATTTTCGCAAATATAGTTGAATAACAGCTTTAATGCAGTGGACGAAATTTCTATAAGAACATCATAATTTACTGCCAAAAGTTCATTTATTCGGTAAATTTATGTCAGTATAGTGTGAAAACCTTATGAACACTAATGTATTATTATCGTAAAGTAGCGCATGTAAACAAATTCGAAAGTCCTCAGTGTTGTAAATAAAAATAATTGAATGCTGATCGTAGTAAGTACGAAATTTGTATGAGAACGATAAGTTTTTCTCATTGTCAGTTCTGTATTATCATTACTACAAGAAGCATCGTCCAAAGCTCAGGCAGAGTAAATATTGAAATTTAAATACAACATTTTTTAACATACATATAATAATTCTTCATTTATTGGAATGCCACGCGGAAAAGTTTTAAGTTCCGAAGAAAGTATAGAAATAGATGCATACCACGATGCAGGTTTCTCTATTCGAGAGATAGCCAACAAAAATTAATAGATCTAGACATACATCATTTTCTAAAATTACGTGAAAAATATAGCATAAACCATTATACAGGTGGAAATACGAAACTCACAAGGCGTGATCGTATTTTTAAAGAAATATCAACTAATAATAGCACTGTCAGTGAAGTAACAAGAGTTTTGGATCTGTCAGTAACTACACGACGTGTACAGCAAATATTGCAACACGATACACGGATAAAATGGAGTAGAAAAGTAATGAAGCCACCTCTTACCCAGGAGCACAAAATTGCAAGATTAAAATTCGCAAAAGATCACATGACCTGGCGTCAAGAGTAGAAAAATGTTATATTTTTCGATGAAAAAAAATTTAATCTAGACGGTCCTGACGGTTTTAAATACTATTGGCATGATTTACGTAAGGATAAAGCCGTAGCGATGAATAGGAATTTCGGCGGTGGAAGTTTAATGGTGTGGGCTGCGTTTAGCTATAATTAAAAAACTCCAATATGCAAAATTTGTACGAGAATGAACGCAGAAAAATACAATGCCCTATATTATATATATGTCTTCTAATAAGAAGACACTTTAATTTGCTTCATCGAAGAAAATCATGACGACAACGTTATTTTTCAACAAAATAACGCAGCGATACACAATGCTAAGACGACTCGGGAGTGGTTTAGACAAAAGAATTTGCAACTAATGAACTGGCCGTCACGTTCCCCCGATCTAAACCCAATAGAAAATTTATGAGGAATCCTATCACGAGCAATATATAAAAATGGGATGTAGTATAACATGAAAGAGTTAGAAAACGCAGTAAGATATGAATGGAATCAAATCCATAAAACAACGTTGCAAAAATTAGTTTGTAGTATGGAAAATAGAATATTTGAAGTGATTAACTGTAACGGTGGAAGTACTAAATACTAATAATTATAAATTTGGTTTTTCGTTCGAATTTATTAGACTGTTCTTATAGAAATTTCGTTATACTTATGTACATTAAGTTGTAATATTTTGTTTATAACAAAAATAAAGCAGTTTTTTTGAATTCAGAATATTGATTTCTGCTTTTTTATATTCCTTACTTATTTTCTAGCCTTCTTTTAATCATATTATCAAAAATACTTCACTTTTTTGTTCAAAATAGTAGTGTTCTTATAGAAATTTCGTCCACTGTAGCTTTCATGAAAGACTTCAGTTTACTCGTGAAATTGAAGTCGATTCAAAGTTGAACTTTCTTGACATTAGTGTAATTAAAGCAGGAAACAAATTTAAAACCAATTGGTTCCATAAATCTAGTTGGTCAGGTAGATACGTCAACTTCTACTCTTTCCACCCTGATTGATCGCGCAGTCCTACTATCTGATCCTGAATTTAGATCTGACAATTTGTTATTGATTGGAGATGTTTTGAAACGTAATGGTTATCCTGTCTTGCTTATATCCAAGATCATCAAGGAACTGGTTTATGAGCTTTACCACCATTTTTCCTTTTGTTTATTGAAAAACAAAAGGAAAAAAGATTTTTGAGGACAGGACGAATAAATTGGAAAAATACCGTCGTTATTCCTTACGTTCAAAACATTTCTAACGATATTAAAAGAATATTCAGAAAGGTAGGAATTCGCACAATTGTCAAAATACCACATTATTTAAAGGAATTTTTCCCCGCGATCAAAGATAAAGTACCATTGGTAAAAAACTGCAATTTAGTTTATTCAATATCTTGTAAGGGTTGTAGCTAACTATACATAGGGCAAACGTCTAGACTTTTGGAGACTCGGATCAGAGAACATAGACATAACATGTTTCTACCTCCAGCACAACACACTGCATTGACGAGGCATTCAATAGAATTTGACCATGATTTTGATTTCGAAAATGTCAAGATAGTAGAAAAAGAAGCCAACTTGCACCAAAGGATTTTATTAGAAACAATTCTCATGATTAAACATCTTAGCGTAAATCTTAGGTATGAAACACCTAAGATACATGAACATTACGCAGCATTACTGAACCAGTAATGTTTTATGATGACTTTTTCTAACAAATAAAATCTGTTAATGGTTTCAAGTACATCAAAAATAGATTGAATGTCAATTAATAAATTACCACAACTTCGTATGGTATACAAACAGTGGAAACTTGTTGCTTGGATTTCTCACGGTTCATATTTACCGCCAAATATTGATTGGCCAATGGGTCGATCGATGTATTCTGAGTCATTGCCTCTTCAAATTCTAACGTGTGCCTCAGTTCGTATATCACAGGCGTGGAATCAACATGTGTTATAAAGTTGTAAAGAGTTTAAAATAATTTGTTCACTTAACAAGTAGGTTCGTTTTTCTTACAACATTTGGTTTTTTGTGCGGAATGCAACATAAATTACTTAGTTAGTAGCATCAGATCGAACCAGTGTGCTGAAAACATTGATATACGTCATAGTTGAATAACTACAGTTTTCGTATTATACAGGGTGTCCCGAATTCAAATGGCAAAACTTCAGGAGCGTGTAGGGGACCGAAAAACTAAGACAAAAAGTCTTTCAGAGATTTGCTCGTTTTTGCTTCGTTTTGGAGAAAATCGCAAAAAAAGAAAGAAAACAAGTTTTCATTTTTGTACTTATTTATTTAAATTTTATTTACGTTATCATCTATTTAATGTAGATATTGTTAAAAATGTTGCCCTCTTGCAGCAATGCAAGCATTAAGTACATCCAGCACTGACTTGATAAACTGCAGCTCTAAACATTGTTCTGGTGATATATGGTGCACTGCATCTACATATAATTCGGTCTCTTAATTGCTCTCTTGAATTGATTGGCACCGAATAAACTTTCATAGATAGTCAGTGGTAGATGTAATGCCTGCATTGCTGCAAGAGGGCAACATTTTTAACAATATCTACATACAATAAATAGATGATAACGTAAATAAAATGTAAATAAATAAGTACAAAAATGAAAACTTGTTTTCTTTCTTTTTTTGCGATTTTCTCCAAAACGAAGCAAAAACGAGCAAATCTCTAAAAGACTTTTTGTCATAATTTTCGGTCCCCTACACGCTCCTGAAGTTTTGCCATTTAAATTCGGGACACCCTGTATATCATTGCTCAGTTAGTAATATGTAGGTTGAATCTGTGCAGGGTAAATGCTTGTTTTCTGGCTACAGGTTTACGGTTAAGTCAAAAACGTAAACAGTAGTGCTGACCACTGCGTAAAATTGATACATAGCACAAAGTCAAATTTGTGTATTTCCAGTTACCGTTAAGATGTCAGTGTTTAGATCGACAAGTATTTAATATTGTGCGTGTTCTAGAATTGAAATATTGTGAAATTTTCAACAATGGTCCTAAAATATTAACAATTCAAAGTTTGCGTAAAAAAAATTGTTCCATTGCTAAAATTGCGAAACTGTTTATTAAAAAATGTATACGAATATGGAAAAATAGAGCGCAGGTCGTCCAAGAGTGACAACTGATCGTCAACGGCGCACAGTGGTCGGAAATCGCCAAAACGTGGTCAAAATAGGAAGAAGCACTCCAATTTAGTTGAAAATTGATACTCATAGGTTTTTCGGGTCGCTGATTAGAAATCTGAGGTCAAAATGACAAAAAACAAAATGGCAGATTCAATATGGCGGATCCGTAACGCAAAAAATTATTGGACTCTCTTGAAAATGAGTATTCCCATATTTTTCGTGCCGTTGAATGTGAATCTGATACAAAAATTACAAAAAACAAAATGGCGGATTCAATATGGCGGATGCGTAATCCAAGACTTTATTGGACTCTCTTGAATATAATTCCTCTGTTTCTTGTGTCGTTGAATATGAATCTGATGTCAAAATTAAAAAACAAACTGGAGGCCCGGTATGTGAAAAAATGATTTATTTCCAGGTATATTTGGTAATAGAATGTTTGCGTGGTATATTATTAGTAGAAATTGTTATCAGATGACTTCAAATAGCGAAAAATGTAAGATTTTAGTGTTAAATATTGCATCCGAGGTAATTCTTTAGTACTAAAATATAATAGAAGTTTCTCAGTTCCGTTTCGCTCCGATATTTCGCTCACCTCTAGTCAAATAAATATATAATGTATACTATGGTGTTTCATCTGATCCATACATAAGTAGTATGTATTAAGATGTGATGTACAAAAAAGATGAAACAATATCCCCCCGAAGTCACACAATTTTTTGAAGATCCTGATATGAACGAAGATATGTCATGTGACGAAGTATTGTAAAGTTACTTCTATACAAATTATATTGTATTTTCCATAATTGTGATTGTAATTGGTGTTTTAAATGCAATATTTACCATTAAAATCTTACACTGTTGACTATCTGAAGCATTTTATCTCTATATATAAAAATGAAAGATGACTCACTCACCTATCAACGCCCAGGCTAAACCCTTGGCCCTAGAAAGCTGAAATTTTGCACAGAGATTTCTTTTATGGTCAATACAAGGGATAAGAAAGGATATTTCGAAATTCAACCCCTAAGGGGGTGAAAAGGGGTTGCAACTTTTGTATGAGGAATATTTTATTTGTGGTCGGATTTGCTTGATACTTGGTCTTAATGTTCTTTGATACAAATAATCAAACACCTATTTCGGCATTTTTGAAAATTCAACCCCTAAGGGGGTGAAAAGGGGTTGTAACATTTGTATGAGAAATATTTTATTTGTGGTCGGATTTACTTGATATTTGGTATTAATGTTCTTTGATACAAATAATCAAACACCAATATCGGCATTTTTAAAAATTGAACGCCTGATGGGGTGAAAGGGGGTTGCAACGTTTGTATGAGTAAGTAAGGGGGTGAAAGGGGGTTGCAACGTTTGTATGAGAAATATTTTATTTGTGGTCGGATTTGCTTGATACTTGGTCTTAATGTTCTTTGATACAAATAATCAAACACCTATTTCGGCGTTTTTAAAAATTCAACCCTTAAGGGGGTGAAAAGGGATTGCAACGTTTGTATGAGGAATATTTTTATTTGTGGTCGGATTTGCTTGATACTTGGTCTTAATGCTCTTTCATATAATGAAACAAACACCTATTTCGGCGTTTTTAAAAATTCGACCCCTAGAGGGGTGCATTTCCCCTTTATCCAGGGAATCGGTAAACTATTGGGAGCCCAAGTTGGCCATCCCGCCTCATAAAGGTACCCGCCGGCTCTATCTCCTCTGTTTGGGGGACAAGAGTAAGGAAGGGGGTGGTCAGCGAACAAATGGTACTACTGAGGAAACTGGAAACTGGAAACTGGGCATGGACCCTACCAAAAAAAAAACGGAATCAAAAAACGCAAACGGAACATCACTTAAAAACCTTTAAGGGAAAGGCCGGGTGGACGGAGCTAATTGCTGAACACCGACCAGAACCGAGGATGGTGGTCCCATCCGAACAATCAGCCATATTTTCTAGGATGTGTCAAGCCCACCCAAGAAGGAAGATCCCGATGAACCTGATATCAAATCTCTGAGGAGACAGATTTCGGTGAAGTTGGTGAACCCTTCCTTCTCAACCCCATCGCGAAGTAGGTCGGCAGGTGAAGACCGAATGGAATTGATATCTCTGCCCAGCCGAGATTTCGATGAAGTCGGATTGGATCCGAAGTAGCAGTAACTTCTTCCCAATGGTCAAAGACAATACGCGGTCCCTTGCATTTGTACTCCCAATAGACTCACAGCATAGGCGGGGAGGGATTAGCCCTAGAGGGTGTGGAATAGCCCTAGGGGAGGGTGTGGGTAAGTTTCTGGACTATCCGGAAACAGTGTAGGGACGGGTTCAAAAAACTTGACACATTCGACATGAAAATATGGTGAAGGGGGGGGGAGTCTAAAAGGGCAGGCGAGACACCCTGCAGGTCTGAAGGTGAGGGGGCCCGACGTTCACACCGAGCCGTAAAACAGCTCAAAAACTCAAAAAATTAGGTAGCATGGCCCGCTCATCAATGACGACCGACCCGTCTAGTAAGTCGACGACTCTGAAAATGGCCCGGGCCGAATAAAACAGAGGGGACGGCTGAAAAACGAGGAAAATTGCAACCCGCTAAAGGGCCGAGTGCCGGCAGCGCCAATTGTGAAACTGGTGTTTAAAAACCGGTGTGCCCTAAGGAAGCGAGGGGCGGCCGAACCGCCCCTCCCCGGCAATAAACACGACTACTACTACTACTACTACTACTACTAGAGGGGTGCATACCCTACATGCTTTCGGTTGAGCCTTTTTGCGATAGGTACACCGTTCCCGAAATACAGCCATCTTCCGCCGCGAGAGGGCCGCGATGAAAAAATTTTCATATCACAGAAAACCAATTGAAATAAAACATTTCTTTGTTTTGATTGTGTACATTAACATCGATTTTGCAATCGAAATCGGAATATAAATAAAACATTTGGTTGACATAAAATTCTGTCCATGCGAAAGTCCAGTCGTTCAAAAGTTGTGACGTCATTGGTGCACCGCCCGCAAGGGCAACCCGCCCGGAAGGCCTGGCTGCGAGGGCGTGCCGCAGGCACGCCACGAGTAGCTAGTTGTAACATATAACAATAATGTACCATACATTTGCGAATATTAGTTTTGCCTACGATTTAGGGCAAATTCGCCATTTCGGAACGTACCGGTCGCTAAGGAAATGGCGACAATTCATAAGGTCGCAATAGGTCGCAGGAAAATGAAACGTACACTTGTTTAATAGCCTTAACAGCTTCCTTTCCAAAAAAATGAACGCTTGATCGCGATTGATCAGCAACTTTTTCGTTAATAAAATGTACCAGATGCGTAGATTTCTCTTTATCATCTCCCGGAGCTTTAAAAAATTAAATAAAGCAATAAAATCAGAATATTATATTAAATTAGGACATGCCCAAGAATAGCAAGAATGATAAACCAGCGTTACAGCGCGATAATAAATCGCGGAGGTAATTTCAATTATGGTTGAAAATGCCGGTCTTCTAGAACTACTAACTTTGAACTTAAGTATCTCCGACAGAAGTACGTATTAAATATTGGCTGTAACAAAAAGACGTGCTCTGGAACCTTATAAATAAAGTACTATTACACAGATTCTTAAACAACGGAAGAAAAATTTTGGCTTTTGGCCACGATTTGCGGCGTGCAATTTAAAGAACTGCATCAATTTCTGCTGCCACTGCAAGAGAAATTGCAGCAGAAGCTGGAGTAAATACTAAGATACGTAATGTTAAACGTATCATAAAAGAATGTAAATACATACAATAAACCGCCAAAAATGAATGCGTAAACCACTGCTAAGTAAGCAACATAAAGAAGCTCGTTTACAATTTTCTGAGAAGTATGTTCTCATTGGAAGAAAAAATGGCGAAAAGTTATGTTTAGCGATGAGAAGAGATTAACGTTAGATGGACCGGATGGCTGCCATTGTTGTTTCCACGATTTGCGTATAGAACAAAAAATGTTATGCAGTCGACAATTCGGTGGTGGTGGCGTGATGGTGTGGGCAGGAATTGGGTACTATGGTAACACGGAAATTAAGTTTATAAGTGGAACAATGAATAGTGCAAAGTACATTAGTTTAATCGAGGAACAATTAAAGAGACATGCTGTCAAAATTGCGGGCATAAACTTTATTTATCAGCAAGATAATGCAAGTGTTCATACCGCGAAGATTGTAAAAGAATATTTTACACGAGGAAATATTCAAATTTTGGAGTGGCCAGCCAGGTCTCCAGATTTAAATATTATAAAAAATTGTTGGCCCCATTTAGCCAAATCGGTATGTGCCGGCGGAAGACAATTTCGGACTCTCGACGAATTAAAAACCTGTAGTGAACGAAACTCGGTATCGTTAAGCAAAAACGTGTGGTTAAACAATTATATATTATTAATATATTCACAGAAACGTTTATTCCAAGTTATACAAACAGAAGGCGAAGTTACAAAATATTAAGACATTATTTTTTTATACATATACGTTATTTTTTAGTTATTTTAAGAAATGTGTGCTATCTTTTTGACACACCGATTTTTCATTTAATGGTCGAAAATCCGAAATATAAGATCGAAAAAGTCTTCTGTTGCAAAGAAACGGAGTTTTCAAAACTACCCACAATTTTTGCTGACACACACCAATTTGTTGTTGAAGTTTAAACTTAACACTAGAACTACCGAATGGGTTAAAATGACTGGTCCCCGATTTGTTCTTTTGGAAGTATTAAAATTATAAACGTTTTTCTGAGGAATTTTTTGTAGTGAACTTCTTTGGTGAAGCATGTATTTAAACAAAACTCGAACGACATCTAAATGAATGCAATTTTGTCATTAATACAAGACAATGTATGACAATTACGTTTAGTGCTCAGTAGTTCTAGTGTTAAAGCTGAATGCAAAAACTAAATGCGTTTCTTCATGTGTCTTTGGCAGACTATTTGTGTTTGTACGCTGGTCTTTTTATACGATATCCCAATTGTTGTTTATAACAGTCGTTTAAATATTGATTTTTTTGGGTAAAAATTGAATTTTCATTTTCATTTTCCACGCATTTGTTAAAAAATTGGTTTTTCATAAAATCCCTATGCTACACGATAAATAATTTATCTAGGAACACATTTTTAATTTCAGATAACCCTGGGCATCACAATCCGTGACACCGTACAGTGGGGTATTTGCCCGATTTCAGCGGCCACGGCTAGTTCAAAATTCGCTCAACATTAAAACTGCTGTAACTTTGCTCAAATTTATCAAAATTTGATGAAAAAAACCATTTTAAAGCGTGAGATTTCTAATTTTTGTACTGTGTCCCATTTTCTGCGTGGGTGGAACCATAGAGGGGATTTCAAGGTCATCTTGATTTTTTTAAACAGAATGTCCTTTTTTATACCATAGATCGATAGATCGATAGAATATCAAATTCTGCGTATAAAAGTGTTGACCCTCGTATGTCCTAAACCTAATAGTTAACGAGATATTATCCAAAGAAGAAAGATAATTATTTCGATAATATCTCGTTAACTATTAGATTTAAGACATATGGAGGTTAATACATTTTTAATCAGAATTCGATAGTCTATCGATTCATGATACAAAAAGTAGGTATTTCCATTAAAAAAAACCAAGGTGACCTTGAAATCTCCTCTATGCCTCCACCCACGCAGAAAATGCTTATGTCACAACATGTCCCCCTCTATACCGTGTAAATTTTGTTCATAGCATTTTTTCATATTATTACAAATAACGGTAATATTCAAAGTGGACATAGTCATTGTCCCACCCTGTATATTATTTAAATTTCATGTGTATACTGTTTCTTTATTTTAGCGTATATTGTGTGTTTATTATTATTATTTAGTATTTACTTAAGTTAATACGAAAATATAGCGAATGCGAACATGCAGGATGTGAGAGATGCTGCGATTTTCGCGCGCGCTCACGATGACCATTTTTTCGTAAATCAACTATAAATCACGGAGTCTTTAAAATTGAATTTTTACCGCTGAAATCGGGCAAATACCCCACTGTGCACCGTCTAAACGTGTTTTGATGGAGGAGCTATGCAAGAAAACGGATAACTCGGCCATTTTTTAATATTTTTTTGTGAAACTTTTACAGAATAACCTTCAATGTATGCCCTGCCCATATATCATAATAAAAAAATTGTCACGTGCATACTTTTGGAGAAAAAAATTCGTAAACCTTGATGTCATTTCGGCCGCATTAGGATGGCGTAACCTCTTAATTGTTAAGAAATTCAAAATTTTATTCATTGCAGAGACGTATGTACATATATTAAATACTTATTTAAAAGTAATTACCAATTAATTAACTTTGTAATGTATGAAAACTGGATTACATACCATGGGTTCGTCGACAACTCATTTGGCCGACACTGTTTTGATCGACGCGATATGACCGACAATAACTTTCGTCGACGAACCCATGGTAACCCATGAAAACTGTGTGTAGATATTTATGGTATATTCATTGTAGTCATTAAATAAATTTTAAAAATGAAAGTACATACGTATTCAATATTGATTGAGTCTTATGTTTTCCTCGCAGTAATGTCACCGTTCACGTGTGTCTAAATAAATATATAATTTATTCTAAATAAATCAGTGAGATTATTGTATAATTTTAAATATTCTTAATGGGAGAAATTGATTTGCTAAAGGGTGAAATTAATTTATAAAAAGGTGAAATTGATTTGCATAAAGTCGAATTTGACTTGCGAAAGGGTGAGTTCGTTACAAAACCTGTACGTATTTTTGCGAATTATTTCGACGCGAAAATATTTACGAAAATTATCTCTGTTTAGGATCCACTGTCCCGCGTAGAAACTACGAGCAGCAGCGGACTTATAATTTGTTAATTAAAAAAGAAGCTGATTACAACGAACAATATTTAAGAACAATATTTAATAAAAGATAAAACACATGAAAAATTTACGGATTTTCACGACGAATCGTGGGAAGCGACAGAATTCGAACCGAGTTATAATATAAAAATTCAATTCAAAACATTCTTTTACGAAAGTTTCACTTTTTAGAGAAGTTATTATTTCTCTTTATTATTTTCCTATATAATTGTGTCGATTTTTCTCACGATTCCGGTAAACTGACAAATAAAATTGTTCAAACAAAAGTTACTCGGTAATTACATGACAACCAATGACAGTAACAAGAAACGATTTTAATAAAATTGTATTTTTCTTCCTCAACTGATAGATCTTAACATTTTTATTTTGTCCCGAAATCCAATCCGAGAAAAATCAGAACATGGAAATGTAAGATCTTGTCTACCTTAAAATGTTCATGACAAAACGTTGTTTCTGAAACTACCTTCAATTTGAACTGAATAAATCAGTTTGTTATTAAAATTGAGGCAGCAACTTTAGCCTTACCCTTTACAATTATGGCCTTCGAAAATTTTCAAAAATGCTAGGATATAAAATATGACAGAATTTAGCACGATTTAAATTTATTAAAAAAGCTACTACGTACCACGGAAAATAAGATTCTATTTTATGCCACTTTCTTAAAATTCGTCTGCAGAAATTTAAAATTTCATAATCTAGTTCTACATAGATATACTCGACATCTACTCGACTCACTGTGTAGCGTGCCGAATTTATGTTTCGCGCTTTTCGTTCCACGAAAACATGGAGCAGCCAATCAGAAGAAAGAACGAAAGAGGAAGGGGAGGAAGGAATGAAGTACGGAAGGAAGGAAAGTATGTACATACTTTGCCAGGAGCGTTCGTTCTCTCTCAGAACATCTCCGATGTGATGCGAGATGATCTATCTGTTCGAAACGTAATTACGTCTTAGACGTAAGCATCTAAGCATGATATTTCTCTTGTTCTTAAACCTTTTCTGGTAAAGAGATATTATCATAGAATCACGTGAACGAAATGGAAAATTTACACTTCGTGAATACGTGAATTTTAACGTATCAAAACGTTCACTCCTTGAAACCTGAAGAAATCAATTCAACCCTTTGCACTCGGTGCTAAACTTGAAAATTAAACATTTCTTTCGACCTACAATAATTCCATTCTATATTAATTTTTTCTTTGTATGAACATAAAATTGATATATAATACCTCATACAATACTTAAATGTTTAGTAATTGATTAGATACCATCATATTTAACACTAAAATGACGACACTGAACTTATTTAAATTTCTTGCAGTTTTTACAACAACACGGTGTTTGAATGAAGAAATTCATTTAATAATTTCTAATGGAATTATTATCCTTGCAACTTCACAATTATAAAGAGTGTTAATGATGTAAACAATATTTTCAAAAATGGTACAGCAATTTTTAGTAGTGACTCTGAGTCACCAAGAGTTACAAGGACCCCCTCCATTTTTCGTCCCGTTCCCCGGCTGTTACTTGAAATCTTGGCCTACCGCGTTGCTGCTGCCATATAAATCACAATTAGAAATTTACCCGGTTCCAATTATTTATTTGATTAATTATATTCATTTATTTAATGGCTCTGAACGCAGATGTTTCGGTCTATTTACCGACACCGTCGATACAGCGAACGATTTAGCCAAGGATAGTTTTATTGGTAAGACGTACCAATAAAAGTTGTTCGTTTGATTAAAGCTTACTCCGATAATCCGATTGATGGGACAGTTTCGATATGACACTCTTTAAATTATAATTTATTAAGAATCGTCTAGCAGGAAGTGTCTATTGTACGATCGATTCCATATTACATTTTATATTTTACAGTACGACTTTACTGCGCTACGTTAAATCGAATTATCATGGTTATAGAAAAAAATAGAATTGTTACTCTCCACACTCCGACTCTGTAATCGTAATTTTCTACACTAATAAATCCGATATTTAAATCGGTTTTTTACGTTCATTTCTCATACCAACGTCATTCTTAATTGTTTAAGTTAATTTTTCCTAAAAGCTTCTATAAATTTTGACTGAGACCTTAGATGTTATATCTCAGTGAACAATTGATAAAAAGCAATTTATAATAACTGAATTAGCCAAACTTTGATGTAAGCGTATAAGAGATCAAGTATGTCTCTTGGTAAAACGATCTTGTAATGTAATTTTATGTGAACATGCTAGAAAGTAACATAACATGTATTGTGGAGGAAAAGAATGTCATGGAGGTTTTTGTACTTGTGATCCTGACACACACAATTAGACTGCAGATCATTATGCATTTATGACAAAACTGAATAGGTGCAATTTAAGGCAGAATAAATATTAGAAAAGTTCCAACATACATACTACTATATTATTTTCAACCTATTAGATATATTAAAAAAGAAAATGAATTTCTATTTCATTCCACTTTGTTGCAATTCATTAAAGATCCACTGTTTATAATATTTTTAAGGATTATTACAATGGTATACATGCATGCATCGGTCATTTGGTATGCATATGTTATGAAAAGAAATCTGTTGAACCTTCTAATTCTGCTCAGTGTTGATACATTACATAAAAGCACACATACATAAGCAGATCATGCAATAATTTCCATTGTGACTTCAATCTTGGTTTAACAAGGACATATGGAAATAATAGATAAACTACATACAAAACTGTAGCGTATAAATTCTTAGAATGAATCGCATATTCATCCTTTTGTGGCATTGTTAGCAACACGAGTGAGGGTTATTAACCAGATGTTCTTCTATTTTATTATGAATTGTAACCAGACCGTGGATGCTTATGCATTTTCCAATTTTTGTAGACTTTGAAGAAAGTGCAATTAAATGAAATCTTACTTTCAATGGGAACACCCTTTGCAAATCCGAAACAAACAAAAATTGTACAAAATGCATAAAGATCCGCAGTCTATAATTATAACAGTATGAATTCTAGCCAAATTTCTTAAGAGAATAAAGGTTTGTTCGTGCGATAGAAAGTTTCTAAACTTACCACCACCAGAGTTCCAACAATTATCAGTCATCCCTGTTTATCCATCTGCAAAGTTGGCACTACATTATTACACTGATATCCAACTTGTTCAATTATGTCACATCACAGATGTTTTTGTCAGAGATATGCACCCTTAACGCACTTTTCATCAACTTTTCCTAACCAACACGAAAACTTTTTATCTTCGTTGGAATGTACTGCACCGACAAGGAATCACCTGTTTTATTATAGATCCTCACAACACTGTCTTGATCATAGAGTATCAGATATAGGTGAACAACAGCGCGATTACATACTTGCAATTATGTTTAAAGTTTCTTGTAGAAATGGAAGATGTTTACATAGAGCTAGCCGATGATGTAACACTTGATTAAGCACATCTATAAACATACGTAAGCTGTTATTTTCAATTCAATATTTACATATGGAAATTCTCTTAATTTGTCTAAGCTGATCCAGTCAATAACCATTGCTTGCTTCGTGCTAGTGGCATTTCGTGTTGCATGTGTCTTCTTTCATGTAATTCGAACTTTTTCGACAAACATAAGTGTCAAAAAAATATATGTATGTATACATATAAAAAATATATCTAATACATAATCAAATTACGAGTACAATATGCATGTACATATGTATAGAGAACATTTCAAGAGAGAGAGAATTCAATTGAACATTTCAACTTATTTGTTACATACGTGTGATTCGAACTTTTTCGATAAACATAACTGACAAAAAAATATATCTAACGTATTTACATATATGTATAATGTATATAGATATATGTATAGAGAATGATAAAATTTTTTTTAGTTTCGGACTGGCAGAATAAATATAAAAAACAATCTTTCGTTCAGTTTGAAAATGTGTTGACTAATGGTCCGAGATGTTGAACGAAGGATACAGAGAACAAAGAAGAACACATCTAAATAAGGGATGACTGCTCGAAAGGTGTCACGAAAAAATAAGAACTGGATTTCAAGCGAATTTCGTAATAGGAAAAATTAGCATGAACAGGAACGGTCTCATAGTCAGCGAGGCGAAGCGAGAGTCGAGGTTATGAGAAGTGTAAATAAATAAAATCGTCCATCGCGAAAAAGGAGAATACTATAGTGCGGATGAGTAAGGTTATTAACGAGAGTCGATGAGGATTCAAAGACACTTGAAACACGATCGTGTACCTGTTGTGCGATGAAATGCCGTGTCGCAAGTACAAGAATCGACTTGAAAACCGAAAATGGGATACAGACAAGGGTGTATTCCCGTGGTGCGAGCAAGTCGTCGAGAGCTTCGCCTCGAGTTTTCTTAAAGGTATCTAGAAAACGTCGAATTTTACGCGTTTCAGATTACTATGCGTGCGTGCGTGTGTGTAGATTCGACAGGAACTTTCGTATGATGGAAAAATCGCGGAGCACTGTTTTGCGAGCGCAGAAATCAAAGATCAGACCACTGGTAAACTAGGCCTGACATCATGACAAAGACAGAAACGATCGTGATACGTGATGACGAACGGACGACCAAACGCACGGCAATAGGGGGTCTCTGTATTATCCGTATCTCTGTCTGTCGGTCTGTCTGTCCTTTCTTACATGTACGCCGTACGCACACGGCACACATACTCTCCCTTCCTCTCTGTTGATTCGCTCGCTCTGTTCTTCGCTGCTTCCCTAGATAATTCTGTCTTGTTCGCACCGGCCAATACAAGGTTAAACGTTCATCAACACGAAACGGCACAAGCTACCGCGTTCGTGAATTTCGGTAGACAATCACCAACTGGCCTAATTACCGAACGTACCTCGTAACGCATAATAGGCACCGTCTTTCCTCCGATTTCTTCAAGTCTGTCTTTCTTTTTCCCCTATCTATCTAGCTACCTTTCTCCTTCTTTCTCTTTCATGACATAGCGCAGTTTGCTTATTAAAAGAAAGGGGAAAAACTCATCTGGAAAATGGCCGCCGCCCGCTTGTTACCGATTTATTCCCTTCTCGCATGGCTACTCTCGACGTACGGAATAATCACCGTGAAAACACAAACAATGCTAAGCGATTCCTGTGTATTCGAGAACCGATCGATCGTTATTAGAATAAAAACATCGACTACGCGAGACGCTGGAAACGTAATATTCTATAGACGCCGGCACACATACGTAATAATCGCACTACTCCGAAAGAGTATACGTATTAGTTTTTTCATCCGGAAAAATTGTACGGCACCTTCTCCTTTTATCAACGCGCGTACACGTGCGAAAAGATGGAACACACAACACTTGTTCACACCACGGTTTCTCAGCAGAGGATCATCGGAAAACGAGAACGGACCGTCGCGTCGCAGCGTCTTAAAGTCATGCGATTTTCTTTCGCACGTATTCTCGACTACAATGACGTCGCTTCACCATAGCACACGCTCGAGTTTCTGTCTCGCTCGCGTCAATAGTTCCGGTCGTGTTCGCCACCTTACCACTTCGGCTATTATCGGTGAACTACGATGTTTATTCGGTACATCAACTGACCAGTCATGGTTCACACTGAGATCGTTGCTGCTGCTCCTCCTCGTTTACATACTGCATTGCTACTTCCAGACGGTATAGATACGGTTACCGGTGCTTATGTATTACCTTAATCATTAAACTGCGGATTTTATGCATTTCTACGCGATCGAATAGCGCATAATCGAATCAAAATTTCTATCGAATCCGACATATGTACAAGCTTCTTCTTTATTTCGTGCAGTTTGCGAACACAATCCGTTTCTATTTAATTCTTATTTTCAGAAATTTATTTTGAAAAGCTTCAACTTGCACACGTTTATAACCTATCAATTGTTTACAAGATTACGCGTGCAGAATGATTCTTCGTCTCTTTCGAAATCATTCTTGCTTACAATATCTTCATTGATTTTCTTTGGTTATCTGTCAACAGTGTTTTGCTAAACTACTATATAGATAGTATATATTTACCTGCTACATACATAAATTAGATACATATATGTATAGCAAGTATCGTAGTATATAGGTAATAAAATTTTGTATATTAGAAGGTTTATTTATAAAACGAATTATTTGATAAATAGGTATGTAATGTGGAAGACTGCAGGATATGTATGCATTTTATTATCTTTACTATTTTCATTACATGTAACATAAATAAAAGGAACTGAGTGTTTCCATTTTATACATTTATATAATTTCAAACCTAGTTTACATTAAAGTACGTTACAAATGTGATAAATTTAAACAAATCCTTTTAAATCAATAATTAGGCAGAAATTAATTTAGAAATATATAGAAATATATAGAATATAAATATATAGAAATCATAAGAAATACATATATAGAAATTTGTTTGTAATATTTGTGAAAATATTAATTCAATATTCGAATTCGAATTAGTGTACACACTCCCGTCCATAGATCTCCGGACGCTTATCCAAATTTTTGTGTTATTCATTTTTCTAATGTAGAAGTTATTGATTTTTCTAATGTAGTGAACATGTAAATCAAATCTGACCAAAATATCCTGTATTTTCTAAATTTTAATCATCATTCTTATATTTTAAATTAATAATAAATATTTTTTAAATTATATTTATTAGAATTGTATTTGTCTGTTCAAAAATAACATCAACATCAATTTATATATAATTTAAGTCCAACACAATGATTGGTAAACGTTCAATATTGTAATAATTTAATTGTGATTAAATATAGCAAATTATATTTTTAATAAACTTAATTTTTAACTTCACAATTTATCAATGTATACATAGTACACACTTGTGTTTTAAATAATATATTACACATAGATTTTTTATTACAGTTAGAATTGGAAAGTATACATGAATTAATATTTTAAGGCATAAGTAAAAGTGTATAGTCGAGTAAAACAACAGAAACAATATATAAAATTTGTTTATTAATATAACTTATAATAAGTATATAGTTTTTACATGATTCTCTATTGTACTCTTTTTCTTAATACATTAGATCAACATATAAACATCGTCTCCTATGATAATTATACATATGAACGTCATGTGATTATACAAATAATCGTGGTTGATAATGAAAGAAATATCATTTATATATATATATATATATATATATATATATATATATATATATATATAAATCTTGAACAATCCCGTTTATTGTTATAAAATTGTCCAATGAACGATTCGAGACATTTAATAATTTATTTATGTTTCTTGAACGTATGTATTATTTCGAAATCATACGAAACTGAATGTTTTTTTATTGAAAGAAATTGTAACAACTGAAATTAAACGTTCTATAGTGTGTAAGAAATTAGAAATAAAATGAATAATTTAATTAGGCAATTATTAATACTACGCATTTGTATAATATCTTCCAGTAGCCTATAAAATAAATCTATTCAATTTTTATTTTGCTTTGAAATAAATATTTGATACAATTTTAAAACATAACAAAAAATACTTGCAAATATGAAAGAATTAGTTACTAATAGTTTCAATAATAACTAGTTTCGTGTACGAAAGGACTACTGTCATCGTTATTAATAACCAATAAATAATAGATAAATCCTAGAGTAAATAATATAGGAAAGACACAAATATATAACATGCTGATTAACATTTGTAATGGAAACAAATCAAAAGTAAATAACAATAAAATTTATCTGAAATAAAAGTATGTCAACACGTGTATAGAACCCTGTTTTACAGCAAGATTATAAGTAATAAGAATTAACTTTTATTCTACACATTTTTAATACCCTTATACAAATTGGTATGGTTTACTATTCCATTTATGAGAAAAGTCTAATCGATATATCCAAAGTATATAGTAAGTATTCATGACTAGCATAACACAATTTTAACGTAAAATCTTAAAATTGATAAATAGAAGTTAAATAGTTTTGCAAGAACGTAACTTGCGTGATTTTAATTACGATATTATTATAAATTATAAAACTTACATGTCAATTAGTGTGTTTGGTGTACGTAATCAAATAAAAATGTTTATAAATTAGTATTTGTTTTCATTGTTTTTCTTTAAATATTAATGTTTATTAAATTACGAATGTTTATGAATTTATATTATATAAACGTGCATAACGTAACAACGTTCAGAATTCTAATAAAATTTCATACAGTCTCTGTATTATTATGAATATGAAACCCTTTATAAACTTAATAAATTTTACGTTTGATGTCTGCTCCTGTAAATTTATTTTCGCATGTTAGAATCTTCATAAGCATTCGCAATCTAATAATTACACATAAAATATCACAATTATTAATTCATTTATACCTCGAAATAAACGAACACGTTTATTACATATATAATTCTTATTATTTAAATAATTTTCAGTATTACGTCATATAATAAACTTTTACTAATAAATAAATTCTATTAGTAGGCAATGCATTTTGATTGCATTATAAAAACTATATCACATCGATGACAGTCCATGTTTTAAATTTAAGGCATAAACCTGCAATTTGTTGTAAGAAAATTATTAATTTAGTATTTCAACGGCTCGAGAAAAAAGAAATTAGTTTGAAAATGCATTTCCTACTTCAACCAAACATATATTTTATTTTATATTAACATTTACTATTCTAGAATATTATAAATATGTTACTTGAATCTATGTTTATAGTAAATTACAAACAATACATTACAATCATTTGTTCTTTAAGTTATAAAATTTCCTTATGTTTTAAATATTTCCTAAGAAAAGAGCTGTTGCAATAATATATTTGTAATACGTTCTGATTTTTACGATATAATTAGATAAGTAATGCATGCGCATTAGTAATCCATACGTTAAATACATTTATTATATTAGAACAATCCTGTTATTATTATATTAACGATTATACATATATCCTATGGATGACTGTAGTAAATAAAATCAATGATCCTCAGTAAGCGAACATGCTCGATTTTGGACAGTAGGCTATGCCAGCAGAACAACATACTTCTGCGTCCGAATAAGTATATCGCTTTATACTGGCACGGTGTGCCGGCACAAGCTGAGGGCAGAATGAAGGCAGCTCGGTCCTTCGTTTAAGAGGGCAGCACGTCGCACTAATGTGACGGACGTCGGATAATATCCCTTGTGTAGTTAACCAAAATGTATAGATTATTTAAAACCTTTTTATATTTAATATGTTTGCACAAATTCTCATTATCAGACTATAAATTAATATATTAGCGAGTAAAGAATGGGCATTAACAAATTATTGAAAAAATACAGTAAATCCAGTTGACTACACAAGGGATATACATGATCGACATCCGCCATATTAGTGTGACCGTGCTGCCCTCTTAAACGAAGGACCTAACTCACCTAACCCACACCGGGTCAGCATAAAGCGATACTTTTGCGTTCGAATAGTATCGCTTTATGCTGGCAGGGTTTGCTGTCCAAAATGGAGCAGATTCCGAGCATTCTCAGCTCGAGCGCGTTCTGACAGCTTAATGCTCGCCATCTGCTGGCATCGTACGATCCAAAAATGTTTTAGAAGGGAAAAGAAAATTTAAAAAGTTTTTTATATTTGAATATTGATTACAAACAAATCAAATTTTATTTCATCTAAAAAGAAACTCGTAACATTCATACCCAGATAGCACAGCCTGCCCGAGCCCACCACCGGCCCAAACCTCCCGAGGCCCGTGACCTACAGGTTACTATCTAACACAATGCTTGGATCGGCTCGAGGCTGATTCCGTTGGATCCGTGCCTGATTTTTATGCGCGCAATGGCCCGGAAATAGCCAGGCATGGGCTCGAGCCCAGGGCATGCCGGCCGTGCCAGATTTCAGCCAGATTTCAGCTAGAGTTTAAGAGGGCAGCACGGTCACACTAATGTGGCCAATCAGTGCTTCGATTGAGCCCAACTTTTCTCGCGACATCTTCTCTCTCCACATCATGTTTAGCCTGGAACAGCTCCTACATCATCTTTAGCATGGAACAGAACCTACACCATCTTTAGCAGGAAACAGAACCCACTTTACTGTTATTAAATCTGTCTTAAATAAGACTTTTGAGGACGTTTGCTGCCTAGATTGATCTTTATCTGGCGTTTTTGACTACTGAAAAAACCCATGTTTGTATTATCACGAAATGAGAACGCAAATGCCGCACCCTTGCAATCTTGTAAATGGACTGAAATCTGGCTGAAATCTGGCACGGCCGGCAGGCCCTGTGCTCGAGCCCATGCCTGGCTATTTCCGGGCCATTGCGCGCATAAAAACCAGGCCCAAATCGAGCCGGTGTGATGTCTGGGTATTTGTTAGTCGAGTCTGACTCGTTAAAATCGGACAAGGGGTTAATGAACACCCAGCATGCTCCAGAACAAGAGTTAGTAGTCGCTCAGGTTATTAGAATGTTTAGTTGAATATGAAAAACGATTCCTACAATAGTCGTGATAGGGATGGAATTGTGGCAAACCACAGGCAAATTAACGCTTAAAGCTTGTAACCTATAACAACCTTGTATTATCGATGTAAAACAAGGTGCATTAATATCTTGCGAAAAAGAATGTTCAAAAGCATTTTACTGTAATTTGAAGGGGTAGACTCGTTTCCCATTTCTTGATAATGCATGCGATGGGGTTTTTCAGTAGTGTGAAAAACTGTGTTAGTCTAGGCCACAGTCGCCCTCAAAATTTCCATTTCTACGTTTACGAGGCATTATTTACATTATCCGGCATCATGCTGTCGCAGCTTTATGTTCCCGAATAATTCAAATTACGTTTACGTCTTGTAGAAGTAAAAATAAGAAATTTGGGAGCGACTTTTAACTACTGAAAATCCCAGTGTTTTTATTATCGAGAAATGAGAAGGCCTGTCCTGTACCCTTGCAATCCTGGAAACGAATCTACCCCCTTAAATCTTCTTATTCAGAAAGAAAATTAAATATAGAAAAATATATATTCCTTTTTTAAACACAAATCAACACAATTTTACCTGATTTAAACGACATTGCTACCAATGGGTTAGAGACATAGGATAAAACACTACTAGAAACCTGAAAATACTTCAAAAGAGTCCTATGGAATGAAAAATAGAAATATAACAAGGTCTATTGATTTGACTAATTTTCAAAACAATATTTATAATATTACATGCGACCAAATAAACCATCAGTAGTATTACTCGATCGAAGAAATTACAATGAATATAGAAAATAACCAGATCCAGTTTATTACTAGAGCTCCGAGGGATCTTTAAAAGATGGCTGAGGATATCCATCATCGGCAAGTATCTCCGGATAGACCAGATATATCTGCACCTAGACCTTTACTGCAGCAAACTATATGGAAACAAAAGAAGAGCGAAGAGATTGCTATATTATTCTCTCATTGAGTAGTATCGAGTTAAATTCACCCAAAATTAATTTTTTCCAAACTTTGTAAACTTTCTTCGCTTAAAACATTCAAAAATACAATCTCCCTTCATTTTATGGTATTATCTTTTTAATTGCCATTCTTTTCAGAAATATTTACGAGAAAGATTTCTTGACTATATGAATAATATATCTGAAGATCAAAGTCTCTTTGCACAGAAAACTAAAAATCCATAATAAGAATTAGACTGTGGATCTTCACGCATGTATAGCTTATAAAAATTGTGAAAAAATGTTGGAGTATCAAATCCAACAAAATTTAGTAAAATTTTTATTTGTTTTGAATCTACAAATGCTATTACTAGACTGCAGATCATTATGCATTTATGAGGAATTTGGTTGGGTAAAATATAAAACAGTAAAAGATTTTAAAAATTCAAGAATGTTGTAATGCAGCTTTTAATGTAACAAAGTTGTTAAGGGATGAAATCAATTTTTATGTTATTCCTGCTTCCCACAATGAATGCAAAACATTTTTATTTTGCATAAAGATCCATAGTCTAGCTATTACCAATAAAAATAGTATTTCAATTGGTACCACATTCTTAAAATATGTCTACAAAAATTGAAAATTGCATAAACATCCACAGTCTAATAATAATCAATTTACTTGCCGATTCGCTAATATCATAAGATAAGTTTCTTAATGTGCAAGAGGTATGTTCTAATTAATCAAAGTTTCTGAAATTGTTGTCTAAGGTTTAATCATCGATAATTTAGCAAAGCCACTATACTTTGAGCACCTGGTTTGTATTTTATAAAACATCATGTAAATCATTTTCTGAAAGTTGTTTATATTTTTAAATGTGAGATATAAAGATATAAAAAGTTTGATCAACTTTTTGTAAGAAAAATCAAGCGAGGCCCTCAAGACCTTCAACAAAGACAGATTAACCACAATAGCTGATGTAGTGTCTAGGATACACTGGGTAAACATAGAATACTTAATACAGATAGATGAACCAAAAGGTAATCGAAGAACGTCAACTAGCTGTGGAGGCAAGTCGCAATGTGTTTGGGTCTATTAGTAGGCCTATAGTGTAGTTTAGGCAGTATGCCGATGTGGAGTATATCTGCTTTTATATTAACACGAGCTAGCTCAAGATTCTGTACGAAGCAATGATACTTTGCGACTCGTTGCAACAGACATATGGAGAGTCTCATTTGATGCATTCGCATAAATGGAAGACCTAGCAAGACACTATGTGGCTAATATGAAGTCCATAGATAACTCGGTGGTTGTGATAAGTGAGAAAGTGTTCCTTTTTCCGCAGTAACCTCCACTGCAAGAAGATAGAGTTACGAGAAACGCTTGAAGGGGTAGCTCTCATTTCCAGGATTACAAGGGTGCGGAATACGCCTTCTTATTTCTCGATAATACGAAGAGCGAAGATGGGCTTTTTCGGTAGTCAAAAGTGCGCACCACGTGTTGTTGGCAAAGGTGGTTTGGAACCTACCATAATAAACAGTAGGTCCTGCTGAAATTAGGCGATAGTGTAAGTGGGAAGAGGGGTATCATTACGTGCTTACAGTAGTCAAAAGTGCTAGGTAAAAGGTCAATATAGGCGTAAACGTAATTTGCATTATTTGGCAGTGTAATTTGATTATTTGGAAGCATAAAGCTGCGCATGTAGCTCCTTTCATAAAGCTGTGACAGCTACATGCTGCAGAATAATGGAAATTATGCCTCATAAATGTAAAAATAAGACTTTTGAGAGCGAGTACAGCCTAGATTGATCTTTTATCTAGTGCTTTTGAGAAATGAGAAGGCGCACCCTGCACCCTTGCAATCCTAGAAACGAGTCTACTCCTTTAACTGTAGTCAAATGTAAATCAAGAAGTGGAAACCAGACAACACTGAGATCAAAACTACTTAAAAATTGTAAGTGATCTGTGAAGTAGGTATCTTTGAAAAAGACATTGCGAGTACAAACAATAAAGAAAATTAAAATTATTAAGACCTTATTAGAAGACACGCATATGTTATATATTGCTAATCAAAGACTAGAAATAGAGTAAGACCTATGTTATAACATTAAAATATTATGAAACAAAGACGAGTAGAAACATAATAATAGCATACCAAATGCTTTACTGCTAAAAGTATCACACTGAACTTATTCATTGTACGAAAATTGAGCGAAACTTCCAAAAACTGGTCACGCCTGATTTAGCTGAAATTTTGTATAAAAACGATGTTTACGCGAAGGATTTTTAGCGACTAGAAAATTATGATCGAAATTTTTTTTAATCCAAACCTAACACAGACTAAAACGCAAATATTGGTTTGTCTAAGATGAACCAGTTTTTAAAATTTCAGCAAAATCAAAGCATAGATGAAGTTTTCAAAATGATAAGATCATTCGAGAAAATTTTGGGCTTCGAATTTTGACTTGCCGAAAATTTTCCTCGCAATTGTCTTTATGTGAAATGTAAAACGAAGCTATTTGCAAAATTGGACGCGACCGGTTTTCGGGAGTACAGCCGAAAATTGCAATGTGATATTGAGAAATTTACAAAATCAAATAGGAAAGACATTTTTGTGTGAGTCCCTGAATGAGTAGAAATAAATATAATACGTAAGAATATTCGATATGGATTCAATGTTTTTGGCGAATATTGCTGACCCGGGAACCGACAGTCTAGCGTCTATGTAGCGGAGACGAACGTGAACGTGAACAACTGAATACTACATATGTACCTATTTATAAATCTTTTTCGACATCAAGCAAACAGAAGTTTGTTGTATCCTTAACCTCTATAGAGCCAGTTCAACTTCTAAATACAGCAATAATACCAGATTTGTATACATCTCTGTTTAGAGACAAGACAAGATTACGAAGAAACGTAGACTTAATCAAGCGAACCGATTCCTGCCATATGTCCAAAACGTTCTGAACTATTTAGAACGTAGAACTAAAAAAGAAATCACAGATTGCATTGGACTTACTCAAAACAAACTCGGAATCTTGCGACTGAGAAAAAATAGGCAACATCAGCATTAGGGTGACTCTTATTTTCGACTTTGAATTTCTTTGACGGCATCCCCCAGAGTTGTTCCAAATAATTAAAACAAAATCTGTGCAAAGTTTGAGTTCGATCGGATAACGGGAGAACGTGCCCCAAGACGATTAAACATTAAAATAATTAATTTAACCCCTAGCACTCGAGTAGCGACTCTGAGGCACCACTAAAAAATGTCTATATCTTAAATTGTTTTATGTCTAATAGATTATTAAACATTTGAGTATTGCATGGGTAAATTGCATCAGTTTAATATACATAAATTGAAAAAAAATCATGTAGAATGAAGATATACTAGGTCAGAAGAAATGTTCATATAGTTTTCGTGTTAAAATAGTTCCGAGTGTAAAGGGTTAATGCTCACAAAATCGTTTGTATCGAATATCTCCTAACTAAACTATTTACCGCGTTGGCATATATGTTAGACAAAACCTGTAGATCTGGACAGGCTGCGTCTTTTATGTCGTATTACTTTTTTCGTAAAACAAACGGTTTTCGAAAAATTGAGACCTGAGAACAGCAAAAAGCAAAATGCAATAACTGCAAACGAATTGATAAACTAACAAAATCATTCAACGAAAGATACAAACTGCTTCTCATACAAATCTGCAGTGGTAAGCTCCCTAATCGGGGCAATTACCCAAGCGAGACATTTTAGTATGATGTAAAGCTCACAGAAACATTTTGACACTTGTTTGCTTTTTATCAGTCAACATCTATATTGAGAAAATTTATTTTTTACATTTACAATATAAGAAATATTAATGAAGTGCTAATAAACTTGTTGCTAATATTAATGCTAACCTACCGAGCCTTCAAAATTACAAGACTGATTTTGTTTAGACTTTGTGCAGCTCCTATTGTAATACGTGCTCTACTAAAGACATCTGTACAGGGTGTAAAAAAAGTAATGGTCATCCGTCCTAGGGGTGAATCTACACCTCTGGATCGGTGGACATTTATAAGGGAAACTTGCCGCAAAATTGTTTATAACACAGAAAATTAGTGTTAAAGTTTTTTTTTGCATCAACGTTTTTTTTCATCAACGTTTTTGCAAAATTTGATTGTATGGAATTATACGTATAGACAAAAGCCTACTACTACAGTCCACACGTCCGTGTCGATGAGACAGAAGATGATCGTGTGCGTGCCGCGAGACAGACGAAATTTAAAGGAGCCTAACGACGAATGCGCCTTTAAATTTTGTCTGTCTCGCGGCACGCACACGATCATCTTCTGTCTCATCGACACGGACGTGTGGACTGTAGTAGTAGGCTTTTGTCTATACGTATAATTCCATACAATCAAATTTTGCAAAAACTTTAACAGCTTATATCTCAATAACTATTTGTTTGTGACATATGGCTCCTTTCAAACTTTTCCTCTTCTCGATGAGTAGAATGCGTTGATGCAAAAAAAAACTTTAACACTAATTTTCTGTGTTATAAACAATTTTGCGGCAAGTTTCTCTTATAAATGTCCACCGATCCAGAGGTGTAGATTCACCCCTAGGACGGATGACCATTACTTTTTTTACACCCTGTACAATCATTTCTTATGAAATCATTTTTATTATTTTGTTATTTGTGTGGTGGTAGGTTTAGCATCAGTACAAAAATTTGTTGTTCTTGTAAATTTAATCAAGTTATCGGTAGCGTGTATAATTTTAAATTCAAATTTCGCGAAAACAAAGTTCTTGAGAGCTTCACAACATGAAGTGTACATTATAATTTGTAACAATGTATCAGATTGCATAAGTTAAATTTTAAAGAATATCATGAATCAATTATACAATCACCATTCTTTTCTAGAATTAGAAAAGAATGGTGACTATATCATTTTTTTTGCACTCCGCCGTGCAGTACACTGTGCGACATCTTTGAAATCAGGCACAAATTAACAAAGAGTTTTAGTGTTATAGGTCACACGTTTAGTAATTTTGACATTTTGTTGAAGATATAACAAGTAAGTACATAAATTTGTATATGTATACAAATAGGGACGTGCAAATCTCATTAAGCATATGACTTGGACATACTACAGATTTTGAGATAATTACTACTGAGATAATTACTAATTACTTCGAGTACTGTCCATATGAGAATATGTTAAGTATACATATCCAATAATAATTACAATTCTTTTAGTACGAATGTGTTTAACCCTTCTGTTGCGGCACGTGTATAAAATAAGTGAAAATCTTTCACAGTGCATCAATGATTAAATACTCTAATGACTGAAATACATTCTAAAACGGAATTGGTACCATGCATTTTGTCAAACTCTTGTCAGTAACACGTATGCAAAGTCCTTTCAGTTTAATATTACTATGTATAATAATATATGTGTATGATACATATCTTCTTATTCGCTGCGTATATTCAACGTCGAGCGATTTCTCAGACTATATATCTGTAGCGAAAGGGTTAATCGGATAAAATTGATTCTTCTAATTTTCAAATGAAATAATCAGAACATATTACACGTAAATTATTAACAGGAAACGTTGCTAGAGAGTTTATATTATTTCTTTCTCATGCTATCACATTAATATATTAACTTGTTCAAGCCCTAATTTAAGAATACTATTTCATTTCGCACTTATATTATGTTCTCTTACCTGAACTGCTTTTTAGATGTACTCAACTTTCCTGTTTTATACATCAACGTCGTATATAGCATGAATAAATTATCCTTTCTCTACCGAACCTATTTATTATTGTGGTAGATATAGTATCACTTTTTTACATATTTTAAATTCTCTTCTGATCACTGTGGTAAGCGATTAAAACTTTGCTGTGTTCTATATTAATCTAGAACAACTTCTACACTTGCATCATTAGTAGATACGTCCATCTCTTCATCTTGTATAGTAGTTTTATTAGTCATATTTGAAAGTGTCTGATGTATATTTGAAGTTTGATTGTCAGGCTTTCCTTCTTCGACTGGCTGCACGGTAGTTAACGTACTCCACCAGTTAGAAAAAGCTCCTTTCGCTTGCGAAAGTGCTCCACCTGGTTCACAGTTCGATCAAAATATCATTAATTTATGCGAATAATGTTTGACATGCTCTATACTCTTTAATAAATAAAAATGCAACTTACCTACAGCTTTCCCTGTTGTCGCAACAGCTCTCCCAGTTGACGCCATTGCTTGGTTCAATTTTCTACCGCTTTCTGTATTTTGCATTGTACTGTAACACACGTATTATTTAATTTTATACACTTGTATGTAATTTTATTATATTACTTCGATAACGGTTGTTGGTGCGATAAGTACATTATATGTAGACAGGGGATAGGATGCATTTTTTGGTGTAATTTAAAATAGTGAAAACATTAAAGGAATTTAAATGTACTGTTGTATTATTTTCAACTGATTAAACATATTAAGAAAGAAAATATATTTCTATTTTACTTCAATTTGTTGCAACTCATGTAGACAATTTTTATTTTGCATAAAGATTCGCTGTCTAATTATATGAAATGAAACTACTTACTGCGACAATCGCAATTTCATATCTTGAACTGATAATTGGCCCGCAAATGGGTGACCAGGTTCTATATTATTTATTTCGGGCTTGTCAGAATTACTCCACATTTCATAATTGTTTGTAGTGCGCCAGGCAGCAATAAATGCAGAGTTATAATGATCGGATTGACGAGTATCTTGTTGCATAGACGTTCGCAACATACTCAGTAAGTACACGCGGAATTGAGTTCTGATCCATTCGTCTCCGCCTTCCCATCCCACGCCGTCCAAGAAAATATCTTTGCGAGGCTCTGCTACGTGTCGAACTATATAATCGGCGAATCTAAGATCCTCTGTTGTAAGATGTAATTGTCTCCTTAATTCTGGATCAGTTGTTTCTATCCGCATATTTTCAACCTACGTACGTAATACATAATATTACACAAACACACAAATCATCTGTTTACTCAGACTGTTAATACGAACGTACCTCTACTAGCACATCGATAAGTTGTTTCTTTTGCTTAAATAAAACGTTTGTAACTCCCACTATGTATCCTCTGACATTAACATCTGCCAAGAGATCCAGATACGGTAACGATAAATATGGTAAACATAGATAACCCTTAAGAAAATGCAGAGTGTTAAACGTTAGATTTATATATTGTGTATTATACGCAATGGTAGTACGTAATAGTAGTTAGGGATGCGATCAAGTACCTCGCAAACAGGTTCGAACTTGAACTCTCTATAACTAACCTATGCCAGATAGTTTCGAACCTTTTACAAGTACTTTGGCAAATGGAAGTAATACTTGCAAGTATAATTCGAATTTTGGTCAAACACTTTCCAGAAATTCTCTGATTTTTATAATCATTACTTTCTTTACTTTTAAGATCAATTATGCTGTCCTTTAATGCATAATTTCATTCAACATGTACAATATAATTTCATAATCTATCGGATGCATAGATCCTTCTATCTATGTTATGTATTTATTTCATCTACAATATGTGATAGTTCACAGACGAAGATGCAAAATATCAAATTATCAATTTGGTCATCTTTTACAAAAAAAAATAGCAATTACAAATACATAACACTTAGAAGTGGAAAATTATCTAAACTCACAATATTTATAACGTAAAGAAGATCTCGTTATTATTTTGGCGCGAAAATTCAATGAAATACCTAATTTTATCAAAAATTGCATGCGCATATATCTTTGTATAATGGCCACTTCTGTATCTTCGGAAAGAGTGATTTCAAAAGCAGGAAATATCAAGGATAAAAAACGAAATAGGCTTAGCATTCGAGTGGTGACTCAGAGAGTCGCTACTAAAAAATGCCATCCCGTTATTCAAAACACTGTTTTTTGACATTATTAAATACATTGGTATATAATCAATTACTAAGCATTTACCCCGACAACCAAAAATTTCATTTCTGACGAGCGTCTGCGCGCGCATTAGTGACTTGTTCTGCCGTCCGTTGGCGCAGGGTTTTTGGCCATGGGCAGAACGAAGGCAGAATGTTGGCGGCTGAACCTTAGACCATATACAGGGTGGCCCACATAACTCTGAACAGCTCAATATCTCCGTTAATTTTCGTTGTACAAAAAAACTTCGTAGGACAAAGTTACACTGTTTGAACGGCCACATATAACGGTGTAAGGGAAAAAAATTTCAAGGTCATTTTTATGAGATTTCAAAGTTATCGATGTTTTTTTAAATGAAATGAGGTATTTTTTAATACATCAATCGATGCAGCTGGACATTCTTTATAAAAAAGTACTAACCTATGTATGTCGAAAAGTTAGTAGTTCAGGAGATATTTCAATTTAAATAGCTCCAAAATACCATTACTGTCGTACTAAGGCGTTACACAAGTAAGTAAACACTAACGCCTTAGTACGACAGTAATGGTATTTTGGAGTTATTTAAATTGAAATATCTCCTGAACTACTAACTTTTTGACATACATAGGTTAGTACTTTTTTATAAAGAATACCTCATTCCATTTAAAAAAACATCGATAACCTTGAAATCTCATAAAAATGACCTTGAAATTTTTTTTCCCTTACACCGTTATATGTGGCCTTTCAAACAGTGTAACTTTGTCCTACGAAGTTTTTTTGTACAACGAAAAGTAACGGAGATATTGAGCTGTTCAGAGTTATGTGGGCCACCCTGTATACCTATAGACGCGGCATAGGTATAGTATGTGTATAGGAAAACCGAGAGTGCAGCTCGGCAAAGATAAACGGACGGTGTGACGTCACAAGATAAGTCTTAAGATAATTTCAAAATGGCTGAAACAGCAGACCGACGCCGACACTACGCCATTGTACACTTGCTCCGTGTGAATTTTCTGTAGTGATTCCAAATTGTTCCAGAAATCCAGAAATAGAAATTAAATTGAATGTTATTTCTTCCCTGAATGATTGTAATAGAGCAGTCATGGATTGACATTTTAAATTTTTTAAATTTTTCAACGATTTTGAATTTCATCTACTCAATTTTTATTGTAACTGCATAAAGATCCGTAGTCTAGCAATAACTAATCACAAGCGAGGTAAATGTAAATTGTGTGAAACTAGCAGTACTACCTTAAAATGTTGTAAATGTGATCAATTTATACGTAAAAAACCATTTTGTAACCTGCATAATATGCGAAAGTTGTTAATCTTCAGAATCTAATATCGCGCGATTCCTAAAATATAGTTAATATATAATACTATTATTACTTTATTATACTTCATTGTAATATCTTAATAAAACATACAGAATAAACGTCTGTATCTCAAATACAGTTTATAATAGATAATTTCATGATACAATGCCAAATTCTTTGTAATTATCCTGTCCATTCTTCCCGCGTACTGGGTACATGTACAGGACGCACCCGCTCTGATCCCCCTCACCCCCCATATGAGCCAAGCGTAGGCACTGTCGACGAGCATAGCTTATACATCTTTCGACAATGTGACGTCACACCGTCTTCATCTTTGCCGAGGGGAAAATTATCTGCGTCGGGTCTATAGGTATATATGATCTAAGGGCTGAACCCTGAATCTGCCTTTGTTTAAGAGGGCAGCACGGTCGCACTGATGTGGCAAATGCCGCTTTATAGGGCATCACCGTCGCGTCAAAAATGATTCTAGTTATTGCTAGTTACTAGAATCTAATTAGATTTTGGGTCGAAAAAATGGGTTTGCGCCCTACGTTCTTTGTCCTTATTTGAGCAAATTTTGGGCTGGGTGAGGGCTCATTCTAAAGAGGAAGGTTCATCGCAGCGCGCTCTGGTCATCATATCAGTCAAAAAAGTCTTTTAGAGACAGAAAAATGCATTGAAATCTGCGATGTTTTTCTAGATTTTTTCTCTACTTTGGGCCCTTTGAGCTCATATTATTAGATATAAACATAATCTCGTTAAAATCATGAGAAGAGCGCACTGCATCTAACCTTCCTCTTTAGAATGAGCACTCACCCAGCCCAAAATTTGCTCAAATAAGGACAAAGAACGTCAGGGCCCAAACCCATTTTTTCGACCCAAAATCTAGTAAGATTTTAGTTATTTGCTAGTTTTGTCACGTGACCATCCTACCGCTGGAGAAAAAAAGAGGGAAACAGCATCCGCCACATCAGTGCGATCGTGCTGCCCTCTTAAACGTAGGCAGATTCAAGGTCCAGCCGCCAGCATTCTGCCTTCGTTCTGCCTATGGCCAAAAGTCCTGTGCCAACGAACGGCAGAACAAGTCACTAATGCGCGCAAAGACGCTCGTTAGAAATCGAGCTAATCTTGCCTTGAGCAGCTCGAAGCTACGCTTCGACCGTATTCTGCCCGTTCTCCGCCCTAGGCGGGGTCTGCTCGTGGCAGGCCTGGTTGTCGGCGTATCTTCCGCAAAAGTCCTATTTTTTCGTTTACGAGGCGTAATTTGTATTATTTGGCAGCGTCATTTGCATTATTCGTTAGCATACAACTGCACATATATCTCAGTCAGTCAGGCCTGTCTCGAGCAGAAATCGAGCACAGCCAGGCGAGCAGGTAACGGGCATTATATTGGCCGAACGTCGCTCGAAGCTGCTCGAAGCATAGGATGTTCGATTTTGGACGGGAATCCCCAGTCAGCCAGGACTGCCTCGAGCAGACATCGAGCATAGATGATGCCAGCAGATGGCGAGCATTAAGTTGTCAGAACGCGCTCGAAGCTGAGGATGCTCGGAATCTGTTCGATTTTGGACAGCACACCCTACCAGCATAAAGCGATACTATTCGGACGCAGAAGTATCGCATATTGCTGGTAGGGTGTGCTGTCCAAAATCGAGCATGTTTGCTTACTGAAAAACCGGGCATCTGCCCGGCCCGGCCCCGGTAGGAGCTGTTCGGGCACAATGCTGGCCGCTCAGTCCTGGATTCTGCCCGGCACAAGCTGCCGGGCAGATGCCCAGTCTTTCTGCCGACAGAATGCGCTACTTATGCGCGCATAGATACTCGTCTAAAATCGAGCACTTTTGCTTACTGGGTAGCTAGTTTCATAGCTACATCTCAGTCAACCAGGCCTGCCTTGAGCAGAGCCTGCCTAGGGCGGAGAACGGGCAGAATATCGTCCAAGCTACGCTCCGAGCTGCTCAAGGCAGGATTGGCTCAATTTTGGACGTTCGTCTGTGCGCGCAGTTGTAACTTGTTCTGCCGTCCGTTGGACCAGGGCTTTGGACATGGGGAGAACGAAGCCAGAATGCTGGGGTTGGATCTCAAATCTGCCTTTGTTTAAGAGGACATCACGATCGCACTGATGTGGCGGATGCTGTTTCCCTCGTTTTCTCTCCTTGCATGTGCACAAAATAAAATACCGCATTCAAAAATCGGTATTTTGAATTGTCAGCAAAAAGGACGAGTGCTGTATATTTGGTACAATAAAAGTTTACTGCGCCGACATCTGTCACATTAGTGCGACCTACCCTCACCGTCGGTGCTGCCCTGTAAAACGACATTCAGTGCGACGGTGCTGCCCTGTATAGCGGCATTCGGCACTCGCCACATCAGTGCGATCGTGCTGCCCTCTTAAACAAAGGCAGATTCAGGGTTTAGCCGCCAGCATTCTGGCTTCGTTCTGCCCATGTCTAAAGCCCTGGTCCAACGGACGGCAGTACAACTAACAACTGCGCGCACAGACGCACGTCAGAAAATGGATTTTTGGCTATTGGGGATGCTGCCGAATAATGCAAATTACGTTTCATAAACGAAAAAAATAGGACTTTTGAGGGAGATAGCGCCCTAGATCGATATATTATCTGGCGTTTTTGACTACTGAAAAACCCCGTGTTTTTATTATCGAGAAATGAGAAGGCGAATCCCACACCCTTGCAATCCTGGAAACGAGTCTACCGTCTTAAGGGAGTCTTCCCCTAGCAGACGACACTCGCGCGTAAATGTGTGGTACACTGCAGTCACGCCGGCGTACTAGCCTCTCCGACGGGCAACATGCAGCCGAATATTGCAACACCATCGCTTGAAAACGTAAAAGAAGGACATTTGAGGCAAACAGCGCCCTAGATTGATCTTTCATCTAGCGACCTTGACTACTAAAAAACTCCGTCTTTGCATTATCGAGAAATCAGAAGTGGAATCCCGGACCCTTGCAATCCTCGCGTACGTATACGTGGTCTAGCGGAGTGTGAGTTTACCCTAGCGGTGTGTGAGTGTTCACGCGCGAGCGTCGTCTGCTGGAAAAGACCCCCTTAAAACCCACTATGTACGCAGTTCTGATTTCCAAGATTCGGGTACTACTTGTGATAGATTCGATTCCTTTCAACATCGAAGTACTTAGCATATAAGTATCTTTTCAAAACTTATAAGTACTCATTCCGAGGTTCGATATCAGTTTGTATAAAATGAATACTTTTATAAACATTGTTGCTTTTAAGTAGTAATCGAAACTCGCGAAATTTAACTTGGTTACTGAAATTGAATCGGATTCGTGAGTATATGTATATTGAACTTGACAGTAGCGCACCCAGGGGGGAGGGGCCAGGGGGCCAAGTCCCCCCAAGAAAAAAATGTTTAACTTCCAAAATTAAAATCGCGTAATAGCCTTTGACAGATATATCGGCTAAAAAAAATAAGGTCATCACGCAAAACCTAGGGCTGGGTTCAATTCGCCCCCCCCCAAGATTGCACCTGGGTGCGCCACTGGAACTTGATCCCATCCCTGACAGTAGTAGATATTTGCATACCTTTGTAAACAGATTTAAGGGTAAACCGCAAAATTCTGGATTAATATGAGCAATTTGAGTAATATTGTTCGTTAAACGAGCATCTGAAAGCGCGTCGTTACTTGTGTCGCGTGGTAAAGTATTGTCTGTATCCGTTGCACCTAACGTAATTGTATTTACACTTTGTACTCTGTGTACATAATCATTTGGTTTCCTAGAATACGTAGTATTGTTTTCCTCTGCGTACGTCTCGGTACATTCCTGCGCAGACTCAACTTCGATAACTTTCATATTTAAATTCTCGTTTTCATTGTTATTCTTCTGCAGGCTCAAGCTATTAAACTCGTCCATGCATTTATCTTCCATGCTTTCAACAGCTTTATTATCGTTTATACAATCTGAATGTTTGTTCGAATTACCATTAACGTGTTCCGTCACTGTGTCTGATATGTTATCTTTGACAGAATTGATCGAAGATACATTGTTATCGATGCTGTGAACTATATCTTCTTCGTCGAATGTAGGTATGGGAGACATAGGTCTTGATGGCCTGATAAAAACAAAATAAATTCTGTCAGGAGATACAGTTCAGAAAGAAGCTCGAATGAGATGCCTGATCGTTTCATAATTACCTAACATACGCAGCTTGCTGTAAACCACTTTCGATCATATATGGAAACAGCGAAAGTAGCGTTAATATTGCTGCGCATAACGGTTGCACCGGCGATTGATAAAAAACTATCTTCTTTTCTAATAGAAGTAATTTAAACAATAAAAGAACTTTGTGACGAAATTGTAAAATAAAGTCCCTTGCAGATAACCCTACAAACAATATTTTTGTAATTATATATAATGTTTCACATTAAGAAACACTTTGTTTATATTAACCCTTTGCACTCGAGCGGTGACTCGGAAGTGCCATCAATGTTTGTTGGCATCATTAAATTTGTATTGAATAAATTACTAAAAGTATTTAATATTTTAATAATCTATTGAAAGTATCTATCTATTAAAAGTATTGTACGAGGTATTACATCAGTTTTATTGATAAAATTCAGAAAATCATTTAAAATTCGGTTTTTAAATTAGAATAGCTCCGAGTGCAAGGGGTTAAACATTATTATTTTGTAATTACCAACAAAGACTTGAGGTGGTATTTGACTTTCGCTACTCATACAGGAATTAAGATGGTGATAAGTATCTTCTAATAACGATACTTTACTGAAGTCACCTTCTTCGAAATAAGCATGCGTTATCAATGCCATTTTAACTTGAATGTGACCATACAATGGTAATGTACTTAGCACGCAAACCGATTTTTGAACAGTTCCTCTCGTTATATCAGACGTACGATTTTTCAATTTCTGAAAATTTATTCTTGTTGAATTTTTAAGTAAATAACACACAGTTCGTTTTCTCATTTTGGAATATACATTTTATCCGAAAAAAGATTAAAAAAAAAACAAAATCTGTATAGTATGTGTATACAGGGTAATTTTTATAAAGTGACTGACTGAGTTTTCTTCGAAACGGATGGACATAGGAAAAAATTAAGATCAATTTAATTTTTTTAAATGGGATCCTATATTTTTGCTCTATAGACTGATAGTGTCTTGTGGGACGAATTCGTTAACCACAGCAAAAGCTTCAACTACTATACTTAAGGAAAATAACGTGTTTGTGAAAATAATCCTTTGACGTATTTTAACGAGTTACACTCGTCGCGAAGACTTTAAACAAAGTCTAACGAATATGAATGTTGCGCGTTTCCTTTTAAATGAAATAAAATTTGATTCGCTTGTAATCAATATTTAAGCATTAATTACCATTAATTATCATTAATTACCATCGTGTGCGTGGAGTTCACGCGGGACAGAAGTGTATAAAGCCTATCTCACAAGTCTATAAGTCCTTTTGACATTGCAAATCACAGGGTTCACATACCAAAAATATATTACACTTATAAAGCTAACCTCTTAAGCCTATACGTCTTTTTTACATTTTCAATCAAACTACAGTCCCTGCTCACTTTATTAGACTCACCTCTATAATCATGATATTTTTAGTTTTACCATGAATAATGGGTATAGCAGCCTTATGCAAATATCACTTAATGATGACCAATGAATTTTCCATATATTTATTTTACAAAAACAATGGATACAAACACAAATAGATCAATATAATTCTTAAAACACTAATATTTTGTTAATCCGCCCTTAGCTGCTCTTAAAGCCGCAACTCTTCTGGACATGCTATCTATGCAAGTTTGTGCAATTTCTTTTAATGCAACGTTATGGTGCCAGTGATAGATTATTCTCTCTATCAACTTGGTCTTTGTTGTTATATTTTCTTTGGCCAGTCTCTCTTCAGGCACTCCCAGACATTTTCAATCGGATTCAAGTCCGGTGAGTTGCCGGGCCATGGTAAAAGGGGGAATTTTTGCTCTTGCAAGAAAATTTTACACTTGGATAGGCAACCCATAAGGCAACCTTGTAGTACGAAATCATTACCCCATCATTACCCCATAGGTTGAAAACAGCGTTGCATTCCTTATAGGATTTCAAAAAGCACCAATTCTTCAGTTGAGTCTAATAAAGTGAGCAGGGACTGTATTCACATAAAAATGAATGATACTTATAAACTAGCTATCCCCCTGCCGCACAGTAGTCCGGATCGAAGAAGTTGGTGTCACTTTGTTATAACTTTTGAACTATTAGAGATATCGCAATGAAATTTTCACCAAAAATATTTAAAAAATAGTAATTCTCACCTAGACATAATTAAATAATTTTTGCATTTGTTAAACAATAATTTTTACTAACTTTCCATTGATATTTTTTATTAAAAAGTGAATTGTTCAAATATAATTTCTCAACCTTTTTTTACTTGTTGTGAACCATAATTTTTAGTGTTGGTCTTAATCTTTAACACATAAAAGAATGCTTTTCTGTGTAAAAAAAAAGAAATATTTTAAATACATAGTGCGACTAAGATAGTACTGAAATTATATTCAATCAATATTACCACAAATAAAATCTCTACTGCCTCAGGATTCAGTATTTTACGATTTCTTTTACATGTTAATCTTACAGTCAGCTTCAACATTAAGTGGACACCCTTAAAAATCGCATAACTTTTTAAAAATTGGTCGAAAGGACTTGAATTTTTTAAAGATGTTAGACCGATTAGTTCGCTAGAGAATAAGTAAACAAAAATTTATTAAGATTGCAATTGGTAAGAATCATACAAAATTTAAAAAATGATATTTTATCAATTTTTTTATCTGGGCCTGTAACGATAATTTAAAAAATGCGTTTTATAGATTTCGGTAATTTATAGGGTCAACATGCAACGAGCTACATACGTTTAAAGATGAGAGCTTAAGGGTGAAAGTTGCAGATTTTCAGCCTTGCCAGGGCATTTCACCCTTACGTGATCATCTTTGAACGTTTTTTTCGATGAAATTTTCAATATGTATATAAGTTACCGAAATCTATAAAACGCATTTTTTAAAATTATCGTTACAGGCCCGGATAAAATAGTTGACAAAACATCATTCTTTAAATTGCGTATGATTTCTACCAATTGCAATCTTAATAAATTTTTGTTTACTTATTCTCTAGCGAACTATCCGGTCTAACATCTTAAAAAAATTCAAATCCTTTGGACTAATTTTTAAAAAGTTATGCGATTTTTAAGGGTGTCCGTTTAATATTGCCGCTGACTGTAATTGTGACATGTACGGGTCAGATGTTAACAATAATCTCAAATAGTTTTCGAACGCTGCACAGGGTTCCAAAGATAGAAATAAATGCAGCGAGAACGCTAAGAAGCTCTCATCATTCGTTTCGTTATATTTTTTAAAAATAAAAGTGACTATCGAAGTTAATTTACATATATATCTTTACACTATTTATCTCTTATAATGTTATTACAAAAACGTTCGTATTTGGAAGACATTTGATCAGTCATACGAGCCTGTTTTATGCAAGCGAAACTTGTCGCAGAGAAATATTGACAGCTTTGAACAATGATAAGTTGCAAAGTAGGACGATGTAGGACAATATTCTTGCATAATTATATACGGGAAAGAATCCTGAAAATGATCCAATTTGTTATAAAACAAGACTTTTCATCACCCTCTAGATATTCCTTGTCAAATGTAAAAAATTTGGCCAATTTTTTTATTTCATTGAATATTAATTTTTAACATATTGTGAACAATAACTTTTAGTATGGATATTAATTTTGTAACACAAAAGAGTGCACTTCATCGTAAACAAAAAAAAATGAGAAATATTAAGTGGTGTGATCAGGGCACGTCGAAGAAGAGAAGCAATTTTCTTGGTGAAAAGTACTATCTCTAAATGTCTACCTTTAAGTATTCGTCCTAATTACAATTCTTGGTAAACTGCATTAATTTTTTCATTTTCGAGGTTGATTGACACTTAGGCGAAGCAATACAAATTTGTTAGAAATCGATATGAGAAAGTTGACTTTTTAGCTAAATGACACCAACTTCTTCGATCCGGACCACTGTGTGCCGTCTTCCCTTTTGGCCGCTAGTGCATGCGTTGGAGTAGCGTCGCTGTAGACGCACTCTACTCCTCTACAGGTTCCCCGCACCACGTACCTAACTATTTAGGGTTGCAGATCTTCTAAATTTGATATGAGTCTTCTATATTTGAACTTGATCTCCCATATAACATTTGAATAAAAAATCATCTTTGTTTGAATAAAAAAGTTTAAAAATCTGCGGTGTACCTCTTTTACTTGAACTCCTATATTTTGAGCCTATCTCATACCCTGACAACCAGGCCTGCCACGAGCAGACCCCGCCTAGGGCGGAGAACGGGCAGAATACGGTCGAAGCGTAGCTTCGAGCTGCTCAAGGCAAGATTAGCTCGATTTCTGACGAGCGTCTGTGCGCGCATTAGTGACTTGTTCTGCCGTCCGTGGGCGTAGGGCTTTTGAACATGGGCAGAACGAAAGCAGAATGCTGGCGGCTGGACCCTGAATCTGCTGTTGTTTAAGAGGGCAGCACAATCGCACTGATGTGGCGGATGCTGTTTCCCTCGTTTTTTCTCCGGCGATAGGATAGTCACGTGACAAAACTAGCAAATAACTAGAATCATACTAGATTTTGGGTCGAAAAAATGTGTTTGCGCACTGACGTTTTTTGTCCTTATTTGAGCATTTTTTTGGCTGGTGAGGGCTCATTCTAAAGAGGAAGGTTAGATGCAGCACGCTCTGGTCATGATTTTAACGAGATTATGTTTATATCTAATAACATGAGGGCCCAAAGTGGAGAAAAAATCTAGAAAAACACCCGCAGATTTAATGCATTTTTCTGTCTCTAAAAGACTTTTTTGACTGATATGATGACCAGAGCGCGCTGTGATGAACCTTCCTCTTTAGAATGACCACCCAGCCCAAAATTTGCTCAAATAAGGACAAAAAACGTCAGGGCGCAAATCCATTTTTTCTAGTAACTAGCCAATAACTAGAATCATTTTTGGCACGACGGTGCTGCCCTGTAAAGCGGCATTTGCCACATCAGTGCGACCGTGCTGCTCTCTTAAAACAAAGCCGATTCAGGGTCCAGCCGCCAGCATTCTGCCTTCGTTCTGCCCAGGGCTAAAAGCCCTGCGCCAACGGACCGCAGAATAAGTCACTAATGTGCGCGCAGACGCTCGTCAGAAATGAAATTTTTGGTTGTCAGAGTATATACATAACTGCAGTTGTCACTACTTCTTCTATATTTGGATAAAATATTCCTGGCAACCCTGTAACTATTCGTCTCGCGCGATCGTAATGTTCGTAACGCTCGAAAATTGTAGCCCCCTCAGCAAAAAAGTTTCACTTCAATAAATGTAGCCATATAAAAAATATAAATTTTCTGTTCTATTCTACAACATTTTGCGGGATAAAGAGGTTTTAATCACTGTAACTGTAAAGTAAATTATACGGCAAGGAATTAATGCGTTATTATATCAAATGCTCAAAATTATTTCCCCTCGCTTGCTTGTCTGCAAAGATCAATCCTTTTCGAGAGACTGTCTACAGCTCTCATAATAATTCGTAGCACTTCCACATTCGTGGAAACTAGATCAGCTAGAGCTATTATGAGTAGACTACAGATTTTATGCTTTTATGACAAAAATAGGTAAGCATAATTTAACATCACAGGTTGGCAAAGCAGTTAATGCGTTAGACTACAATCTTGTTGGTAAGCATAATTTAAAGCAGTGGACATATTAAAAAGATTTAAAGACATCAGTGTATTGGTTTCAGCTTAATCATATAACTAAAAGAAAGAAATTTTTATTTCACTCCTGTGTCTTGCAATCTATGTAAACAGAATTTTTATTTTGCATAAAGATCCGCAATTTAATTATGAGAGTTGTAGAAAGTTTATCTACATACCGGGTGTCCCGTTTAAGTGAGAACATACGTCGGGATTGATTTAACGTGCGGTGCCTGCTCTAAAAGCCTACCCACGCGCTACCAGATGAGGGGAATAACGGTGATATGATGTACCCCCTCTCTGATGACCAGAGTAATATATGACAACAATGACATGACATTTCGCAGGTTTTAGGTTACACTGTCCAACAGCCAAAAAGGATTTCGATTCTCACTATGAAAAATGACATATTTTTCAACTTTGAACAAATATTGTGATGTTATGATAAAAGATATTGAATTGATCTTTACAGCAAAAGATTCCTTAGACTTTCTCGCATACTTTTATCTTGAGAAACCACTGGTTCGAAAAATACGTCAACGTTCCAAACTTGAAAGGCTCTAGGAGAAAAATTAAGGATGGATTCGGAATCCGCGCAAAAACTCTATAAGAATTGCATAGTGAAAATCAAAATCCCCCAAAAAAGTTGAAATTTGTTGGACCGTGTTATTGCCGCGTAAAATTCACCCATTTACTTATTTCACATACTATGTAATTATTGATCCGTTTATGTCTATGTTGTGAGTTGTATTTCTTTAAAATGTGACGTTACAAATAAAACATAACTTGCCAATTTATCGTGTAGAAGAAAAATGAGTGAATTTATTATCACAGTCTCTTTTATACAACTATTTTTGAGGAGCGTATGAGGGTTAACAGTGCTAAAATATATTATGATTTATTTTGATGACATTAATGATTTTACTGGAATGTAACTCAATACTACATACATACAGATTTCAAGATTTTTTCAATTGTACATACTAAGCACCCATACTTCGCTTCACGACTGAAACTCCCACATGTTACAATTCATTTTATTTATAATAAAGAATGTTTACAATCTCTATTTAGAACGATTCATATGATTCATTTCATTAAGTTGGTACATGGTGCATAATAGGTACGATACAATACGCGGCAATAACCTAAAATCTGCCAAATGTCAGTCATTGTTGCGTCCCCATCGCGCACGCGCAACCAGTGTTGTGAACTGGTACGGGAAAACTCGCGCATGCGCGACGATTCTAGCGTCGCTGAAGTACAAAATCGGGCACCTTGGTTGCCCCGCACAGCTTCGCAAAATCTTTTCTTCTCGATTTTCAAACATGACGTTTAACATGCGTATGTTATATCAACAATTGATGTGTATGTACATGTAATATATAAATATATTCTAATTGTATATATATAGTAACGGACAAAAGTTTAAGACCGCTCTAAAGAAGACGACAACTTTTTAAATATTGTACTATACGATTTGAACTTTTATTTATTTATATTTATGAGATTAGTTTACTAAAGGATGCGAAAAGAAATATTTTCAAAAATTGCAATTGATCGGAATTGTTGAAAAAATACTAAAAGTTGAATTTTTAACTTTTTTATGTGGGCCTATATTGAAAATTTAAAAAATACGTATTGTAGATCTGTGTGTATTAAACATATTCTGAAAATTTCGTCACAATCGGTTGACGCTGCAATGAGCTACAAACGTTTAAAGATGGTAAAAATTGCAGATTTTCACTATTTTCGTCAATAAATCGTGAACATCGAAATCGGCTGACGCAGGAAAAAACGACACGCATCGAAAGATGTACGATTTTGTGGATTTTAGGCAGAAACTGATCAAAAATCGTGTAAAACTACGATTTTCAACATTTTTAATCGCTTGTAGCTCGTGTATATGTTAATCGATTTTGACGAAATTTTCAGCATGTGTATAACTAACATAGATCTACAAAACACATATTTTAAATTTTCATTAAGGGCCCTAATAAAAAAGTTAAAAAAATGACTTTTTTATTTTTGCATACAACTTTGTAAATTATAATTTTTTGGAAAATCTTTTTTGCATATCATTTCATAAACCAGTGCTTCTAATTAATTATAAAAAATCAGGTCGTTTGTTACAATTATAAAAAAGTTATACTGTTTTAAAGGACGTTCGAATACTTTCGTGAGCCACTGTATGTGCGTCGTGTGGTCGTGCGTCATCCGGTTTCCCGGCAGTAACAGTTTGCCCCAACTTGCCCCACAAGCTACGGACTATACAGGGTGTCCCAAAATAAGTGTAACTCCCGGAAAGGGAGGTTCCTTGGGTCATTTCAAGCAACATTTTCCTTTGCACCAATGTCAGCCGCGGCTTTGTTTAGCAGTTATTAACGAAAAACATGGACCAATCAGAGCGCGCCGCGCTCACATCAGAGCGTTGGTGGTACGCCGTGACATCGCAACGAACAAGAGTTTCTCGATTATGTGAATGCTCTCCGATTTCAATGAGCTTTGGATATGTGGTCAAGATCATTATTCTGAACAACATTTCTCTTTAGAATTTGTGGCTGTGGGCTTTAGTTTACGAGATTATCGCGAGAAACGTTACTTGTAAATTCATTATGGGTGTTCATGATAACGGACACGGCCTGCTAATGTCTCCGAAACTAAAGCCGACCGTCAACCATTTCAAAGGAAAAAGATATTTAAAACGTCGAGTTTTATAACATTATTTCAAGGTCATTGAAATTGATGAAGACCCGGATCATCCTTACCCGACTTACGGCAACTTTACCCGAAGGAGAAAAGAGGCAGAAACTGATTGTTTTAAAAACTTACTTATTCAGCCGTAAATCCATTTGCTGCTTCGAAATGTGTGTCAATGGGTCAGTCAGTGACGAACTGCACAGGTGTCTTCAGGTATACGGCAGTACCGCAATCCAAGGGGCGTACAGCCAAGTCAACGAACTGCACAACTGGTGGTAGATAGCAGGTATACGACACCCTGACGGATACGCGGTCAACGATCTGGACTTTTCACTTTCACTTTCAAATCGATAAATAAATCACATGTCTTTTTCACACAGATGCACTAATAACAATTGCAATATCACTTGTATTGCAGCACAATAAAATTTAAATCACAACTTTCTAAAAGAAAAACATCCCAAATTTTTCTTTCACTTTTGACTTGACCAGAGTCAGATGTGTGGCCGCTCTCGCCTGATACACCTGAACGTGGCTGCAGCATCGCGCCCGCAGCGGCCGTAAGCGAGAATGATGTGAAAATTGTCTTGCGAACTGAGCATGATGCGACATAGACTTAGACTGACTGCAGCTTCCCAAAAAAGCTGCGAACACCCCCGAATATCCCCACCACGAACGAAAACTGAGCATACAGGAATATTTTAAAAAATCACGTGTTTTGCAGGAGTTGAAAGTGCAGCAGTGTGACTCTTGCCTTTCCTCCACGATAGAAAACAGGGATCCTCGTCTCCGCGGAAGGGATCGTGCCATAAATCAGAAATCTGCAGTTACTCGGGAGTGTCCGCTGGATACCGGAACGGAAAAATTTTCTCCTGCACATGTCGAGTTTACGAATTCTTTTTCGGCCGTGCGTTCAAATAAAACAAAAAGGACATTAGAAAAATTAAGGATGCTACTATGACATTTTTCACTTTTTAAAATGATTGTGAGAAAAAATACATCTTTGAATTCTTACAATTGACTTGGAGAATTTTTATTTTGTATTTACGTCCACAGTCTAGTCAAAATTATAAAAATAATATTAGATTCTTAGATATGAAATGAAATTTTTGTTTTTTATTTGAATAAAATGAATAATGAAAACCCCATCTTTGCTTTGTCGAGAAATAAGGAAATGTCCAATTTAAGCATGCAAATGTAATGTAATGTAATGTAATGAATAGACTGCGGATCTTTATGCAAAATAAAAATTGTCTGCATTGATTGCTAGAAATAGAAACTAAATTGAATGTTAATTCTTTCGTTAGTTTTAATAGAGGAGAAATCATACATATGTATTGACATCTTCAATAGGCGGTAGTCTCGTTATTCATTTTCATTATTCAATATTCGCAATCACTCGTAAATTTTCTTCCGCGCATGTCGAATTGTACTGTTGGTAAATTTTTCGTTACCGTGTCCCACGGACACTGCAGAGTTCTGATTTATGGCTCGATTCCTTCCGCGGAGACGAGGATCCCTGTTTTCTATCGTTCGAAAGTCCTGCATCGTGCCTCAGACGTCGCGGGTAAAGATCAAGCGGCGCACACCAGAAATCTTTTAGGACTTAATTGCACAGCCGAAAAAGAATTCGTGAACTCGACATGTGCAGGAGAAAATTTTTCCGTTCCGGTATCCAGCGGACACTCCCGAGTAACTGCAGATTTCTGATTTATGGCACGATCCCTTCCGCGGAGACGAGGATCCCTGTTGTCTATCGTGGAGGAAAGGCAAGAGTCACACTGCTGCACTTTCAACTCCTGTAAAACACGTGATTTTTTAGAATGTTCCTGTATCCTCAGTTTTCGTTCGTGGTGGGGATATTCGGGGGTGTTCGCAGCTTTTTTGGGAAGCTGCAGTCAGTCTAAGTCTATGTCGCATCATGCTCAGTTCGCAAGACAATTTTCATATCATTCTCGCTTACAGCCTCTGCGGGCGCGATGCTGGTTCCACGTTCAGTTATATCAGGCGAGAGCGGCCATACATCCGACACCGCATACGTGCCAAATAATTGTGAGTTCGTCGATCAGTTCGTCGATTTCGAAGGATTTTAGTGCATCGACTGTCGCCGTGAAATATTCCCAGTGTGGAAACGTACGTTTGACCGTACAGTGAAAAGTGAAAGAAAAATTCAGGATGTTCTTCTTTTAGAAAGTTGTGATTTAAATTTTATTGTGCTGCAATACAAGTGATATTGCAATTGTTTTTTTTTTGTTTAATATTGCAATTGTTATTAGTGCATCTGTGTGAAAAAGACATGTGATTTATTTATCGATTTGTAAGTGAAAGTGAAAAGTCCAAATCGTTGACCGCGTATCCGTCAGGGTGTCGTATATCTGCTATCTACCACCAGCTGTGCAGTTCGCTGACTTGGCTGTACGCCCCTTGGATTGCGGTACTGCCGTATACCTGAAGACACCTGTGCAGTTCGTCACTGACTGACCCATTGACACACATTTCGAAGCAGCAAATGGATTTACGGCTGAATAAGTAAGTTTTTAAAACAATCAGTTTCTGCCTCTTTTCTCCTTCGGGTAAAGTTGCCGTAAGTCGGGTAAGGATGATCCGGGTCTTCATCAATTTCAATGACCTTGAAATAATGTTATAAAACTCGACGTTTTAAATATCTTTTTCCTTTGAAATGGTTGACGGTCGGCTTTAGTTTCGGATACATTAGCAGGCCGTGTCCGCTATCATGAACACCCATAATGAATTTACAAGTAAAGTTTCTCGCGATAATCTCGTAAACTAAAGCCTACAGCCACAAATTTTAAAGAGAAATGTTGTTCAGAATAATGATCTTGACCACAGATCCGAAGCTCATTGAAATCGGAGAGCATTCACATAATCGAGAAACTCTCGCACAGTGGTGCAAATGGACGACTTAGGCTCCTTGGAGATCATATCAATTTCTTGAAATTCTGCATGGCACTCAAGGTGCCACATTTCCTCGAGAAGCGTACTTTACTGAAGCTGAAATCGCCGCGCATGCGCGAGAAAGGGTGACCCGTCTGGGAACACTGGTCGTGCAACGTGTCACATATTGCTCTGGTCATCAGAGAGGGGGTACTTATATTCCCCTCGAGTCCTTTTCGATTACCACTGTCTGGGAACAGTGTTCCGATTGAACCCATCGTTTTTCACGCATGCGCGGCAATTTCAGCCTCAGTAACGTAACCATTCCGATGAAATCGGGTAGCTTGAGCACCCCGCAGAATTTGAAAAGACTTGTATGATTTGATTCTGAAAAATGAATGTATAACATGTGTATTTGTGTATATTTTGTAACTTGTAGGACACGTCCTGAAGTTTTTTTGTTCGGAACAGATTGTTTCGGTACTTTCGCGCCAATATAACTGTTTCAAGGCGCAGGGCGCCAGAGCTCCACTACCTCGTCATCATAGATACGTTACAGTTTTCTCCGCGCAGCGCCACCATCGGCCATCCATCGTACGAAAAATCTTGGACGATATCGGAACACTGCTTCACGAACTCTTTTTTCTTGATAATAGAATAAAATAGAATTTAACAGTTTCATATTGAGTTTATCTGTAATATTAAGGTACATAGGCATATATGCGGTCTATATAGTATATACAATGCCCCTAATTAGAATGAAACGTAAGGAATTCAAAATCTAGTACTTTTTTTCAAATCTAGTACCTTTTCTTGTATATTCTAGTACGAAATATTTTTGCTCAGTGGAGCAAACCCTGCCTACAGTCCTAAGCAACGACCGGAATGCTTCAAAACATTGTTAAACCATGCGACACTATGTACCTTGGACTTCGTGGGTAATACCGAACAACTGTAATTGCTCTTCACCAAAAACCCTGCGCATCTGGGACCTTTCTATAAAAAAACATTTTACGAAATTATGAGGGCTGACCAAGATACCCCAACTTTGTGCTTCACTGACCAATCTAACAACACTGGTCGGTACTCGAGCTGTTGGGACCAGTGTCGCCAGATGAGGGGAGTCACGGTGAGATGATGTACCCCCTCTCTGATGACCAGAGTTGAATAATAGTGGCACGTTGCGCCGCGCACGCGCAACGTGTCATATATTACATCTACTCTGGTCACCAGAGAAGGGTTACCTTGTATTCCCCTCGAGTGCTGGTTTGGTCACTGTCTGGCGACTCTGGTTGCGACCAGTGTAATATGATGACCAGAGTAATATGTGACACGTTGCACGACTGCGCGACTAGAAATGTGTGAGGCGAATGGGGGACACGGGAGACATCAATGTGACCACACTGGTACATCCTCTTGGATGATCAGTCCAAACCAGGGTTGCCATATGCGCGCCCCGCCAGGACCCTTACGTTTCCGTCCCTCGCCGATGCTCCGTAAAGCCTACCTTCGCTTCTCTCACTCTTACCACTACCGCTGCCGCGTACCGCGTGGAGCATGCTACCGAGTGTCGCAGAAAAAACCGTCCGCTTATACAAGCTGATTTGCTTTGGAAAGGTAGGCTATACTGCAATAATGAAATAAATTTATTCGTGTATTGTTAAATAAATACAAATTAAGGTTTGAAAAATGTATATTTACGCCCTGGTAATTACAATCACTGCTATTGCTTTCGCTAGTATTCTATTCTACGTAAAGGTAGACTATACTGCAATAATGAAATAAAGCAGTGGTCGGCAACGGTTGCACCGTTCAGCCCGATTTCGAGGTCCGCGCTCCCGCGCGTCTCGCTCCCCGTGACGACCCAAGTGCTCAGGCCCGTACCGTTTAAAATGCGCGTAGTGCCCTCCGTCGTTATGTGGAAACCTATAGATAGCGGTGTCGCCCAAATGCGCCACACGTATTTCATACGGTACGGGCCTGAGCACTAGGGTCGTCACGGGGAGCGAGACGCGCGGAAGGCGCGGGCCTCGAAATCGGGCTGAACGGTGCAACCAGTGATGCCAGATGCGGGGAGTCACGGTGAAATGATGTACCCCTTCTTCGATGACGGGGAGTGAGTGGAGCAAATGGGAGACACGTTGCACGTGCGCGATGGGGACCGTGGAGTGCGCGCCTGCGCACGGTGCTGGAATGGAATAGTGGAAGGGGTAAGGAGGTGAGTACGGGAGCAGTGATGCCAGTACCGTGGTACTGTGGTACTAAACCATACCCCCACCATAGCCTACTATTGCCCCTACGTTCCTTTCCAACGCGCCCGTGCGCTACACTGCCAACGTACCTCTACTGTATCATACAGGGTACGCTGGTGAGTGTAGCGCGCGGGCGCGTTGGAAAGGAACGTAGGGGCAATAGTAGGCTATGGTGGGGGTATGGTTTAGTACCACAGTACCACGGTTCTGGCATCACTGTACGGGAGCTCCGTTTGGAGCTCATAATGGCATCACTGGGTGCAACCGTTGCCGACTACTGAAATAAAGGACCCCACACAATTCATATGGAAAATCTATCCCGGTTAAATCAGTTGGATTTTTTATATGTTGTAGCTTATGATCTACTGAACAAAAGATGTAATGGGCACAAAGTTCAATAATGGACTTAATGGAGTTATCGAGTTATAATCAGTCAAACATGACAAATTCAATCTTTTGTTCAGTAGATCATAAGCTACAACATATAAAAAATCCAACTGATTTAACCAGGATAGATTTTCCATATGATTTGTGCGGGGTCCTTCATTCGTGTATTGTTAAATAAACACAAATTAAGTTTTGAAAAATGTATATTTACGACCTGCTAATTACAATTGTGGCGGCCAACTTCCTACATGCGCCACAAGAGGGACAGGTAGTTGAAGACCTTTCCCGCAAGTACTCGCTTCCTCAATCATTTGTATATATACAGTCCTCAATCGCCTTCCGACATCCCAACACGTCTAAGGCAGGGCCCGCTAGATAGCCTTACTGATGAGTCCTCTAGCGGGCCTAGGACGAAACGCGCCTTCCTTTTTTCCTCCTCTCTTTCATATGGGTAGAGCTCCTTTATAATTATCAATATTATATTAGCTCCCCCCACATTGGTGACCCTGCGACGTTAGAGCATAAAAACGCAACACGGAGGACAACATGGAGCCTAGGAGGATACTACACACGCATCAATCGAGTGGGCACTACTTTAATCGCCGAGAATACGTAATCCCTCTCCTAGTGTGGCACCCGTGTGCTTCCTTCTCGAACGGCCATGCTAGGACAGCAGCATCTACGGCTCGATAGGCTTGAGCGACTCACTGTCTCGCCATCACGATGCGTATACAATTCGAGCAACGCGCTCTCTTACCGATTTTCACCCCCCCCCTCCCGATTTAGTATCGTTATTCACTGGCAGGGGGGTAATGTGGCGGCCAACTTCCTACATGCGCCACAAGAGGGACAGGTAGTTGAAGACCTTTCCCGCAAGTACTCGCTTCCTCAATCATTTGTATATATACAGTCCTCAATCGCCTTCCGACATCCCAACACGTCTAAGGCAGGGCCCGCTAGATAGCCTTACTGATGAGTCCTCTAGCGGGCCTAGGACGAAACGCTCCTTCCTTTTTCCTCCTCTCTTTCATATGGGTAGAGCTCCTTTATAATTATCAATATTATATTAGCTCCCCCACACAATCATTGCTTTCGCTGGTAAATTCGCTTTCGCTTTCTATAATAAAATTTGCAAATTCTTGCGGTATACTAGCAAAACTTAATTTGTGTTTATTTAATAATACACGAATAAATTTATTTCATTATTGCAGTATAGCCTACCTTTCCGAAACAAATCAGCTTGTATAAGCGTACGGTTTTTTCTGCGATACTCGGTAGCATGCTCCACGCGGTACGCGCCAGCCGTAGTGGTAAGAGTGAGAGAAGCGAAGGCAGGCTTTACGGAGCATCTCGGCGAGGAACGGAAACGTAAGGGGCTTGGCGGGGCGCGCATATGGCAACTCTGGTCCAGACCAGTGTCGCCAGAAAGTGACCAAACCAACACTCGAGGGGAATACAAGGTAACCCCTCTCGGATGACCAGAGTAGAGTAATATGTGACACGTTGCGCGTGCGCGGCGCAAGACTGTGCCGTAGACTGGACTGGTCATCAGAGAGGGGGCATTTGATTCCCCTCGATTGCTGGCGACCTGGCGACACTGGTCCAGTCTGCGGCACGGGCACCGTGGTCTATGGTCTCAGTGGGGGACGTTGGAGTGTGCGCATGGTGCTGAAATGGGATAGTGGAAGGGGAAAAGGAGGAGAGGAAATGAAGCCACTTCCTACCTCATCTGGCGACACTAGTTGGGATACAGCTCTCCCGTCGTAGCCCTCGAGAGGCCCCTAGCCAGCATTTACTGCCACCACGATGGTTCAACCCACGACCAGGGTGTATGGCGTGTACTTCAGGAGCTCCAGCAACTCCCGACGCATATGCCTCTGGGCCACCCGGTCCCCGTGGTACCAGTTTAGGTTGACTGGTGGGACCTTTCGTAGCTGAAGCCACTTCCAGTTTGAGAGCCTACACTCTCGGCACTGGTAGGCCAGCGAATCGAGTCCGTGGAGACACTACCCTCCAAAGGCCCTTACAGGAATCAGCCGTCAGGATCCGGATGCCCGTGTCCAGACGGCCTTTCCACCTGCAGTAGTTTAAGTGAGAACAGCAGGATATCTCGGAAGGCGTTGTCGTTATCAAAAAAGTGTTCCTACAAAAATTGTTTGGTATGACGGCCAGCAGCCGACAGCCAGCAGCCAGTGCTGGTGACATAAGCTATCGATTTACCTCAGCGCTCGGATTTATTTCATCGCGGCGGCCCTCGCCCCGGCCCCGCGTCTCGCTCCCCGTACCGGCCCTAGTGCTCGGAGCTGCTCAGGCGCGTACCATTTCATAGGCGTTATTCGTGGTGCATCAGGATGACACTCGTGTCAATAGGTTTCCACATTACACATTGCCAATGCGTTTTTTTTTTGTTAGTGGTATCCCCTGTAGGCCTACTCCACTATGTCGCACGATAATTTCGGACAACAGCTGTAGAAAATTAATTAGAAAAATAAATTCATAAGATAAATTTAAAAATTTAAAATTTAGTAGGCCTACAGGGGATACCACTAACAAAAAAAAATACATTGGCAATAGTACCTCAATGATAATGCGGAAACCTATTGACATGAGTGTTGTCCTGATGCGCCACGAATAGCGCCTATGAAATGGTACGCGCCTGAGTAGCTCCAAGCACTAGGGCCGGTACGGGGAGCGTGACGCGCGGCCGGGTTGAGGAGGTGTAGCCTTCGATTCTCGGCCGCCGCGATGAAATAAATCCGAGCGCTGATGTACCTTAATCAACTCAGAATAATATCATATAGCACCTTTTTGGATTTGTCTCATTGTCAGTACTGCTATTATTTTCTGAAGAAAAAAATATTCCGAGATATCCAGTTCTCGCTTAAACGAGACACCTTGTATACTATCAGACTATGTATAGGGCAAAAATATAGGGTTCCATTTAAAAAAATTAAATTAACCTTGAGATCACCTAGAATCCTGACGTATCAGAAGATGTCTCCCTCGGAACAGAACATTTTTCGATGAATCCATTCTTTCGTATGTCAATCCGTTTTGAAGAAAACTCAATCGCTCGCTTCATAAAATATACAGGGTATTCATTTGAAAACATTCCAGCCAAATATCTCGAAAACTATGAAAGATATTAAATAAGTGTAAAACATGTTTCGAAGAATTTCAAGAGGGAAAGAGAGGGACAGTATCAGTTTTTTATTTGGGTGGCGTTTTCAAGGTCATTTGAAGGTCAACTTTGTTTTTTTCAAATGGAAACCTATATTTTTTATAGTGCGCGGATAAAAAAAAGTATCCTACGAAAATTGCTGGTCTTTTTGCGTACAATAAGGTCGCATAATAAAAAATATAGGTTTCCATTTGAAAAAATAAAGTTGACCTTCAAATGACCTTGAAAACACCATCCAAATAAAGAACTGATACTGGCCCCCTCTTTCCTCCTCGAAATCTTTGGACACGTGTTCTACACTTTTTTAATATCTTTTATACTTTTCGAGATATTCGGCCGGGAAGTTTCCAAATGAATATCCGGTATATACGTGTAATCAAATTAGTAATTTTAATAATAGTACATCATTATAAAGAAGATTCTTCTAATTCTTTAATAAATTGAAGCGAAGATATTTTATTTTGTAAATATTTGGAATATACGAGCACACAAATAAAGTTTCTTACTTGCTCAAATAAGTATCTATTTGTAATGTTTAAATTACTATTTATATGTTTATCTGCGTGTTGTTACTTGATATTACTATCAATGACTGTTATGCAAGAGTATATAGTAGAATAATTTGGACGAAACTTTGTAAGAAAATAATTCTTCTGAGAACATTTGATCTAAAAAATTAATAATACTGAAAATATTCTTTAAACAACTCGACTATTTGGAAAAGAGATGCCGTAGCTTAATTTTTCAATGTGGAATAATCAGTTACCATCGAAAATATTGTTTACATTGTGTAATTTCCAAGATATTCAACGAGAATGTTTTATCTTCAATTTTAAGAATGGCTTTTATACTTTCAATATAAATGATTACAGATAAATTTATTAAATAGAGTTTTTCTTAAATGTGTTAGACAAGAAATCTAACAGAATGCACATCTTAATGAAAATGTAATGAATTTTTTATAAAATGTTAAATGAAAATATAAATTTTCGATTCAGTGCTAATGTTGAAAAAGAATACTGAAAAATTGAAATTTAAATTTGGCACTTTAATTTTCTTACTGAAGTTGGTTTTACTTATTATTAGACAGCGGATTTTATGCATTTATAGCAAAAAGTGTAATTTAGAATTGTAAAGAAATTAGAAGCATTTAAATATACTATTATATTAGTTTCAACCTATTATAAATATATTAAGAGAAAACATAAATTTCTATTTCGCGCCAGGTTAATGTTATACAGGTAGACAATTTTTATTTTGCATAAAGATCCGCTGTCTACTTATTATGATACATCTTGTACGCGCAGCTTAAATTTAACGTTGCAACTATAAAGCACCAAAAGTACTCAATTTATATTGCTTTATAAAAATAAAAAGGTTGCATTCATGGAAATTTTGTGAAATTTTTATTGTATTACACATGGGAGGATTATGGGGGATAGGAGGGAGGAAATTCAAGGCAGATGTGACGTGAAGGATGAAGCTATTCGACGTGATGGTAGAGGGAATACTACTACACTCCTCAAAAGAATTAAGGGATCACTTGTGCGAACCCGAAAAATTGCTCCCACTTTACGTGATCATAGCTCCGTCAAAAATTGCCGTATCGATATCGTTAAACAATGCATGGTTTGAAAGCCTGAAACCTCTAGTTTCAGATGCTCTGTTTCAAATTGTTAACAAAAATTATCTGCAACTTTGGAACATCACACGGGGAGCAACAAATTTTTTTGATAATATCATTTGGAAGGGCTATCTTTCCTGTGTAAATTGTGTGATTGAATATTGTGTTTTTTTTTTATTCGAGTTATTCAACATTGAACTAAATATGGGCTTTTTAACTTTAACTGGCTCCAGAAAGCGAAAAAATTATCGTAGAATCGTGTGCAAAAAAGCAATAGAAAGAGCGTTTCTTTCTCTTCAAGGCACTCCTTTTGTTTTTTCAATTCCATTAACATTTCGATATACCAGATGTTTCTGAAAATATGCTTAAAAAATGCACAATTTCCATTTTTCTTTTAACTCGCTATATCTCGGCGAGAAATGTTCGTAATACCATGATGCGAAAGTCAGATTGAAGCAGAGATTCTGCCGATTCGATTGAGTACACCATGAACTCGCTGCGACAATTTTTTAACTATGGCAGCTGTGTTTGAAGTTAGAGTGCTTCGCAGAAATTAGCGCGCCGGCCCACAGTGGAAAATTTGGACCTAACTCGATTCAAAATCAAATAATTTTCGATAGAAATGAGGTAGAGCGATGAAATTTAAAAATCAAAGCTGGAACTTTGCAGAATATGGGAAAAATAAGGAGATTATGGTACGAACGTTTTTTAACGTTGAGAAAATTCGTTAAACATGTAGAATTTCAAGGAAATGTGGTTTCTCCAGTGCGATCCACGTGCAAACAAAACCATTTTGAATCGAGTTAGGTCCAAATTTTCGGTCCAAAAGGAGACGGAAAGTCTGCAAGAGAGATATATGAGATGGTTCCTGGGTGTAGAAAGAACAACACCAGACTACATAGTAAGGGACGAAACGAAGAAAAACAAGATAAGGGTAGAAGCAGGGAAGAGAGCGGTCAGATATGAGGAGAGAATAAGAAAGGAAGGAAATAGAAAGTTATTAAAGGAATGTTGGAGAGAAAGAAGGAAGGATGAAGAAGAGGGGAAGCTAGATAGATACTACTGCAAGACTAAGAGAAGAGGAAGAAACAATAGAGGGGAAAGTAGTAAGTCAGGGAGGTGCAAGGCCAAGAAAGGATAGAAAAGGTGTGGAAATCAAGAAGCACCCCATTAACAAAGAAATAAGAACGGAAATAAGGCCGAGATACCTGATAGGAAAATGAGGAAGAAAAAGGGATAGGGTGACGACGATAGCAAGATTGAGGTGCAGAAACGAGGAAAGAGCAAATAAATTCTGGGAAAAAGAAGGGAGAAAAGTATGCAGGATGTGTAGAAGAGAGGAGGAGACGTTAGAACACCTCATAGGAAGATGTAAGGAGATGGAAGAAATAGAAGAAATACTATATGAAAATGGGGAAGATGTAAATTGGAGTAGGAAGCTAAGAGAAAATAGAGAAAGGGTGAAGAAGAAAGAGAGAGAGGGTAAGGAGAGATAAAGACAAAAAGTAGAGGGGAACAAAGATACACACTGGTTGTAAATAGTTTTGTAAATATTAGTACAAGCTAGAGTTAAGAAAATGTAATTGTGTAAGGAATGTAGAAAGCGAAGGAAGAAGAGAGAAAATGTAACGCCGAAAGGGATATATTTGAGAATAAAGATACTACTATTACATTATACAGGGTGGCCCACATAACTCTGAACAGCTCAATATCTCCGTTACTTTTCGTTGTACAAAAAAACTTCGTAGGACAAAGTTACACTGTTTGAAGGGCCACATATAACGGTGTAAGGGGAAAAAAATGTCAAGGTCATTTTTATGAGATTTCAAGGTTATCGATGTTTTTTTAAATGGAATGAGGTATTTTTTAATACATCAATCGATGCAGCTGGACATTCTTTATAAAAAAGTACTAACCTATGTATGTCGAAAAGTTAGTAGTTCAGGAGATATTTCAGTTTAAATAACTCCAAAATACCATTACTGTCGTACTAAGGCGTTAGTGTTTACTTACTTGTGTAACGCCTTAGTACGACAGTAATGGTATTTTGGAGCTATTTAAATTGAAATATCTCCTGAACTACTAACTTTTCGACATACATAGGTTAGTACTTTTTTGTAAAGAATGTCCAGCTGCATCGATTGATGTATTAAAAAATACCTCATTCTATTTAAAAAAACATCGATAACCTTGAAATCTCATAAAAATGACCTTGACATTTTTTCCCTTACACCGTTATATGTGGCCCTTCAAACAGTGTAACTTTGTCCTACGAAGTTTTTTTGTACAACGAAAAGTAACGGAGATATTGAGCTGTTCAGAGTTATTTGGGCCACCCTGTATATTAAAATCAATCAATCTTTTCAACGATTTCTCAGGAAAAGCATCTTTACTATTTCTATAATTGAGAAATAAAAAATTGCAAACCAGTCACTGAACGGGTCCGGCAGTGCTATTGGGAATCGGATATCGTTATTTCGGAAAAAGTGATGTAAAATATATTGGAGGGTGATGATAAATATCTTTTTGCTATTGAGCTTTCAATTTTTCTGGATATAAATATAGATTGTTTTAAAATAATCTGAATAAAATAACATTAATAGATAATAGACGTTTGAATATTTTTGAGAAAAGTATTCTTTTGATATAAATATTGTTTCCAATTGGGTTACTAAATATAGTCATGATTAGACTGCGGATCTTTATGCATTTATAAAGAAATTGGTTGGGTGAAATATAAAACAGTAAAGGATTAGAAAAATTTAAGAATATTGTAATGTTGTTTTTAATGTAACAAAGTCATTAAGGGCCCCTAATAGCACAAAAATATTGGATAAATATTTTTTTCGAACATTGAGAAAACATTTTTTAAGCCACACTTTTTCATATGAGAAAAATATTGGATCTAAATATTGTATACGTATACAAGAAATGTAAATTGAATGTTTAGAAAATATAAGCTAAATATTCAGAGAATATAAAATAGATATTTAAAAAATATAAAGTAAATATTTTAAAAATGTGAAACCAATATTTAAATAACATTCAATTAAATCTTCAAATTTAAGAAAAAGTTATAACAAAAATTAGAAACTATATATAATACTACTTTTCTGTGCACCGCTTGAGCGAATATTCAACTTTATCTTCGAAAGAAGCTTAATAAAATCCAGAAATTTTTATGCAGTTGGCGGGGATTCGAACTCGGGACCTACCGTTTACGAGATGATGTGTTTTCCCGCTGAGTCATGTGAACTTAGATTGTGACATTCACTTTTTATTCTTATAAAGGCTTTTGAGCCTTTCTTTCTTTTTTTGAGCCTTCATATCAAATCATATAATTATTAGAAGAGATAAACTTCCATTAAAAAAATTTTTTAGATAAAAATCAAACTACTTTTTTTTAATGAAGCATCCTATTAGTATATTAACGACAAAGAGATATATGTATATATTTTCTAAAGTACTTCAATCGTACTTAAGGGTAAAAACACATATAATATATTTGCTAAATAAACAAAAACATTTTATTGTAAAAAACATATATATTGTTATTATATATATCCTCTCCCAAAGTATTTGAGAGAGGCCCCGGCCCTGATGCAGCGGATAACATTATTCATTCGTTAGCTACCTAGAATAAAAACTATACTTCTAAATAATTATTTAAAACATTATATATACAGGATGGTCTTTTTATCTGAAGACATTGAAATATCTCGAGAACTATGTATCAGATCAAAACAAGTGGGCAGTGAAATTTGTTCATCGCGAAGGTGGACATCCAATGATACCAAACTGGACCCCCCACCGCCACCCCCTGGGGGTGGGGGTGGGAGAAGATAAAAAACTTAAATGGGAACCCCCATTTTTCATTGCAGATTTGGATTCTCCAGAAAAAATACACAAATTTTACCTGGAGTTTTTGCATTGTGGTTCACAGATGGCGGATCAAAACAAGTGGGCAGTGAAATTTGTTCGTCGCGAAGGTGGACATCCAATGATACCAAACTGGACCCCCCACCGCCACCCCTGGGGGTGGGGTTGGGAGAAGATAAAAAACTTAAATGGGAGCCCCCATTTTTCATTGCAGATTTGGATTCTCCAGAAAAAATACACAAATTTTACCTAGGAGTTTTTGCATTGTGGTTCACAGATGGCGCTGTAATGGACAAAAATCAAAATGGAAAAAGTCGTTGAAAATTGGGTATATCTCGAGAAATACACATCAGATCAGAAAAATAAAAGTAGACTTATTTGATATTTTTAAGAATGCCATTCAATAACACCATAATTGACCCCCCCCCCCACTTCCTGAGGATTAATAAACAAACCAATGAATTTTTCCAACTGCTTTCGATTGCAGCGACATCTGTGAAAGAAATTGCACCAATAATATCAAATCAATGGAGAACCAAGATTTGCTATAAAAAAGGGTTTCCCATTGAAGATTTTGAAATAGTGCCCTCTCCCACCCTCAGGAAGTGGGGGTGGTATTTTTTTCTGGAGAATTCAAATCTGCAATGAAAAATGGGGGTTCCCATTTAAGTTTTTTATCTTCTCCCACCCCTACCCCCAGGGGGTGGCGGTGGGGGGTCCAGTTTGGTATCATTGGATGTTCCCCTTCGCGACGAACAACTTTCATTGCCCACTTGTATTGATCCGATACATAGTTCTCGAGATATTTCAATGTCTTCAGATAAAAAGACCACCCTGTATATACAAGGTGAGTCACCAAACGTTAGCACCTCAAATATCTTTGTTGTTTCTAAAGATACGTAAAATATGGTAAGGACAAAGTTGAATGATACAATGGGGCTGACACGATGCCAAAACAAAATTTTGTTTTTATGTCATTTTTTTATAGATATGAAGGTCACCTTCATTTTTGTAAATGGAATGAGGTTGTTTTTAATAGATCAACTGATGCAGCTGGATATTCGTTATAAAAAAGTACTAACCTATGTATGTCGAAAAGTTAGTAGTTCACGAGATATTTCGATTTAAATAACTCTAAAACACCATTATTGTCATACTAAAACGTCACACAAGTAAGTAAACGCTAACGTCTTAGTACGACAGTAATGGTATTTTAGAGTTATTTGAATTGAAATATCTCCTGAACTGCTAACTTTTCGACATACATAGGTTAGTACTTTTTTATAACGAATGTCCAGCTGCATCGGTTGATGTATTAAAAAATACCTCATTCCATTTAAAAAAATGAAGGTGACCTTCATATCTATAAAAAAATGACATAAAAACAAAATTTTGTTTTGGCATCGTGTCAGCCTCATTGTACCATTCAACTTTGTCCTTACCATATTTTACGTATCTTTAGAAACGACAAAGATATTTGAGGTGCTAATGTTTGGTGACTCACCCTGTATATATATATACATAATAACTAACGAATGAATAATGTTCTCCGCTGCATCAAATGCGTATACAGGGTGTTTCACGCAATTGTTTCAGGCCATAACTCCATTATTAATTATTAATGCATTTACGAAAAAATATCAAAGGAGAAAGATAAGACTTAGACTTAGATTTTTTTAGATGCAAATGTGCATGTGCAATTAACGAGGAATCGATTAGTGCAACAAAAAAATATGCATTTCTATAAGCCCGGCATGAATCAACCGGCCTGGGGCCTGGGCCTCGAGCCGATCCAAGCGTTGTGTTGGCCCGTAACCTGTAGGTCATGGGCCCTGCAGGCTTGGTCAGGTGGTAGGCTGTGTCAGGCTGTGCTATCTGAGCAGTTACTCCGAACCACATCTAATTTGTAAACGTGCAAAACTTTTTTTTAGCTAGTAAAAAGCTTCAACGAGGTGTTTCTTTATTCAAATTTGAGATGACTTTGGATATAACTTTTAATAACTATTAAGATAATATTGTAATAGTCTTGTGTGAAAACTTTTTAGATCTACTTTATGTATAATGATTGTTTCGAATCTGTTAATCGTCTTCTAATTAAGTTCTTTCTGCTCAAAGAAATTCAACAAAAGCTATTCACCGGTAAATGATGTTGAATCATTTGAAAGAAATTATAATTTACAAACGCAAACAGTCATTTGCAACATCAAAATATATTCCTCAGCGAATTTAATAAAATTGTAACTAATAAAAAACAATTTATTATTTCAAAAAAGGTTATTGAAGGTATAACAATTTTTATTACAGAAATTAAGAAATACAAAGGGGAAAACGTTTTAGCGAAGTAACAAACTTTTTCCTGCATTATTAATTTAGAAAATGTAAGGGTCAAGTTCCATTTTCTGAATAAGACTTTGTATTTTCCTTAGATCATTTTGCAGTGTGTATAAAGATAAATTTGTAATCCTATTAACTATACACTTGATATTAAATAGTTTTTAACGTATTGTATGTACAAATTTATAAAAAAGTAATATCTTTTTGAAGATCCACTTTGAAATTACACATATACATTTTTAAGACCTCGAACGATTATGTTCGAGGTTATATTCGAGATTATGCATTAGCAAACATGGAGAAAGAAAATCGGGAAATGTTTTTTAAAAATGGAATATTTTCCACTAAAATGTAACTTTTATAAGCTGATTTATATTGTATAGACTGGATAGGGAGGAATTCAGAACACGCATAAGGAAACTACAACACAATCGTACAAATATACATACTTTTTTTTAATTTCAGAGTTTGATGCAATTCAATGGTTCAAATTGCAATTTTCTTCAAACTAATATTTTTCAACAATTCAATTAATTCATATCGAATACAGCATTTACAAATTTTAAGAAATATTTATAGAAGATTATTTTGAATTATGTGTTCTGGTTACTGCGATCGAATCATTCTTTTAATTATTATATTGAAAAAGCCTAACGAGTATTTCCTTGATTTTCAAAAAATTAATATTTTGGAAAAGTACTATTTAATTACTATAAAATATATGCCTGTAACTTTTTTGTGTTTCTGGTAGTTTTTCTCAAAATATGTTTCTCCGGGTTCGCATTGTTCGTTCAGCCAAACCAGAAATAATGATTTCTTTGACTTTTAAATAATATGTTCCTAACGATATTGATCTAAATCTTATTATTAGACAGTCGATTAGACAGTGTAATTCTTATAAAATCTCTGTTCAAACTGTCCTTCGAAAGTTCCAAAACAATCAGTAACCTCAAAATTGAAGCATTTTTGAAATAAGAAAGGTTCAGACAAAAGTTCTAAGGTTTTCAATTCGTATAACTCTGAATGTAGTGATCATGTTAAGGTCAACATGAATTTCTAAAATAAAACGTGTAAGGTAACAGTGAAACCTTTCCAAAACACTGGTTGATGATGTTCTTTTGACAACAGTTTTCAGTGTATAACTATTTATTTAGACTGCGAATTTTTATGCTTCTAAAAATGTTCAAAAAATGCTGAAATATAAAATTCCACAGAATTACGATTTTTATTTATTTCAGATCTACAAAGGCTACTACCACTGAGAATAAGTTTTCATTTGTTCCCACTTTCTTAAAACTTGCCTACAAAAATTAAAAATTGCATAAACATCTGCAGTCTAGTTAGAATCTTTCAAATGAATACCAAGGGGAGATACGTAGTCGGACTTTACAATCCATGTGTGTGTTTGCATGTGTCTGCAGGCAATGTGGGCATATGTGTATTTGATACTTGGTATCGCACTTGCTACCAGACTCGGCACACTCTGGATAATGCTAATGTTAACAGCACTACATTCTTGAAAGCTCATTTACTTCGAACTCGGAATTTTTTATCAAAAGGATGTTATCATCAACTAGTGTTTTGGAAAATCTCAACATAAATTCTAGCATTTTATGTAAAAATAATCATGATGACCTTGACTTAACCTTGGTTCCTCAATTTAAGGTCAAACAATATGGTCATTAGACTGCGGGTCTTTATGCATTTATGAAGAAATTGGCTAGGTGAAATGTAAAACAGTGAAAAATTAGAAAAATCTAATGGTAGTGTTATGTTGTTTTCAGGTGTAAAGAACTAGTAGGGGACGAAATGAATTTTTATTTAACTCCTGCTGCCCACAATTGGTGCTGAATATTTATACTTTGCATAAAGATCCGCTGTCTAATCATCAGGCTGCGGATCTTTATGCAAAATAAAAATTTTCTATATGAATTGCAACAATCTGGAGAGAAATAGAAATTTATCTTCTTTCTTAATATGTTTGATAGGTTGAAAATATTATAACAGTATTATTAAATTCTTCTAATGTTTTTACTGTTTTAAATTACACCTACTAATTTTTGACTTAGTGCATTCAATAGAATACAGTAGATTTTGATTGACTGCAATTGATAATTTCTCTCAATGAAACTGCTTGCTGTCCCAATAGCATTGTATTTCATTTTTCAGTATCTGTTCCGATTCACTGGCATCGCAATTAACTGGAATCCACTGTATTTAACTTTTAACACTCGAGTAGTGACCCAGAGTCGACACTAAAAATTGCAGTAGCATTATTCAGAATACTGTTTACATTATTAAATATGATGGTATCTAATCAATTAGTAAACATTTAAGTATTGTATGAGGTATTATATTAATTTTATATTCATACAAAGAAAAAAATTAATATAGAATGGAATTATTTCAGGTCTAAAGAAATGTATAATTTTCGAGTCAAGGCTCGTTTCCAGAGTTGGAAGGGTGCGGGATGCGCGTTCTCATTTCTCGATAATACCAAAGTGGGAGATTTTAGTAGTCAAAAACGCTAGATAACAGATCGATCTAGGCTGCTATCGTCCTCAAAAGTCCTATTTTTTCGTTTACGAGGCGTAATTTGCATTATTCGGCAGCATGTAGCTATGAAAATAGCTACATGCGCAGTGTATGCTTCCGAATAATGCAAATTACGCCTCGTAAACGAAAAAATAGGACTTTTGAGAGCGATAGTGCCCTAGATCGATCTTTTATCTAGTGTTTTTTTACTATTGAAAAATCCCATTTTTGTATTATCGAGAAATGAGAACGCGCATCCTGTACTCTTGCAATCCTGGAAAAACGAGTATACTCCCTTAAAGTAGCTCTGAATGCGAAGAGTATAAAACCTTATATCTTTTGTCTGAAACGCTCTTTTCGAAACTGCTTTACTTTTGAAATATTTAACTGTTCCAGGACTTCCGGGGACCTGTATTTTTTATTTTATACCTGCAAATAGAATGAAAAATAGCTACAGTCAATATTTAACCTTTAAATGCATTGTGTTGCCGTTTGGCAACACATTCTGTTCTGGCTCTACATTCACTGCAGGAATGTTTGGATGCTTTTTACGCATTGTAGCCACAAGGCAACAAACCGCTCACTGCTCACATGTACATATTTGTATACGATGCGCGCCATTCGTGCGTCGTAGATTTTCTAACCTCAAATATGGCTACTGTATGATAATTTTGTAATAAAAAATATTTTCACAAAGATGTGATTTTTTCCTTATTTTTCCCTTAATATACACTCTTTTTTTTAGTAATGTTTGATAAATAGAAACTGTAAACAAAATATCGTGCATTTAAGGGTTAAGTGACAAGTTAAAGGTACAATTCACCAATTAGCATACGTAAAATTATGATTTATTTTTAAAACTGTTTGAAAAATTTATAAAAATTATTTGTTATGTCTTACAGCTGTGGTCGGCAAACTACGGCTTGCGAGCCACATGCGGCTCTTTGGCTACTTGAGTGCGACTCTTCCACGAATGACGTGTTTAAAATAAATTTATTTTATTTTAAATAGTATTTTCATACAATTTTTAATCAGTCGGTGTGTTATACCTGAATTCAAATAAAGAGCAATTTCTACACTATTTTTATCAATAGTTAGCGGATCCTTGTGCAAAATAAAAATTGTCTGCATTGATTACAAAGAATAGAAACTAAATTGAGTGTTATTTCTTTCCTTAATAATTTGAATAGAAGAGAAATCATATATGGACTGGACATCTCCAATTTGTAAAATTTTCCCACAGTTTTGAATTTCATCTACTCAGTTTTGCTATAAATGCATAAAGATCCACAGTCTATTTAGTAATAATCAAGATTATTGTAAAGTATGATATCTGGTTTCATTTAGTGTACCTAGTTTTAACCAAATTTGTGAAAACAGGGTTCTCGTAAAGAAATTTAGCTCTCGGAAGAAATCTAAACCGTTATACTGAAGATATTTGGCTTTTTTGACTAATGAGTTTGTTGACCACTGTCGTAGAGGATACTGCATAAACGAGTAAAAACATTTGATCATTTTTAATTTATCTTTAGATTAAAGTAAAACCAACAATTCTGCTTTGAAATCAATGAAGCAGTTTCAACCAATTGTTTTATGCAGTGCCAATGTCACTTCATGAACTTTTGTCTTTAAAGGTAAAACACATATACAGGGTGTCCCGGGTTTTTCCTGCCAAACTATGGGAGCGTATTCCACAAGAGGAAATAAGAAAAAAATGTTATTTGAAGTTGGGTTAGAAACACTTCGTTATACAAAGTTATAAACAAATAAAATTGAATTTGGTAACAGCGGATTTTATTTCGCAGAATATGAAAGGTCGAACATGTTTATCTAATTCGTCGATAGTTTCTTGGAGTGATTCAACATCGCTGTCACTTTTACCACAACACCTGTTGATTACTCTGCAAAATAAAATCCGCTGTTACCAAATTCAATTTCATTTGTCAATAACTTTGTAATAAATCATTTCTATTTAAACTTCAAATAACATTTTTTTCTTATTTCTACGTGTAAGAAAAATCTGGGACACCCTGTTTATCTCAGAAAATAAATAAATATAGCATAAACAATCATTAATACGAGTAAGTATAACTATTTTAGTGTAGCGATGTGTAATTAAGACGTAATAATGGAAACTATAGCTATTTCTAATAAGTAATTTTAAATGTATTCAAACGTTAAGGGGGTAGACTCGTTTTCAGGATTGCAAGGGTGCGGGATGCGTTTTCTCATTTCTCGATAATGCATGCGATGGGGTCTTTCAGTAGTCAAAAGCGCTAGATTTATGAGGCGTAATTTGCATTATTCGGAAGCATAAAGCTGCGCATACAGGGGCTCCCTCTAATATTTTGATACTCTTAAAAAGACAATGACTTTTTTAATATTGGACCATACGATTTAAATTTTTTTAAGAAGTTAGAATAATCGGTTTGCTACGGAACGTGAACAAAATTCTTTGAAAAAAAATTGCAAGTTGTCGGAATACAGACAAAATACTAAAAATTGTATTTTCCATCTTTTTTATGTGGGCTTATATGGAAAATTTAGAAAATACGTTTCATAGATTTGTATCAATTAAACATATTCTGAAAATTTCATCAAAAGCGACGTTGCAATGAGCTACAAACGTTTAAAGATGGTCCGCATTATTCGATTTCAATGAAACTTTCACAGTGCGTATAATTGACACAGATCTACAAAACGTATTTTTTAAATTTTTAATATAGGCCCACATAAAACAGTTCTAAAATGCAACTTTTAGTATTTTCTCTACAATTCCGACCAATTGGAATTTTTGAAAAATCTCTTCACATCATATAGTAAACTAATTGCTCTAACTTCTCCGAAAAAGTTCAAATCGTATAGTCCAATATCAAGAATGTTATCATTTTTTTTAGAGCGTCCGGATATTGAAAGAAGTCACAATAACTATTTTCATAAAGCTGCAACAGCTACATGCTGCCGAATAATGCAAATTACACCTCATAAACATAACGGACGACTGCAGCCTAGATTGATTTTTTATCTAGCACTTTTGACTGCCGATCAACCCCATCTTTGCATCATCCTGCACTCTTGCAATCTTTAAAACGAGTCCACCCTCTTAAATCCTGTTTAAAATAGAGAAAAATCATAGCTATTATCTATAAAATAAATTATATTTATAATTCGTTTGTTCATATTATTTCCCCAATCGTCTTCTAATTTTCATTCGAATTACTTTTCAAAATCAATAGCAATCGTCAAACCGTAGATTTAAGGTGACTAAAATCATAATTACTTTCTTACATTGTTAATGTCGTATAATAAAATAAATACAGAAAAATTGGACTACACTGAAATGTTATTCATGAAGAATCTTATTACCTCCACTGGGATTTGTCTAAAGCACGAAATACCATATATTGTGCGTTTTGCATCATTTAAGCTAGGTAAATGAAAATAAACTGTATCTTCGTCATAATTGTGAGATCCATCTGGCAAAGCAAGAGTTGGCAAATATTTCCAACCTAGCGGACATTCGTTTGGAGCCCCTGGCACCAAAGGAGGAAATGAATATTCTACCTAATAAAAAATTATAAATATAATTTTACTATTTCACTGTAATAAATTGAATATTTATTGTCTGTACATTTATACTACATATTTAAACAGTACCTGTACCTAACCAAGGAAGCGAATGTTCTCGTATCAAATAATATAATATTGTTGCATTCTTTATGAATTTATCATTCAAATATGTTATATATGACAATTATATTTATATATTAATTTATGTATCGATTATAACCATTAATTGAAAGATACAGGCAATTTTGTAATCTTTAAGAGTGACATTTTGAACAATTGTCAACACAACAGTTTGTCGTGAAATTAGAGAAAATAATAATAGCGGCTTACTTGACATCCTTTTTTATGATGAAATCCGACGACAATCACATGAAGTATTGGTCCAACAGATTCTGCCATATTTCAACAATCTATCTTAGGTAAAATTTACATATGGCGTATCGTTTAATATCCACATTAATTTAATTCCTTCATTTTAAACAGGTAAAAACATCTCTCTTTACGAGCACTCGAACCAACAATAAGCGCTCGGTTTGACATGCGCTTAAAATCCACCATGTTAGTTTCAAGCTTACCAACTAATCAGTCTGTCATGTACTGATATACTGTGATATACATCAATACACATACAGTTATGAGTCTTCTTTGTGAACAATGCTATATCTGTGCCATGCACAGTACACGCATAGATCAATTTCTGATTAAACAATAATCAACCACTTTAACCCGGTAAGCAAAATGCTCGATTTTGAACGGGCATCTGTATGCGTATAAGTAGCGCTTTCTGCTGGCAGAAAGACCGGGCATCTGCCCGGCAGAAGCTGCTCGGGCAGAACGAAGGCAGCTCGGTTCTGGATTCTGCCTACGTCGCACAGTGGGGTATTTGGCCCGAAAAAGTGGAAAAAATTCAATTTCTAAATTTTTGCGTATGGCATAAAATTTTTGTTGTTCGTTGTAGTTAAAGGTCTGAAGAATAAGGCTGCAATATTATTTTTTCTATTTGTACACCCGTGAAGTAGTGAACTTCATCGGAAGTCGAGAGATTTTAAGGCGCGCTTGGCGTTCTTAAACAGTCTCTAAGACAGCGTCTGTTCATTGGCGATTTTCATGTGTTTGAAGGGAAATTCTGTAAATTCTTGTATTACAAAAGTTGTTCAGGTAGGTATACAGAGCACTTTCGCATAGATTTTATTTTGTTATCATCTAAATTAGTATAGTTATTAATATTTGAATATTACCAATCATTCTGTAAGCTTTTTAAAAATTACAAAACTTTATTGACAATTTTGTTATAGTATAAAGCCGTATTGAGTGCTCTTTTTGGTGTCATTACCCAGATAGCCAAAATGCTCGATTCTGGCCAGGGCAGTTATGACCGTGTGGGCTCGTAACGTTCCCTCGGCACAAGCTGCCCCTCGGCCCGTCCAGGGCCGAGCACCTGGACCGACGGGCCCAGGGGAAGCTTGTGCCGGGTTTGTGCCGAGGGAACGTTACGAGCCCTCACGGTCATAAGTGCCCTCCTCAGATTATAGGCATCGTGTGCCTTTTGCCCATTCAAGCGACGTTCGGCCCGTCTACCTGACCCCGACACGCCGGGCTCGATCTGTGCGCGAGGATCGCTTGGCTATCTGGGTACATTCGGTAAAGATTCGTGATTATAAGCCAACAAAGTTTGATTCCGAATATGTCCGAATTCAAATTTTATAGCCTATTTAGAATTAAGTGTTTAGCAGCGTTTCGCGTACGTGTACGTTCGGCTACGCTTGGCCTCAAATGAAGAAGAAACATTATCTGAGGAAGAAATTTCTTATGTATTTCCCGATGAAAATTAATGGTAATCATTTTAAAATATTCTTATAATATACCGGGTGAGTCATTTAACGTGAAACAGACGTATATCTGGGAAATGAAGCTATTTTGGAGAAAAATGTTTCAGACAAAAGTTGTATGGTTTAGAGGGGGGCATAAAATGGTGTCATTGATTTGACCTTGGATAGTCGTTTGAAAATCACGTGAAAGTCATCTTCTATTTCTTAAATAGAACTCCCTATTTTTTGTTGCATATTCTTGTAGCTTGTTTTGACAGCTTTCCAAAACATTATATTAAAATATTTTTTTCTTAAATATTTTTCAAGTTATAATAGTGCAAATATTCCACTATCGTCTTGCTTTTTCAGGGGTTCTCGATAATCTGAGGAAAAAATGTTTCGAACAAAAGAGGAACAGTATACAGACGTCTACAAATTTCAATATAAAAGTTAAAAAAAAATTTTTTTTCCAAAAAATAGAGGTAAATTTGATTTTTCAAATACTAAAATGTATTTTGGATTTCATAATGTTGTAGCTGATCTTAAGGCGAATCCAACGATATATAATATTATAACCTTGAGCCTATAAATAACGCTACAATAGTTTTTTCCACTTTCCACAGTGGGCCAGATCGGCGCGCTAGCTGTTCACGCGTATTTCACCATTATTTCAAAACATAAAGACCACATTAAATATATCGTCGGATTCGTCTTGGCATCAGCTATAATATTATTGAATAAAAAATATATAGTTATAAATAAATAATGAAGGTAAATACCATTTTTTATTAAAAAAAAGAAATTATTGAAACTTTTTGTATTGAGACTTGTAGAAGACTAAGTACTGATTATTTTTTGTAGGAAACATTTTCTTGTTACATCACCGGAAATGTCTGTAAACTCGTGTGAATAATGAATAATATTTGAAAACTGGCTATTCAGGCATTCAAACAAGAGTAATTCATAATTATTGAATGAATGAAGTTTATTATATTTAATGAAATAAAAAAAATGTGTTATTACTGTCTTATTTAAAAAATTACAAAAATTCAAACAAGATTAAGTATTATATTTTACAAAGTTCCTGACTATATTCGATTGATCATACGGATTTTCTGCTTATAACTCTGTTTATCTATGAATAAACAAAAATCTATACTATAATTCCTCTTAACAAAGATAAAATACAGGTCTTTAATATGGAAAAACTGCTCTGATGCTATACTACGATGCTGTTACTATAATCTCTCAAATACAAATGATTCAACTGTGAGCTAGTAATAAGTTCGAATGTTTATCAATGGTCGTATAATCTAAAAACTTCATAAGATAGGTCTGGGTTAGGTCTTTACATTCTTAAGAGCTGCTGAGTGGTCGTCAATGCGTCTCGCGCAACGCGATTCGCCGCGGAATTACGTGCACGCGACGGTTTAAACCATCATAATTTCCAAGTTTGGATCGATTTGGGTGTGAAATTTGTAGGATCTTTTAGAGGAGACGTTGCTGAAAATGTTTCACTTTGTTAGAGCACGACACTATATAACACGTTTAACTTATCCCTTGTCAAAGGTGAAAAACTTTGACGGTATTCCTTGCTTGACTAAGGCCCTCCACACACGGGTCGATCGGCGATTCGGTCGACGCGATTCCAGTCGCATGCGATTCCTCCCTCCACGTGACTTCCAATGCAAATGAATGGAGAGCCACACACGGGTCGATTCGTGGTCGACTGAAATCGGCTCGACTGAAATCGCCGCGATTCTAATCGCGTGCGATCGGAAGCGAAGTTGGAAAATCGCGTGGATCGTACGATTCGCGCGACTCATGGAGGTACGAAATCACTGATTACGCCGAGATGGATGGACCAATCGGAACGAAACCTTTTGCCTCTTGTAGAGTATGTCCCCGGGGTGGTCTCGTGAAAAAAATTTTGCATTTTTTTATTCCTTAAAAAATGTTGTTGAATTAAATAATGAATATTTATATTATTCAGTTGCATTTTCTAAAATACCTTAATATCATGTGCTGAAAACGGCTTTTTGAAAAATAGCTTCGCTTTCGTTTGCCTCATAAGCCGCTTGAACTATATGCACGTCAAATGTTTTATTGTTATTATTATTATTATTATTTAGAATCGGGGAAATACTAAATACTTCAAAATTATTTCTGTATGTATTTATTAATAGCATGCAGGGATTCTAACCGGACGCCTAACCCTAACCCAAACCCGGTTAATCAAGGAAGGTTACTGTAACCCGCTGTAACCCATACTGTCCTCGAGGGAACGGTTCTCAAATCTTAGAGAGGGCGGGTTAGGGTGCTTTTACGCTAAACTCGCCGCGGCCGGCCGCGGCGAGCCGCGGCCGGCCACGGGAAAAAGTCATAAAATTCGAGCGGGTCTACGGGCCCCGCTCGCTGTGCCCCGCTGTGCGTGGCACAAAAAAAAAGGTCTCTATGGGATCCATGGTTTCACGGTTCGTTTAGGTAAACTACCGATAGCTTCTCTTTAAGGCGGGGTAGGATACCTTCAGATTCTAAGTAGCAAATAACTAGAATCTTATTAGAAAAATTGGGTTTGCGAATTTTCGCTTTTTGTCCTTATACGAGCAAACACACCATGTAAAAATTTCTTTTATTTGGTCATAAAGTAATTCATGCTCGTCAAAGCAACTAATCTTTACAACAGCCTCATTTTGAAAGTCAACCAGTAGCGGGCTTGGGGCAGAGGCTAACGGACAAACGGTACAACGCCTTTTCTACCTTAATTATTGCCACGTGCCCCATACCTCGCCGAGTGGAAGAATTTACCTGAATAATATCAAGGCAATAATATCACCCCAACAACAAGTTAGGTAAAATAAACGACATCTCGCGTACTCCTTCCCCGCGTTCTGTTTTTTCCCAATGTGAAAGTTGCGATTTTAGGACAAACGCTGTCCTAAAGAATATTCAGCAATTTTATGGACCCGGAATAACAAACAATTCAAACCTAACAGCTGTTTGTGATTACTGGAGTGTTTCACATCTCATGCCTGCCGCACAGTGGTCAATTTGGACGAAATCTGTGCCACAATCAAAGAACTTTCTATTAGAAATGAGATATAGAGCGATGAAATTTTTTTTCAAATTAAAACTGAAACTTTGCAGAATATAGGAAAAATGGGGAGAAAGTTCTTTCATTTTGACACAGATTTCGTTCAAATTGCTCACTGTGTACCGTATGAAATTTTTACATGGTGTGTTTGCTCGTATAAGGACAAAAAGCGAAAATTCGCAAACCCAATTTTTCTAATAAGATTCTAGTTATTTGCTACTTAGAATCTGAAGGTATCCTACCCCGCCTTAAAGAGAAGCTATCGGTAGTTTACCTAAACGAACCGTGAAACCGTGGATCCCATAGAGACCTTTTTTTTGTGCCACGCACAGCGGGGCACAGCGAGCGGGGCCCGTAGACCCGCTCGAATTTTATGACTTTTTCCCGTGGCCGGCCGCGGCTCGCCGCGGCCGGCCGCGGCGAGTTTAGCGTAAAAGCACCCTTAACCCGCTCGGAGCGGGTTACTATTAAATAGAGATTCACGGAATATAACCCGAATCATAACAAAAATAATGACGCACAGGATGTTTACGATCCATTTTAATTTGGTTTATAGTTTCTAGTTTCTTTTACAACTATCAAACTATTAAGCAACTAATTGAATTATTAAAGAAAGTAAAATATCACTTGCTTTATTCTCTTAATTTTATAAACGAATAAAAATTAATAAGAATCTTTTGAAAGCCTATAATATATCGCTAATCGGCACTGAACACAATCTGAACTATAAATGTTTTCAACACAACGTGTGAAATAAGAATGGGAATCAGTGATGCCAGAACCGTGGTACTGTGGAACTGAACGATACCCCCTCCATAGCCTACTATTGCCCCTTCGTTCCTTTCCAACGCGCCCGCGCGCTACACTCACCAGCGTATCTCTACTGTATCCGTGTGCGCTGCTCGTACGCTGCTTGTGCGCTTGCGCCAGCCACAATCTATTTTTAGCACCTTCCATGTTGTATTGTTTTGCGGCAACGAAACTGAAATTCGGCTTTCGAGCCGTCGAGCGTACGAATCGCAATCTGGAGCTAGCCTTCGAGTCCCCGTGCAGCGATATTTCTTTTTCATTACTTTCTTTATTTTCATTCCTTTTTTTTATTTCATTATTTAACCTTCCAGAAAATTAAAAATGTAAAAACTATGTTAAAAATATGTTTTCATTTTAAATAGACACGTTTTATTGCTATTATTCATTTTAATAGAAACGTTGTATTTATTTGGACTAATTGGAGAATACAAAAATGCAGACAGTATTTTTTAGTTTACGAAACAATTTGTAGATTTATTAGTTGTCAATTTTACAAGCATACACAAGTTTATTTGACCTTCTGTCTTCCTGTAATAAAAAAATACAGTCAAAATTATAATTATAATAGCATTTCATAAAATATCGAGGTTATTGCAAACTCATCTTTTTTCGCAATGAAGCTCTACTTTCATTGCTTCTCTCGAATGTCCATTTCCTTCCGAGGCAGTGGCGTTTCTAGATGTAAACAAAAAATGTTGACATAAAATGTATCATAATTAAACTACAATTATTCTAATCACGTGGAATGTAGTACATATTAAGTTTTAGTTACCTGGATTTTCTTCTTCGACGTTAAGCTTACTGCTAAGTTTACTGCTTCTCCTAAATTGCGTATACAGGGTGAATTCGATAAAGCAGGACACCTAAATATCTCCGTTACTTTTCGTTGTACAAAAAAACTTCGTAGGACAAAGTTACACTGTTTGAAGGACCACATATAACGGTGTAAGGGGAAAAAAATTTCAAGGTCATTTTTATGAGATTTCAAGGTTATCGATGTTTTTTCAGATGGAATGATATATTTTCGTTAACGTAATGTTGTAGCTGACAAAATAACGAATTCATGCATGTAACACAATATGACCTCCAAATGACCTTCAACCCAGAAAAATGGTATAAATAAAATTCAACGTGTAAGATTCATTTGATGTATTTCTGTTACGCCAAATGTTCAAAAATATTCCCTTGAGCTGCTATACATTCAAATGTATCGCAATACACAACATAATAATAGATTCGGTGTTGACAGGAGGACAATTATGATATACAGAATCGTGTTTATCCACTACTAATTACTCAGAAGACCTTCTTGCTATCAGATTTCCACAGTTTCTAAGATTTCTCGATCAATTTATCGATGACCGTTTCACAATGGGTTACTCGAAGGGAGATAAGATTGATATGATTTTCATTTATTGAGAAAGTCGACAGTGTTTAAGAGAAGCCGTGCAGTTGTACAAGGACCGATTTCCTAATCGTAATTGTCCATCAGTTTCCGTTTACTCTAATTTGTTAAATAAATTCCGTGAAACTGGTAGTGTCGAAAATAAAAAACGTACAAAGGTGAGGACTGTAAGGAATGAAGCAAACACAATTAATGTTCTGGCAGCAGTGAATACAAACCCTCATGCTAGTACGAGGCAAATCGCACGAGGAAGTGACATTAGTCACAAATGTGTAGTGTAAATATTCCAGGAACACAAATTTCACCCCTTTCACCTATCAATTCATCAAGAACTTCATGGTAGAGACTTTGTAAATCGTGTAAACTTACGTCAAATGTTCAAAAATATTCCCTTGAGCTGCTATACATTCATTCAGCCGTGAAGTTACAGAACGGGTGGGCAACCCATAACAATAGAAAATCGAGAAACAGTTGATCAATCTTTTCTCCGTTTCGCTTTTTTTTTGTTCCGCGTCAAACAATTGCCAATATCGACACTCCAACAACGATATCACAATACCAGGTATTCTTGGCTCATTATTGCCTTATTATACAATATATACGTTCTTTCAGACACACACAACATATTCATACTCTTCATAATTACCTAAAATACAAATTTCTCTACCGAATTTCTTTATCAATAATAAGTTGTCCTCATATGATATCACATCGATTTGTAGATAAATTCAACTGATTGGCACCAAACCATAATTATAAACTAGAGGGCTATTGTTGCTCGCTCGCTTCGCTCGCTTCGCTCGCTTCGCTCGCTTCGCTCGCTCGCGGGTGGGGTTGTTGTTGCTCGCTCGCTTCGCGAGCTCGCGGGCAGGACCAGTGATGCCAGAATCATGGGTCGTGGGTTTTTTCCCCTCCGCTCGCTCAGCCGACTCGACCCCCCACTCTGACGCACCGTCGTCGCCACGTTGCTTCTACTGCGCACGCGCTACACACGACGTACCTCTATCAGAGTATGTCGGCAGAGTAGAGATACGTTCGTGTGTAGCGCGTGCGCAGTAGAAGCAACGTGGTGACGACGGTGCGTCAGAGTGGGGGGTCGAGTCGGCTAAGCGAGCGGAGGGGAAAAAACCCACGACCCATGATTCTGGCATCACTGGGCAGGACTGCTCTTGCGAGAATGTTAGTGGTACGCATGGCTAGTAGGGCCCACAGCTATTAATGTCTCATTTTGTGTGTGACTCTCCACGAGCCACACAGAGAACTTCCCGATTCGTTAGTTGCTGTATATTATTATTATTATTTATTAAGTGTACGTTTTAAGAAGATTATACGTTTTCAGGGAAATTCAATAGTTCTCTACTTATCAAAATGTTTGCTATATGGCATCGCATTAAACCAATATCGTATGCTCGTTGCTCGCTTGGTTCCTTGTTATAGCATGCTAATGTTGCAAAATAAATTGTCTTAATTAGTTTTTCGCAAACGATACAACTCATCATTATCCGGGTTTGCAGTATTGATCTTGGTTTTCTTCGATACTATTAATTTAAATTTTCTCAAAATATATAAACCGCTCAATTTTGAAACTCTGCTCAGTACTACATACAACATTTGTAAAGTTCGTATTTCTGATGTTTTAAAATCCATACATACTCTCTCGTATGTTTGTCCCTGACTTTTATGAATCGTAATCGCTTCAGCAGGAACCACTGGAAATTGACTACGTGCGATTTGTTATTTTTCTTAACTCGAAATATTTACTTGATTCGATATTTTTTTATTATTGGTGTTAAATTTTGATTTATATTTGCATTTTTCATATAATCACGATAACGAGTTCTTACTTTCACTCCTACTATGGCCAATTGACAATCTAACCACAATATAGACGGAATTTTAGTATTTTCTTGAAAAGTAATAAATTTTAATGTTCCGCATGCTCCATTAACCAATCCGTCTTCAACATCAATGTTATTAATTATCATATATTTTATATTAATTTTCAATTTAATCTCAGTTAACAATTCGTTTTGAACTGATTGTTTATTTAAAGATTGTAATATAAATGTTTTTGTACTTTCATCGATATTCTTTGAAAATGTATTCTCGGCGATGATTAACTCACTCTTGCATTGGAATAATTTTCGATTATTGTAAGCGGTTACATTAGCATTAGTTGCATAATTGGAAAAAACGTATTTTTAATTAAAAAAAACAAGAAAAAATTTTTTTTTAATTTAATAAAAAATTTTTTAAAAAATTTTATAAAAAAAATTTTTTTTTAAATATGTCTAAATATATATATATATATAGTTACGTTTACTTCTACGGTGGATACGCCTTTCGTATAAATTGCAATGTTTAATCAACTCCTTTCGAAAAAAACTAAAAAACTACTTGACCAATATAGACCAAAATCTAATCAGCTCTAAGTTACAGCGAGGCACATCGATTGCATCATTCATCATTCCGATCGCGTTGTTACTTTTTCTGAAGACGTTAACGAAAAATTTGATACCATAGAAACGGACATACGTACACACACCCCAAGTAGCACACGAACGTCCGATGGACGTCCATTTGACGTCCGTATCGGACCTCTCATACGTCCGAGGGACGTCCGCGAATGTCCGTATTGTCCGAGATAGGTCCAACGAAAGTCCGACAGAGGTCCCAGTTACGAAGTGGAACGTACGTAGGACGTCCCGTTCGGCCCTATCTGGGACGTATCTCGGACTTACCTAGAACTACCTGGCACGTATCTGGGACGTATCTGGGACATACGGACGTTATTTGGACGTCCCTGGGAAATATTCAGAACGTTAAAAGGACAGTCACAGGACATTTATAGAGCATTACAATTTAATTTTATTGAATCAGAATTTCATATATTACAAAAACATTAGGTACATAGTACAATACAATACAATAGCACATATAACACTAATATACACAGTAATACATAACATAAAAAATATATATATACAGTAGCGGATAAAAGTTTAAGACCGCTCTAAAGAAGACGATAACTTTTTTAATATTGTACTATACGATTTGAACCTTTTTAGGAAGCTAGAGCAATTAGTTTACTAAATGATGTCGAAAGACATGTTTTCAAAAATGGCAATTGATCGGAATTGTTGAAAAAATACTAAAAGTTGAATTTTTAACTTTTTTATGTGGGCCTACATTGATAAATTTAAAAAATACGTTTTGTAGATCTGTGTCAATTAAACATATTCTGAAAATTTCGTCAAAATCGATCCACATTGCAATGAGCTACCATCTTTAAATGTTTGTAGCTCATTGCAATTTTGACGAAACTTTCAGAATATGTTTAATAGACACAGATCTACAAAACGTATTTTTTAAATTTTCAATATAGGCCCACATAAAAAAGTTAAAAATTCAACTTTTAGTATTTTTTCAACAATTCCGATCAATTGCAATTTTTGAAAAAATTTCTTTTCACATCCTTTAGTAAACTAATTGCTCTAGCTTCCCAAAACAGTTCAAATCGTATAGTACAATATCAAAAAAGTTATCGTCTTTTTTAGAGCGATCTTAAACTTGTGTCCGCTACTGTATCTATATCTACATTTATAACAATATATTTATTCATATATAACTATAAACTATAAATTTTCAATTCTATTATTACAAACTCATTTGAAATTATTTTATTTCTTTCCACGATCCTCCGCTGATGTATCCACATTTGTATGAAAACACTTGTTTCTTTCTGATGAATTGCTGTTTTGGATATCTCCGCTGCATCTAAAAATTAGAATTTCTTGGTAAAAAGCATTGTCCAATAAACGGGAAGATTTTTTAGCATGAATATATTAGGTTGGAGGGAAAGTTTATGTCGTATTTTAAATAAGAAGGTAATTTTGCTGTGTAAATCAAAAACACATGTTAACTAGCAAGCCATTGGAAAACAGGAATTGACAGGTTATCTGAAAAATGGCAACATATTGTTACAAATAATGGAAATTATATCATTGAATAATATTAAACATGTATTTCTATAAATAAATTCAAATGATTTCTTTAACGCTAAACCTACCGAGCCTCAAAAGTAACTGGTACATGTTCCCTTATAAAAATGACAAGATTGATTTTATTTAAACTTTGTAAGGCTCCTATTGTAATATGTGCACTACTAAAGATATCTATACAATAGTTTCTTATGAAATCATTATTATTACTTTTTTAATTGCAAAATAAAGAACCTGGAATTGGTCATTTTGACCAGAGTTGATAAGATTAGTTTTAAAATATGATAGAATCTTCCCTCTAACCTAATAATATTTTTGTATCTTCCTTTTACCAGTAATGTTTCAATGACTGAAAACAAATATAAAATAAAAACTTACCTGAAATGGCAGTGAAAAGTTTCACCAACATAATACCAAGTCATCGGAAATCAGGAATTGACAGGTTACCTGAAAAATGCAAATTATGTCATTGAAATTAATGAAATTATGTCATTGAATAATATTAAACATGTATTTTTATAAATTGACTCAAATGTTTTCTTTAAAAGACGATAGAATTTTCCCTCCAACCTAATAATATTTTTGTATTTTTCTTTTGCCAATAATGTTTCAATGACTGAAAATATAAAATAAAAACTTACCTGAAATGGTAGTGACAAGTTTCATCAACACAATTGCGTGACAAGTGCTTAACGTTACCGAATCACTCACACACGCTTTTTATTAATTGGAATACTCTATTGCAAACACGTGCACAAGCATGTGCTAAACTAACCTCACTTCACGTAAACGCAAACGCACGGCGATGCAACGCGACGGCCGTGTTAACTCTGACTCTACTCACCTGTCACATAAGCTTATTTGTACAGTCCCCAATATGTACATAATTTAATATATTGTTATAAATATATATAAGTATATATATATAAATATTGTTATAAATATATATGTACATATATATAAATATTGTTATAAATATATATGTACATATATATAAATAAAAAAAATATATTACTATATTATAATATATTACACATAATATATTAATATATCTTATGCATAAGATGTGATCACTCCAAGAACGTACAAAATTTGAGTCCCAATATATGAATGCGACACACTTTAAATTTTATAATATAGTTTTATAAAGTTTACAATATAGTGTACGTAGTACAGCTCCGTCTTGCTCAGATCAAGTCTTTACTAGAGATCTGATATAAAGTCTTATAGGTGTATATTTATCACTATATATATTGTTATAAATAATTGCCATATAATTATAAAGTAACTTTTGTATGAAGACTTTTTTTAATCGGTTTATGGGGAACGTGTGGAAAATATACATATATTGACATAATTTTCTGAAGAGAGCCGGTGTTGCATGGTGGTAAAGTATCACATTTCTACCCGATAGACCAAAGTTCAAATCCAGCTACATAGTGATGCTTTTATTTTGATATTTTTACTATCATTATTGTTATTACCATTATTTCTATTACTATTACTAGACAACGGATGTTCGTATTTATGAAAAGAATAAGTATAAATGTAACATAAATTAGTAAATAAAAAAAATTATATAAAATTTAAAATTCTGTATACATATAGCTTTATATAAAATTTAAAAATTCTATGTATATGTACATATATATTTTTGCATGCATGAGAAGTGAGCATTCTGATACCAAAGTCCGCCTGAGCACGCCTATAAGACTTAAAAAATAGATGTACTTGGAACGTCCGAAATTTAGGTCCCACGGACGTCCCTGGAACAAAAATAATGATCGTCCCCGGGACATCCGAAATTTTGGTCCCATGGACGTCCTTAGGACGTAGAAAACTGACGTCCATAGGACGTCCGAAATTTAAGTCCTTTGTACGTCGGACGTATGGACGTAAATTGGACAAAAACCGGACGTCCGACGGACGTTCGGTGCTACCTGGGACACACACACACGCCCACGCCCACACACACACACACACACACACACACACACACACACACACACACACACACACACACACACACACCGACATTTTGATAAAAATAGTCTCAAATGACTCCAATGACCATGAAACGTGAAGATCTGTTAAAAAATCGATTTTCGATTTTCGGGGTAATTACAATAACTTCCCTATAAAATCGGGAAGTTAATAAGAAAAGAAGTTCAAACTTCGTACTCAAAACCCGCTCTCAGTGTGTGTAACAGTGTTTCATGGGTTACCAAGAACCGAAACCGATTCGGGTTACGGTTTCCAATCATAACCCGCTCTTACCCGGTTAACCGGGTTACAGGTGGCCATCTAGTAACCGGTTACCGAAGCTACGCGGGTTACAGCGGGTTATTGAGAACCGAATCCGATTCGGGTTAGGTTTTTGATCCCTGATAGCATGTTTCATATTTTTGAGAAATCTTCATTTTGCCGACGTTAGAGGTTTTTCAATGGCTCTTGAACCATTCGAAAGCTGACCAATAAAAACCCATCCGAGTAAAATTTCAGCCCTCTAGCTTGCCCGTGAGGGTAGTTATAGTGTTTTACTCAGATGGGTTTTTGTTGGTCAGCTTTCGAATGGTTCAAGAGCCATTGAAAAACCTCTAAGGGCAGTTTTGACCATCTTAAAAGGCTGGGCCCTTTTACTCGTACCACTAAAAAGTGAAATAAAAACTTTTATAAATAAAAATTATAAGTATAATTATAAGTATAAATAATTATGTGAATACACACACGAATTTAAATGCAATACAATCTTTTCGGAGGCGACGCAAAATTGAAAATTTTCCTTAAATTCCTTAAATTCTTCTACATGCTTTCACATATTAATGTAGATTCTCTTCCGACCTACTGATTTTCAGATTCACCATATTCTAATGAAATCATAATCAGCAACATCTGTCATTTGGAAAATTTTCAATTTTGCGCCGCCTCCGAAAAGATTTTATTGTATTTAAGTTCGTGTGTATTCACATAATTATTTATACTTATAATTATTTCATATTTTTTAGTATGTTTTTCGAAGTCGGTTTAATTTTTGTTATAAAATTTTTTGAAAGTGAAAACGTGAAAACGCGATTCTTGATGTTTGAAAAACACAAATTGACTACAATCGACCCGTGTGCAAATGCCAATCGCGTCCGTCGCATGAATCGTATATGACGATCAAGACGTACGAACTTCACGACGCGATTACAATCAACCCGTGTGTGGACGGCAATCGCGTCTGTTGCATGAATCGTATATGACGAGCAAGACGTACGAACTTCACGACGCGATTTCAATTGACCCGTGTGTGGAGGGCCTAAGTATTTTTTTTTATAACAAATTATGAACATTAATGTTTAGTTCCTGGTGCGTTCTCAACATAGATATACATTCTTCATAGAAAAACAAATTGGGAACTTAATCTTTAGTAGGTTTTCCAGGACATCGTTATGAAGAAAAGGAATTTTTTCAGTGATAAATCGTATCTGAAAAAGTTTGATCTTTGAACGCTTATTGTAACGAGAGTTTTTAATAACTTTAATTAATATTATCGTTTTTGAATGTAATGGACATTTAAGAAACATTGTACATTCGTTAAAAATCGATATGAGGACTTCGATTTTTTAGCTCATGAACAGCTAGCGCGTCGATCTGGCCCACTGTGCGTCGCACAGTGCGGCCGATCACCAATCTATCTGTTCAAAAGTTCCAAAATGAAAATTGGACTTTGCGCACCAACCCAGATAGCACAGCCTGACCGAGCCTACCACCTGACCAAACCTGCAAGGCCCCTGACCTACAGGTTACGGGCCAACAGAACGCTTGGATCGGCTCGAGGCCCAGGCCCCAGGCCGGTTGATTCATGCCGGGCTTTTATGCGTGCATTGGCCCGGATCAGTGATGCCAGAATCGTGGACGCGAGGACCTTTCCCCTCCGGCGCACTATGGTCTGGAAACCCGTTTTTCGCGGCCAAAAGTCAATTTTTCAAGATAAAGATTTTCAAAAAATTTTTTTTGGAACAGAGTAAGAACCATTCAAAGCTTCCAAATCCAAATTATTAATCCTTTCCGATTATTCATTGCTGAGATATAACGTTTTGAAGACAAACATCGTAAAATTCAGATTCAAAAAAAAGTTTAAAATAGTCATCATAGACTATCAAAATACAAGTTTAAATGATAATTTCGTATGTGTCAGCAGGTATATTTTAGGTGTGTAATACTGTTGTTAGCATCTTTTTATCCATAAACAAATAGTGAAAAGTTTGAACAATATAAACTTTGAGAAAGGTTTTACAAAAACGGCAGCAATCGGCATAAATTGAACCTTTTGCATATGAAATTATAGACATTTCTGAATATAGTGTATAAAGTTTCATTTTCCCGTTTCTGCCCGTTTTAGTTGTACAACGTTTTTAATAAATAGTAACCGGGATTTTCAGGCGTTCCGAACGCGTTCGCTTGCAGCTGCTTGACAAACTTTGAGAACGGTTTTACAAAAACGGCAGCAATCGGCATAAATTGAACCTTTTGCATATGAAATTATAGACATTTCTGAATATAGTGTATAAAGTTTCATTTTCCCGTTTCTGCCCGTTTTAGTTGTACAACGTTTTTAATAAATAGTAACCGGGATTTTCAGGCGTTCCGAACGCGTTCGCTTGCAGCTGCTTGACAAACTTTGAGAACGGTTTTACAAAAACGGCAGCAATCGGCATAAATTGAACCTTTTGCATATGAAATTATAGACATTTCTGAATATAGTGTATAAAGTTTCATTTTCCCGTTTCTGCCCGTTTTAGTTGTACAACGTTTTTAATAAATAGTAACCGGGATTTTCAGGCGTTCCGAACGCGTTCGCTTGCAGCTGCTTGACAAACTTTGAGAACGGTTTTACAAAAACGGCACAAATCGGCATAAATGGGACCTTTTGCATATGAAATTATAGACATTTCTGAATATAGTGTATAAAGTTTCATTTTCCCGTTTCTGCCCGTTTTAGTTGTACAACGTTTTTAATAAATAGTAACCGGGATTTTCAGGCGCTCCGAACGCGTTTGCTTGCAGCTGCTTGACAAACTTTGAGAACGGTTTTACAAAAACGGCACAAATCGGCATAAATGGGACCTTTTGCATATGAAATTGTAGACATTTCTGATTTGTTTAAATAGCCTGCATTTTTCCGAACAAGTAGCTCGGATTCGTACCACGAATCGTGACCAGTAGATATTACTCTGCTATTAGCAATCCGATCGAAAATGTTTTTATCAGGTATAGCATGGTTTCAAGAGAGATTTCACGTGATTATAGCAAATTTTTTGTCAACTCTGTTTTTCATAATTTTTTAAGATCTATTTTTACGCCTATTTGTTAGAGAATTATCTCGAATTGTCAAGGCGAATTCGGTAAGTACCATAACATAAGAATATTGCAAAAATTGTTTTTTTAATTTTTGTACAAAAAGTTTGCTATAATCGTGTGAAAGTTCTTTTGAAACCATGTTATATGTAATAGAAACATTTTTTATCGGACTGCTAATAACAGAGTAATCTCTACTGCTTACAATTCGTGGTCCACACTGTATATACAATTATTGCAAGTAGTTCTTCATCGTTACCCGTTACTGCACAACCATTTGGCGGCATAACAATGCAGAACAATTGCCACGGGTTTGGCTTGTTTTCAATTTTGTTTAGCCTCATCTCAGGTTCGATTGCTTACCGATCGTCTTTTGTTAAATTCGTAATATGTCGAAGAATCGTCGCACAGTGCAGTGTGTCCAAACGGCGAAAAGTGATAATTTTATTGTGTGTAAGTGTGATCAATTTAAGATTGGTTCATGGGAAACCGGCGCGCAACGAAATTCAACGATATATTTGTCAAGATTTAAACAAAAATTTCAAATTCGTTGCGCGCCGATTTCCCATTTTCTCAACATTTGTCACAATTCTGAGGGGTCAAGGGGAATAAAATTCTTTGATCAAAAAATAAGGTCCACTCTAAATGTATATGTATGTACATTTATTGATTATATCATTCGTATTTATATTTTATATATTTTTATAGTTTATGTACATTTATAAATAATGCATATATATGATATACATTAATACATTAGTGATTTTATTTATGTATTTATCTTATTTGTGCTAGTATTATTACTTATGTTATTCCTGCGGCAGAATAGTACTATTAACACGATTTTTAAGACATTTCTTACGATCTTCCCAAAAAATGTTTCCAACAAAAGTTGATCAGTATTTACATATCTATAAATTTCAATATACAAAATTTAAAAAAATTTTTTTTTGTTTATAAAAATGTTAATCACGTCAATTTTTTAAATGTTACCATATATTTCTGACTTTATAATATTATTGCTGGTGTCGAAACAAATTCAACGACCTATCATACTATAAGCTTCAACTTTAAATAACGCTAAAATACTTTTGGCCATGAAAAACGGGTTTCCAGACCATAGTGCGGCGGCTCGGCCGGCTGGGCCCCCCACTCTGACGTATCGTGGACGTACCGTCCTCGCCACGTTGCTTCTGCTGCGCACGCGCTGCACACGAACGTACTTCTACTCTGCCCGTGTGAGTGCCTGCTCGATTGCACGCGCGCTACACACACAAGCGTACCTCTACCCTGTCCGTGTGGACTACCTGCTCGCTAGTCGACGCCGACGCGTCCCTTCGATTTTCACGTTACCGAAGTTTCGGAAGCATGAATCGGAAAGTCGGCATCTGGCAGAGTTGGGCAAATTGTAATTTCAATTACAATTACAATTACTTACCAATTACTGTAATTTGGAATTGCAGAAATACAATTACAATTACATGTAGTTGTAATTCCCAAGTAATTGTAATTGTTAGCTGCAATTCCTTTCCAAACAGACGACGGACGACGGTCGCGCGTGAACACTCATACACCGGTCTAGCGGTGTGTGAGAGTACCCTAGTCGAAAAGTAATGTACAGACTAATAATGCAATATAAAATATTTTATTTACGTTATATTTCAATATGTGAGCATAGCTTCCAACACTTTCGGTTGGCGTAGGCGGTAAAGTCTTCGGCTGCGAAGTTTTTGGCCCTTGATCGAATCCCGCACCGAATAATTCTTTTTTTCCTTTAAACATATTTTTTTGTTCTTTGTTTACATTAAATTATTATAGTAACATTACAAATATATTTTCAAAATGTTTTAAAAATGTTTTATGCAATAGTATCTCTGACTACGAAAATCCATCATAATGGCTCATAATTAGTTGCAATGTCTTTCACATAATGTACTACTTTCATTTACTGATTCTGCTGAATGTGAAATGGTATGCAACATTTTTAAAACATTTTGAAAATATATTTGTAATGTTACTATAATAATTTAATGTAAACAAAGAACAAAAAAATATGTTTAAAGGAAAAAAAGAATTATTCGGTGCGGGATTCGATCAAGGGCCAAAAACTTCGCAGCCGAAGACTTTACCGCCTACGCCAACCGAAAGCGTTGGAAGCTATGCTCACATATTGAAATATAACGTAAATAAAATATTTTCAAAATCAACGAAAAAAATTATTTAAGAAATACAAAAAAAATTTTAGGATGTACCATTAAACCCGGTTCTTTACAAAAAAAATTTAGTCCAAATTTCGCTTCGATATCTTTTTTAGATCAAAAGTTATAGCAAAATGTGCATTGCGCCGCGCCGTGCCGGGATTCAAATGCGCGCTGTCTCCAGATGCCAGAGTTGGGCAGGAATTAATTACATGAGTAATTAATTACATCTCCAATTACAATTACATGTAATTGTAATTGTAATTGCAATTACTTGACGAATCACTGTAATTGTAATTGTGGTCCGCAATTACAATTACTGGCTGAGCCAAAGTAATTGTATTTCTTCAATTCCCAAGTAATTGTAATTGTTAGCTGCAATTCCTTTCCAAACAGACGACGGACGACGGTCGCGCGTTAACACTCACACACCGCTAGGGTACTCTCACACACCGCTAGACCGGTGTATGAGTGTTCACGCGCGACCGTCGTCCGTCGTCTGTTTGGAAAGGAATTGCAGCTAACAATTACAATTACTTGGGAATTACAACTACATGTAATTGTAATTGTATTTCTGCAATTCCAAATTACAGTAATTGGTAAGTAATTGTAATTGTAATTGAAATTACAATTTGCCCAACTCTGCCAGATGCCGACTTTCCGATTCATGCTTCCGAAACTTCGGTAACGTGAAAATCGAAGGGACGCGTCGGCGTCGACTAGCGAGCAGGTAGTCCACACGGACAGGGTAGAGGTACGCTTGTGTGTGTAGCGCGCGTGCAATCGAGCAGGCACTCACACGGGCAGAGTAGAAGTACGTTCGTGTGCAGCGCGTGCGCAGCAGAAGCAACGTGGCGAGGACGGTACGTTCACGATACGTCAGAGTGGGGGGCCCAGCCGGCCGAGCCGCCGGAGGGGAAAGGTCCTCGCGTCCACGATTCTGGCATCACTGCCGCCAACGCTCTGATGCGAGCGCGGCGCGGCGGCCCAGGGCGCGCTCTGATTGGTCCGTGGTTTTTGTTAATAACTGCTAAACAAAGCCGCGGTTGACATTGGTGCAAAGGAAAATGTCGCTTGAAATGACCCAAGGAACCTCCCATTTCCAGGAACAACACGAATTTTGGGATACCCTGTATATGGTCTAAGGCAGTGATGCCAGAATCATGGGTCGTGGGTTTCTTCCCCTCCGCTTGCTCAGCCGACTCATCCCCCACTCTGACGCACCGTCGCACAGTGTGTCGTCCAATGGAAAAAAGTCCGAAAATCAAAGTGTAAGATCGGCAAATTTATGTATCCTAAAATGTTCGTAACAAAACGTAGTTTCTAAAACTGCCTTAAATTTTAACTGAATAAATCAATTTGTTGTTAAAATTGAGGCTGAAACTTCACTGTCAAATTCCGTGCATTTTTTAAAACATGCGTCCCTCGCAAGCTATTTGGTTTTTTAATTTGATTTTTACAGGATGTGTTTAGCATTATTAGACATTCAATCTCCCAAAAATTTTTTTTTAAATAATCGCAATTTGTTCTAATTTTTTATGTTTAACATTTATCAACTTTGATTAGAGTTTTCAAAAAAGTACCCCGAGGTAACCCTGTGAATTTTTGTACAGTAATTGGTGGCATATTAAACTTTAATTTCGCGTTGGTTTAAATCTGCTCACATTTGCTCAAGCGGAGAAAATAATAAAAAACCATATTAAGACGCTCGCGCTCGGCGGCTTTCTGCGTAGTCTTTCGAAGAAATTTGTTGCAATTATTTTTAGACGCATGTCATTTGATGAGTACTTACATATGTGATCAATTTTATTCTTATAAATTATATATTTAGTTTCAAAATTGTTTAAATATTTACAATTTTTCAATTCAGTATTAAAGAAAGTACCAAAAGGTTCCTTTGAGATTTTGTATTATATTAATTTAAAGCACATTAGACATGATATGACGGTCGATCTTAAGTGCATAAATATACACAAATGTTAAAAATAGTAGAAAATGTTGACGTTGAGACGCGTGCGTTCGCCGTTCACGCCTTTAACGTAGTCTATCGAGTTCCCACTTGAGTCCGCGCGAAACGATAAGACACTATGTTTACTCATTATGCTATTCTAAATATAAAAAATATAAAAATATAAAATATTATCGGGAACATAATACCCGCAAGACATCAAGAGAAAATTCAAATAAAGACCTATTAAATCGTTTTCTACTGAAGTTGGATCCAATTACAGTAAATTCTCTATAAACGCGAACGCCTCGGGGGGATTTCTTCGCATTTTTCGATCGTGGTCCTACGTTTTTCGAGCTTCAAAGGCTGAGCCGAACGTAGAGAAGGACAGCGCGTGTAAAGCGAGACCACGCACGGGCCTTTGAATTGTGCCGGCGACTCCGACTCTCCGCGTCTCTTTCTTTTCTATACGCGCTATCCTTCCTTGTGCCCGAAACGTTCATCGTCATTTAAACCACTACAGTTTAAATACCATCGAAGGAAAACTATCGAATTGAAGCGTTTACATCCGTCAGGAAAAGACACACTTTTTGTAGTTTTTGAACTGTTTTAAGTAATATACTTAAGATTTATTTAAGATTTATTTAATTTTGTTTCTTATCAAAAAATTGTAATGGAGCGAGCGACGCGCGTGACTTGACACGGTGTTCGGTTTTGCGACATGATCGGTCATAGTTCATCACGTCTTTATATTTGCGAAATCGAACGTTACTGCCGGGAAACCGGACGATGCACGACCACTGTACTCTTATGTTCTAAAGTTACTTCATATGTATATACCGTCAATTAAACCACTAAATTCAGTTTAAATTAGGTCGTGTTTGGTATCATTTCAATCAGAAAAATGCCAGAAATAAGGTAGTGAATGTCCCATAACAGTATCATGGAAAATAAGGAAGATAGACTGTTGGTGTAACGTTATAATGTCTCACGGGCCTTTGAACTGTGCCGGCGCGCTGCGACTCTGCGTCTCTTTCTTTCACATGCGCTATCCTTCCTTGCGCCCGAAACTTTCATTGTCAATTAAACCACTAAATTCAGTTCAAATTAGATCGTGTTTGGTATCATTGTAATCAGAAAAATGCCAGAAATAAGGTAGTGAAAGTCCCACAACAGTATCATGGAAAATAAAGAAGATAGACTGTTGATATAACGTTATGATGACTCACGGGCATTTGAACTGTGCCGACGCCTGCGACTCTCCGCGTCGCGTTAGTAGTGGTTCACACCGAAATACCGAGCCGAGGTCTGTGTGCTAATTGTAAGTTGGAGGGGATATTTCTTTCGCGTTTATCGTGAAGAGATTTTCGCGTTTATAGAGAATGTACTGTATTGCCTATTATAAAAAAAACATACGAAAAAAGAAAAAGAGGATTTCGCAGATATAAGAGACTATTTATTATTCAATGAAACATCAGACTTATCAGATTCCAACCCAGACACTTGTTCTGATGATAGTGAAGCTGAAGTAGTATAGTACGTACACATATTATTTAATAACATATTATCTATGTTAATTGATTAATTAATTAATTTATTCATTTTATTTCTAGGTAAAATAAAGGAATTCTTTTAAGGATTCCTAAGTTCTAATTCCTCCTTGTGAAGATTTAAATAAGTAATGTACACAGTATAGTAAATTTTTTTTTTAATTTTCGTTAAAATTGTAAACTACTTTTTATGCAATAAAAAATATAAGAAACGAGGTCATCACAATTAAAAAAAAAATTTTTTTTTTAATAGTTAAACAAATAAATTTGTTTATACCAATCGATTCGTCTTTGCATTTTATTTCAAAAAGTATTAAGGTACTTTACTCGAAAATTGCATAGTTTAAGAGTTATGACTTTTTTCCCGAATTCCCATATACTCGACACACTGTGCGTCGTCGCCACGTTGCTTCTACTGCGCACGCGCTATACACGAACGTATCTCGTATCTCGGGAGAGTAGAGATACGTTCGTGTGTAGTGCGTGCGCAGTAGAAGCGATGGTGCGTCAGAGTGGGGGGTCGAGTCGGCGGAGCGAGCAGAGGGGAAAAAACCCACGACCCATGATTCTGGCATCACTGGTCGAAGGCTACATTAGTGCAACCGTGCTGCCCTCTTAAACGAAGGACCGAGCCAGTGATGGTATTGTTGGCGCTTTTCACGCGCATGCGCGACGATTCTAGCCTCAGACGGCCTCAGTCAAGTACGAAAATCGGGTACCTTGGTCGCCCTGCTAATTTCCCGCCATATAGTCTCCCACTACTTTCCCCCCAACAGTTCCCCACTTTCGGACGTAGACGTAGATACGGCCCTGATGAAACTCGCGCATGCGCGCGAAAAGCGCCAACAATACCATCACTGGACCGTGCTGCCTTCGTTCTGCCCGAGCAGTTTCGAGCGTCGTTCTGACAGCATAATGCCTGCCATCAGTGATGGAATATTCATGGGCTGTCTGTGGGCCGTTCCCCTGAGTCGCTGGTTTCCCCTTCCCTGATATATCGTTGTATCCGTGTCGACTGCGCTTGCCCGTGTTGGTGCCTGTTCGATTGCACGCGCGCCACACAAACAAGCGTACCTCTACTCCGTCCGTGTGAACTACCGCTCGACTGATCGACGCCGACGCGTTCCTCCGGTTTTCACGTTACCGAAGTTTCGAAAGCACGAGGCGGAAAGTCGGAATCTGGGCGACAAAGTTGTTGCACGAAAAATTCTCGTAGCTCTTACGTCTTACGCCAGTGGTCGGCACGGATGATACTTTTCAGGCCGTTCTCGGCTCGCACCGCCTCCTTTTCCACCGCACGTCTCGCTCCCTGTAACGACCCTAGTCCTCAGGCCCGTACCTATCCCAGACCGTATGAACTGCGCGTGGCGTATTAGGGCGACACCCGTATCTAGGTTTCCACATTACCATTGAGGTACTATTGTCAAGGCGTTTTTTTATGTGGTATCCCTTGTAGGCCTATTCCACTCTGTTGCATGACAATTTCTGAAACTAACTTTGAACAATAAACACGGAAGAGAGAGAGAGAGAGAGAGAGAGAGAGAGAGAGAGAGAGAGAGAGAGAGAGAGAGAGAGAGAGAGAGAGAGAGAGAGAAAACGGCCTGGAAAGTATCATCCGTGCCGACCACTATCTTACGCAATGTGATTGAACTGTAAGATTAAAAAGTTTGTCGTAAGTTGAGTACGAAAACTAATGAGCATCTTTCTTCAATAAAGACAGGTTTTGAAAATATCTCGAGAACTTAATAATTTTATTAAATAATAAATTGCTATGGTACCCTAATAATTTTTTACGTAGATTGAACAGAGCAATCGATTAGTGTATCAAAAAATATGCATTTCTATTTAAAGAAATGTTGCAATTGTTAATTGCACATGCACAGTTGAACCTAAAAAAATCTAAGGGCCTACGAATGTAGCGCTCTTCGAACCATTTATCTTTCTCTTATGATAGTTTTGCATAAATGCATTAATAACGAAGTTATTATCCCGATTCATAGGGAAGTTACTGTAATTACCCCGAAAATCGAAAATCGATTTTTTAGCAGATCTTCGCGTTTCATGGTCATTGGAGTCATTTTAGACTATTTTTATCAAAATGTTTGTATGTGTGTGTGTGTGTGTGTGTGTGTGTGCGTATGTCCGTTTGTATGGTATCAAATTTTTCGTTAACGTTTTCAGAAAAAGTAACAACGCGATCAGGATGATGAATGATGCAATCGATGTGCCCCGTCGTAACTGTTAGAGCTGATTAGATTTTGGTCCATATTGGTCAAGTAGTTTTTTAGATTTTTAGTTTTTTTTCGAAAAGAGTTGATTCTACAATGCAATTTATAAGGGAGGACGAAAATTTTCCACCAAAGAACCAAACGCAATTACATAAAAAAAATTTTTTTTTTAGATTTAAAAAAATTTTTTTTTTAACTGATGCTAATGTTACCGCTTGGAATAATCGAAAGTTATTCCAATGCAACAGTGAATTTATCATCTCTACTCCCAAGAATACATTTTGAGAGAATATCGATGAAAGTACAAAAAAAAACGATGTTAGCGATGTTGGCGAAGGAGTAACGAATTCGGAAGTTCTTTGTGTGACTCTTGGAGAGTCACACACCAAATAAAAAACATTAATATCAGTAGGCCCTACTAGCCATGCGTATCACTAATCCTCTCGCAAGAGCAGTCCTACCCGCGAACTCGCGAAGCGAGCGAACAAAAACCACCCTACTCGCGAGCGAGCGAAGCGAGCGAGCAACAATAGCCCTCTAGTTGTTTATTTTGTTTTGAAAATACTTTCTCACTATTTCGTAAAGCTTTGACATATTTTCTAAGTGAGACCATTTTCATGCGGTCCCTCTCCACCGTATAAAAAAGATTTTCTTCAATATGTTGTGAAAAATTATTTGTTACAGCTATTTATGAAGTTTGTGAATATTTTTTTTTTGTACGATTTTTTTTGCGGTCCCTATCTACCGCACAAAAACAGGCTTGACTGTATACCCACGGTAAATGAACAAGTGTAACTTTCCTTCTCACAGCAGAAACATCGAAAAAATTTGGTTTTTAGTGTATTCGACAATGATGTCCCACAACAAAAAATCTGAAAAAATTAACGACACTGCCTGTTATAGTACTTTATCAGCGAACCAAACAGTAGAGGGTCCTTGCATGGAAATCACCGACACTTTCCCCGGCACAGTTTTTACCGACAACATTTCACCGACTCCAGATTTGACCGACAATAACTTCGACCGACAATGAATTTGAACGACAACGATTTTGACCGACAACGAATTTGATCCACAACGACTTGAGACGACCACAGTATGATAATACTGTATGATAATACATATAATACATATGATAATACATACTGCAGTGATAATACGACTTGCGGTGACTGAATGCGAGAAACAGACATCAACGCTCGAACCGGAAGTGTATCGTCACAGAACCCTCGCTTTTGTATTTCTGTATTTAACAAATTGTGTGTTTAAAAACGTATGGTTTAACATAATAAACATTACATTGACATTGTATGTGTCCCTGCTAGCAGGGTTGCCTCCAACTTTTTCTATAAGAACCCTCCATCTCTTGGTATGTACGAAAATGTATGTCTCTTGACAGTAGCAGCACTGTCGCGCCGCCCAATGCTTCTCGGCTTCGCTACATTCTACCGGATAATGCAAATTACGCCTCGAAAACGCAAAAGTAAGCCAAATTGGGATACGTCCCCGCTAGATTGATCTTTTATCTAGCGATTGTGATTACGTAGGGACCCCAAATGTGCATTAGCGTGACGTGGTTTGTTAAATGCCGGACCCTTGCAATTCGTTCCAATTATTTCAGATTTCAATTTTTTGGAGATGTTATGACAGGGATCAGTTTGCTATGCAATGATTAAAATATTGGTTCTTAAGGTTTCTATTTCTTGGAATGATAATGAAAGTATTTTGTCAAAATATTATTTATTATAAACATGATTACCCCCTAGTAGCACAAAATATTGTATATATGCACATTCATGTACTATTAAATAGAGATCCAATCTGTTTTTAGTATTCAAATATACATACAATATTTATTTTACATTACGTAACAATTTTTTTTTTAAATAAGCAGGAAATATCTATTTCATTTTACAAGAAAAATATTCTTTTCTAAATATAAAATGAATTTTTATTTAATATTAGAAATAGAATATTTTTAAAAAATATGCAGGAAATATTTTATGTTTATCATGGAAAAATATTTGCCAGAATATGCTGGAAAACATACACACCTTTCATATTACGAATGAAATATTGGTTTCAAATTTAAAATACAGAGTGCGGCCCCAAAATCCGGACAAATTAAACATTTTTTTTTAAACATAATTTTTATTGCAAAAATGGAAAAGTTTATAATTTTTTTTACTAAATTGTTTCTTAGATCATAAAGAACACATTTACTCAATATAACCCCCTTCTGCTTGAACGACCGCCACCATTCTCAGTCTGAAGCGTTCGCAGGCCCGTTTTGGTAAGTCACGGCCCATATCGGCGAATGCCGCTTCCATAGCGGCTCTCAATGATGCGACTTTTGGATGTCTGAATGTGTTAGTGACCCTTTCAACCACGCTGCATACATAGAAGTCCAAAGGATTTAAATCTGGGCTGTTGGGAGGCCAAAGTTCTTTGGACCAAAGACATGTCGACGTTGTCCGACAACCAATTTTGCACCAAATGACTTGTGTGCGCGGGCGCACCGTCCTGCTGCAAAACATACGGTTTTCCAGACGATTTTCAGAGATAGTTTTTTCACTCACACCGACAGCCGACGACTATTTTCGGGTCGACTGCCCTGGATCCTCAAAAATCAGCTCCTGAGCCCGTTGAATGATTTCGGGCGTCCAGACAACGCCCTCCTTCGAGTGAGTTTTCCTTGCCGGTGTTGCAAAACCTTCGTTGGACTTCTCCGACTCGTTATACTTCGCGACAACATCATACACAGTCGATCTTGGGTATCCGAAGAATCGAATGATTTCTGTCGCTGAGCGTCCAGCGCGAACACTTTCGATAATCGCGGCTCTTTGATTATATCCGCACTTGGTTTCAACATTGCGACTGTTTAGTATATGCGTCAAGCTATTTGGACGTCAATCGTGACTTCTCGAAGTGGTATAGAACCAGGGACTGAAACGGTTCTGAAAATAACTGTTTCAAACTGTTATATATCGGTTTTGATCGAAACAGTTATGAAGATGTTACAAGCCGAGATTCAGGCAGCTATGCGGAAACCGAGGGTATTTTGGAATTAGAGATTTTAGAGCAAAGTAGGAAAGGTACACGAGGACTAGCCGATGTCTATCTCACCACCGGGTCGCCTCGAGGGAACAAGGGAGTGGACTAGCCGATGTCTATTTCACCCCGGGTCGCCACTTTTAAGGATAGGGTATTCACAAGGACTAGCCGATGTCTATCTCACCACCGGGTCGCCTCGTGTGACCAAGGGAGTGGACTAGCCGATGTCTATTTCACCACCGGGTCGCCACCTATAAGGTATAGGGTCGCGGTTCCGCTGACTCGTAACTTATCGAATTGAGAAAGATACACCTTGAGCGGCAAAGGTGTATCGTCGTAGTATACTAGCGACTGGGAACTCGAAAAGGGAATATGAATAATCGATATTTGAACCCTTAATAAGTTCACACACAACAATATATTTTGTATTATAAAAACGTACAAATGTTCAGTGTAATGTTGTCGCGGTGTCGCGGACTAAACCCTCTCAGTTTTGACGCACCGAGAAATGCGGGGGCGATCTACTACAGAGCGGTAGACAAGAACTTCAATAACCGATCTGGCGCGAACTGACTTTCGACGTGGAACGGTATGTACTGCGCGTATTCACTTGAATCAACCCAACTAAATAGGGAGGATCCATGCCCTTATATAGTACCCAAAATCGGATCTAGCGATGGTGGGGGCCACGTGCTACTTCTGATTAGAAATGAATTCTTAGAAGTTATATCGCTTGCAAGAGCCCCTTTATGATCCGATTTTGAGTAAGCCCTTTGTTCTTAAATAGGCCCTCTGTTTCGACACATATCTCCGGAAGGGTCAAGAGTCACCAACGGTAGCGTCCGCATACGTAACAAAGAACCGAACTGATGTTATAACTGTTACGAGAATATCGGTTCTGGCTTGCATCGGTTACGGTTACGGTTCTGGAGAACCGATATTATTTCGGTTCTGTAACTGTTATTTTTCGGCTCTGGATTTCGGTTTTGGATTTCGGTTTCGGATTCCGGTTCTGTCATTCTGTATTCTGTATTGTGTTCGGTCAGTTCGGTCTTATATGTTTATTATGTAAGTAATTATTTTTCGTCATTTCTAATTTGAACAATATTTAAATAAATAAATTTTTATAATTTGTTTCTATATTCGTTATTTGAATTATTATTGCAATAATACAATTTATTTTTAAAATAATTGTTTTGTAATTGTAAAAATTTATTTGTTTAAACAATTATGTTAACAATAAATTATTGAAATAACAATTCATATAACGAATATAGAAACAAATTATAAAAATTTATTTATTTAAACAATTATTTTTTAAGTTTATTAAAATTTATTAATATATTATATTATTAATATATTATTAAAATTTATATTTTAAGGCATTTCTAATATCCGCCCTATGGAATTATCGAGTAGAAGGGGTCAATGCCCTTTCACTTTTAAATTCTACTCACACATATCCACAAATCCTTATCCTGCACTATAATTGTTCATAACACCGTACTTAATATACTGGAAGAAACGCTCTATCACTATTTACCATATTATACACAAGCACTACGAGTTTCTGCGAACGGAAATCTTCGACGCGTGCGAGAAGAATCGTCCGTACAAGCTAGCATCCGTATGCACACTGATTCAAGACAGCTGATGTGGTCAATGCACACACATGAAATATTTCGCGGTCACAGACAGAATGAGAAGGAATCACGAAATTCGTGAAAACAGGATAGACAATGTATTGGTATAGCAACGCCCGACGTTTGGGCGGTAGTTTGCTGTAGATCTTCATTTGTTTTATCGATCTGGCATCGACCTCATCAGCTGTCTTGAATCAGTATGCATACGGATGCTAGCTTGTACGGACGATTCTTCTCGCACGCGTCGAAGATTTCCGTTCGCAGAAATCACACTCGACGTCAAGATATCCGTTCCGCCTGGGAACGAGTCTCGCGACGTAAATCAAGTTCCATAAAGTGCAGTGTTTCAGCATTAAAGGACTACCAGTTCTTTACATTCTCCTCATTTCCCTCAGTAAACTTGTACCTTCTGTAAACTCGTAGTGCGTGTGTATGATATCGTAAATAGTGCTAGAGCGTTTCCTCCAGTATATTAAGTACGGTGTTATGAACAATTATAGTGCAGGATAAGGATTTGTGGATATGTGTGAGTAGAATTTAAAAGTGAAAGGGCATTAGCCCCTTCTACTCGATAATTCCATAGGGCGGATATTAGAAATGCCCTTGTGGATTTTAACGAGTAGGTAGGTTCAATGTCGTCCAACGATTTTTTAAATATTTTCACCTCGCTGGGGCCCCAAATGAGAACCAAGGTATGCATGCGTTTGTCACTTGATACGAGACTGTCGCGCGCCTATGTGACGTACGCAACGTGTACCGCTGTTGAAAAGTTGCCGCTTTTTGGGCAGATTTTTAACTATTAGTAACTTAATAACGAGGCCGAAATCGCAATTTTTTTATTCTTCATTTTCGTCTTGTATTATCGTCGAGAACCACCCCTTAAATTTTTTCCCACTTGCAGGTAAACACCCTATATAAGATCGAACTGACCGAATACAATACAGAATACAGAATGACAGAACCGAAATTCAGAACCGAAAAATAACAGTTACAGAACCGAAATAATATCGGTTCTCCAGAACCGATATCATAACAGTTTTAACAGAACAGCGGGAAATTCAGATTGAATTTTGTCCGGATTTTGGCGGTTTTTTCGAAGTCGGTTTTATTTTTTTTTAGAAAATTTTTGATCATATTAAAATAATAATAAATAATCAATAATTAGAATCATATGATTCTCGAAAAATCAATACCATATGATTCTCGAAAAATGAATATCTCCTTGGAAACGATTTCATTTGTTTTAAACGATGCCTTCATCGAATACATTGTACGCTGGGAGAGCACAGTCCAGTGTGTCCAGATAGGGGTAATCGAAAAGGAATCGAGGGAGGGGAACACAAGTACCACCTCTCTGATGACCAGAGCAATATGTGACACGTTACGCGACTGCGCGACGAGAATAGAGTGAGGCAGAGTGACGCGAATGGGAGACACGTTGCGCGTGCGCGATAGGGACTGAACGGTGGAATAGGATAGTGGAAGGGGATAAGGTGGAGAGCCTGGAGGGGGAAATGAGGTTGGTTTCAACCAGTGATGCCATATGGAGCTCCAAACGGAGCTCCCGTACTCTCCTCCTTACCCCTTCCACTATTCCATTCCAGCACCGTGCGCAGGCGCACACTCCACGGTCCCCATCGCGCACGTGCAACGTATCTCCCATTTGCTCCACTCATTCCCCGTCATCAGAGAGGGGGTACATCATTTTACCGTGTTTCCCCGCATCTGGCATCACTGGTTTCAACCTCATCCTGGCCACACTGGCACAGTCCACCAGGGCCCTGACGGGCCCTGACGCCTTGAGGCAGTTATATTGGCAGGAATGTATCGAAACAATCTGTTCCGGACAAAAAGACTTTAGGACGTGTCCTACGAGATACAAAATATACAGAAATACACATGTTATACATTCATTTTTCAGAATCAAATCATACCAATTTTTTAAAAGTCTGCAGGGTGCTCAAGCTACCCGATTTCATCGAAAAGGTTACGTTACTGAGGCTGAAATTGCTGCGCATGCGCGAGAAAGTGCACCATCAATCGGAACACTGAGTTCAGTGATGGTATTGTTGGCGCTTTTCGCGCGCATGCGCGAGTTTCATCAGGGCCGTATCTACGTCTACGTCCGAAAGTGGGGAACTATTGGGGGGAAAGTAGTGGGAGACTATATGGCGGGAAATTAGCAGGGCGACCAAGGTACCCGATCTTCGTACTTGACTGAGGCCGTCTGAGGCTAGAATCGTCGCGCATGCGCGTGAAAAGCGCCAACAATACCATCACTGGCGACACTCGGCCAGTGTTCCGATCCGATATCGTCCAAGATTTTTCGTACAATGGATAGCCGCTAGAGGTGCTGCGCGGAAAAAACAGTAACGTATCCATGATGACGAGGTAGTGGAGCCCTGCGTCCTGCGCCTTGAGACAGTTATATTGGCTCGAAAGTACCGAAACAATCTGTTCCGAACAAAAAACTTCAGGACGTGTCCTACAAGTTACAAAATATACACAAATACACATGTTATACATTCATTTTTCAGAATCAAATCATACGAATCTTTTCAAATTCTGCGGGGTGCTCAAGGTACCCCATTTTATCGAGAATCTTACTTTACTGAGGCTGAAAGCGCCACCAGCGGCTATCCATCGCACGAAAAATCTTAGACAATATCGGAACACTGCACTCGGCCAGTGTTGGGATATTACACGGTTTTTTCGCGCATGCGCGACCAAATACGGGAACATATGTATTGCGTCCTAAGTTTGTGGGGAATGTAGTGGGGAACTATTACCGGTAGGAAAGTACCGGATGAGTTCAGAAGTTTATACAGGGTGTCCCAAAATTCCTTCAGCAGCCGGAAATGGGAGGTTCCTGACGTCATTTGAAGCGACATTTTCCTTTGCAAAAATGTTATCCGCGGCTTTGTTTAGAAGTTATTAACGAAAAATACGGACCAATCAGAGCGCAACCTAGACGCGAGTTGGCACAGTCGGCCAATAGACAGTTGGCGTGCCGGGCCGACTATGCCTACTCGTTTCTAGGTCGTACTCTGATTGGTCCGTGTTTTTCGTTAATAACTCCTAAACAAGGCCGCGGATAACATTTTTGCAAAGGAAAATGTTGCTTCAAATGACGTTGGGAACCTCCCATTTCCGGCTGTTGAAGGAATTTTGGGACATCCTGTATATAAATTTGGGACACCCTGTAAATTACATACACATTAAATTTTAATATATCATACGCATGTTAAACATCCATATTTGAAAATCGGAAAACAATATTTTGCGAAATTATGCGGGGTGACCAAGGTACCCCACTTTGTACTTTACTGACGCTAAAATCGTCGCGCATGCGCGAAAAAACCGTGCAATATCCCAACATAGCACTCGGCGGCGAGTTGAACGTGTGTAGCTCGCGCTCTGATTGGTCCGTGCTTTTCGTTAATAACTCGTTAACAAAGCCGCGGACGACATTTTTTCAAAGGAAAATGTCACTTGAAATGATTTCAAGAACCTCCCATTTCCGGGTCCGGAGGGAATTTTGAGACACCCTGTATATGTTTTTCAGAATAAAATGTTTTTGTTTATTTAGCAAATATATTGTATGTGTTTCTATGCTTACGAACGATTTAAGTGTTATACTAACGAAAATATTTATATCTCTTAGTGCAGTGGTGAGCAACTCGCGGCGTATTGTGGGCCAAAAGTGGAAACATAAGACTACGCGCGGGCCGCAACCGGCAACGAACGCAATATTAAATACTTTGTTGCGTCGCGCCGCGCCGTATTCCGGCGGGCTGCAGGCAGTTTGCTAGCGGGCCTGCGGATTGCTCATCACTGTCTTAGTGGTTAATATACTAATACTATGCTTCATTAAAAAAAAGTAGGGTAATTGTGCATAAAGGGTCTCACCTCACCGATTTTGATAAAATTTAAATATGTTGTAAAACTCAACATTCTGAACAACTTTTTCCTATACATGTAACCGCCGCTCAGCCTTAATTTTTGAGATATTTGCGAAAAACTGCCGATACTACTACATTGAATTTTGCCTATACGTGCACGCCCGTGCTGTGCGTATGCGTTAGCATGATGCGACCGCTCGTCAACTGTTTCTACAGAGATATCACTACAATCGTCGAACGATCTATATACCGCGTGAACTTTTTAAATCATATTATACAATGATGAAGTATGAGTACATATTATATTACGACGACACCACACACACCCACATAGTGTTTCTGAGTGGATAACCCGAAAAATCTATTTTCTGTTTATTTTTTTTGTAAACACGTTGTGGGTTCTATATACGGTGATACATATATAAGGTGAGATTTCAATTTTGAAAGATATATGCGGGCCAGCCTGACGGCCTCCGCCCCCCGCCATTTAATCCTAACTAATTTTGATCACATAATTTTTGCATTCTATATAGCCGTCATAAAAAATAATAAATAATTTGACCTAGTAATGAAAATCATGCGATCAGAATTAGTTAGGATTAGGTAGGGATGCCGATTATTTTCAAAAAGATCGTTTTTCTGAATCGATTATAATCGAAGCTTCAAGAATCGATTCACTAAAAAATCGTTTCCAAAATAATCGATGTTTTGAATAATCGTTTTTTTAGGTATGTCCAGAAATGATAAAAAAACGAAGATCAAATTTTGTTAGACGCTTCTGAAGAGTCCGAAATATCGCACTTCGCGGGGTCGTAAATCCCGTTTCGCTTGCTCGCGACGATACTCGGGGCTTTGACGGTGTTATAGGAGTAACACCGACTATTTGAAAGAAGTTCGACTCTTTGGAAGTTAACACTTTAACACACTTTAATATACAGTAATTCTTCAATCGGAGTCCTGGATCGCCTATCTAATCGAAGTCCAGTGCCTACTCACTCCACTGCCGGTCAACGCTGCGCCGCACAGTGGGCCAGATCGACGCGCTAGCTGTTCATGAGATAAAAAATCGAAGTCCTCATATCGATTTTTAACGCATGTACGATGTTTCTTAAATGTCATTACATTCAAAAACGATAATATTAATTAAAGTTATTAAAAACTCTCGTTATAATAAGCGTTCAAAGATTAAACTTTTTTAGATACGATTTATCACCGAAAAAATTCCTTTTTTTCATAACGATGTCCTGGAAAACCTACTAAAGATTAAGTGCCCAATTTTTTTTGTATGAAGAATGTATATCTATGTTGAGAACGCACCAGGAACTAAACATTAATGTTCATAATTTGTTATAAAAAAAATACTTAGTCAACTAAGGAATACCGTCAAAGTTTTTCACCTTTGACAAGGGATAAGTTAAAAGTGTTATATAGTGTCGTGCTCTAACAAAGTGGAACATTTTCAGCAACGTCTCCTCTAAAAGATCCTACAAATTTCACACCCAAATCGATCCAAACTTGGAAATTATGATGGTTTAAACCGTCGCGTGCACGTAATTCCGCGGCGAATCGCGTTGCGCGAGACGCATTGACGACCACTCAGCAGCTCTTAAGAATGTAAAGACCTAACCCAGACCTATCTTATGAATTTTTTAGATTATACAACAATTGATAAGCATTCGAACTTATTACTAGCTCACAGTTGAATCATTTGCATTTGAAAGATTACAGTAACAGCATCGTAGTATAGCATCAGAGCAGTTTTTCCATATTAAAGACCTGTATTTTACCTTTGTTAAGAGGAATTATAGTATAGATTTTTGTTTATTCATAGATAAACAGAGTTATAAGCAGAAAATCCGTATGATCAATCGAATATAGTCAATAACTTTGTAAAATATAATACTTAATCTTGTTTGAATTTTTGTAATTTTTTAAATAAGACAGTAATAACACATTTTTGTTATTTCATTAAATATAATAAACTTCATTCATTCAATAATTCTGAATTACTCTTGTTTGAATACTTGAATAACTAGTATTAAAATATTATTCATTATTCACACGAGTTTACAGACATTTCCGGTGGTGTAACAAAAAAATGTTTCCTACAAAAAGTAATCAGTACTCAGTCTTCTACAGATCTCAATACAAAAAATTTCAATAATTTCTTTTTTTAATAAAAAATTGTGTTTACCTTCATTATTTATTTATAACTATATATTTTTTATTCAATAATATTATAGCTGAACAGCTAGCGCGCCCACTGTGCGCCGCGCCGTAGGGCGACGATGATTGATCTCGGCTCGGGTATATCGGTGTAAACACCACACATTGACTCGACTGAATCGAAGTCTCAAACTTCTTAATTTTAATGATCGGTTTATGGGACTTTAACCAGCTTATTCCTGGCGTTTCTCTGATTAAAATGGTACCAAAAACGATATAATTGGGCCAATATTTAGTGGTTTAATCGACGATGAAAGTTTCGAACGCAACGAAGAAGAGCGTATTGAAGAGAAAGAGACGCGAACAGTAGCCGCCGGCACAGTTCAAAGGTCCGCGTTGTCGCTGTTCTTCGTTGCGTTCGAAACTTTCATTGTAGATTAAACCACTAAATATTGGCCTAATTACATCGTTTTTGGTACCATTTTAATCAGAGAAACGCCAGGAATAAGCTAGTTAAAGTCCCATCGTGACATCATAGAAAATAAAGAAGCTACGATTTTGGTGTTTCATTGTGATGACGCACGGGTCTTTAAACTGTGCCGGCGACGGCGACATGCTTCGGCCACGCGATCCTATTTCATTCTGCCTTCTCTATGTTCGGCTCGTCGTTTGAAGTCTCGACCAGGGTTGCCATATTCAGCGGCTCATCGTGCTCCTTCTGGCGCCTTCCCGTGGGGAAGCCTGCCTCGCTTCCCCCACTCTTACCACTACCGCTGCCGCGTGCCGCGTGGAGCATGCTACCGAGTGTCGCAGAAAGAACCGTACGCTTATACAAGCTGATATGCTTCGGAAAGGCAGGCTATACTGCAATAAAGAAATAAATTTATTCGTGTATTGTTAAATAAACACAAATTAAGGTTTGAAAAATGTATATTTGCGACCTGCCAGTTACAATCATCGCTTTCGCTGGTAAATTCGGTTTCGCTTCCTATAAGAACATTTACAAATTCTTGCGGTATACTTTCTTTTTTGTTCATATCGCTATTAAAATTTTGTACAAAATCGTCGCTTATAATGTAATTGCTACATTGCATACCAGTATTTCTAAATTCTAATTTAACTCTACCGAGTGCAGCAACCATTTGAGGCTGCAGTCGAATGCGATCTGGCGTTTTCATTTCATTTACTAAACAGAAAAATCGTTCAATTTCAGCGTTTGAATGTGAGAACGATAAACATGCCAGTGCCAAATTTGAAATATTTTTAAATGGCTTTGTACCGTCAGGCTCACACATCTTATTAATTTCGTCCCAAAATTGAACGATTTCTAATCGTAATAAACGCTCTCTCATATTATCCTCACGAGCAGTTAAAAAACCTAGGGCGTGCCATTCATCAATACATGCTGTTCTATCGAATTTCGATTGAAATTTATTTAAAATATCATCTACTTGGTCTGTATGTTTCGTAATGTCTAATGCAACAGAAGGCTTTAAAAATTCCAGAGCCTTTATAATATTATTGTTAAATGGCAATCTCTTTATAGCCCCCTTGTATGTCGTCTGGTAAAATTTTTGGCAATTTTGAAGAAATGTCGTGATTTTTTCCTGATCGTAAGTATCTGTTGCTTGTTTAATCTCGTCAAGAGTACTTTTCGCCTTTCCTCCAATGTACATTGCTTCGAGAGGCAATAAATTTTCGCTTTTCAAGGGATCGATTTCGTGTAGGTTCGGTGCTCCTGCAATGACCTCGTAGTTTATAAAATTACGACCTATTTCTTTTAAAAACTTGTGACAATATTCTAAAAGATTGTGAACTAAAAGATCAGACGTTTGGAAAATTTTATTAAATTTGGTTATCGTGCTTAAAGTGAAATCGACGAATTCTAGGTACGCTTTTGTGTATAAACAAAGCAATGCACTGACTATTTCTAACAAAGACTTTTTTAATTGTACCGCATCCGAAGTATCTGATAATCCTGATTCAGATTGCGATTGTGACATACTAGATTCCGTTGGACTGTCTGATTTACTAGTTACTTCTATTTCAATAAATTTAATTAATACAGCCCATTGCTCTAATATCCTATGTACACATTCGTATAATGCAAACCACCTGGTTCTGGATGGTTAGAGAGATGGTGAGAGAGCGTTTATTACGATTAGAAATCGTTCAATTTTGGGACGAAATTAATAAGATGTGTGAGCCTGACGGTACAAAGCCATTTAAAAATATTTCAAATTTGGCACTGGCATGTTTATCGTTCTCACATTCAAACGCTGAAATTGAACGATTTTTCTGTTTAGTAAATGAAATGAAAACGCCAGATCGCATTCGACTGCAGCCTCAAATGGTTGCTGCACTCGGTAGAGTTAAATTAGAATTTAGAAATACTGGTATACAATGTAGCAATTACATTATAAGCGACGATTATGTACAAAATTTTAATAGCGATATGTACAAAGAAGAAAGTATACTGCAAGAATTTGTAAATGTTCTTATAGGAAGCGAAAGCGAATTTACCAGCGAAAGCGATGATTGTAACTAGCAGGTCGCAAATATACATTTTTCAAACCTTAATTTGTGTTTATTTAACAATACACGAATAAATTTATTTCGTCATTGCAGTATAACCTGCCTTTCCGAAGCATATCAGCTTGTATAAGCGTACGGTTTTTTCTGCTACACTCGGTAGCATGCTCCACGCGGCACGCGGCAGCGGTAGTGGTAAGAGTGGGGGAAGCGAGGCAGGTTGACGGAGCATCTAGGAGAGGGAAGGCGCCAGAAGGAGCCCGATTGAGCCCGATGAGCCGCTGAATATGGCAACCCTGGTCTCGACGCGGTAGACGTAGTCATAAAAAAAATAGCCACTCTACACTACCCAAGTCCGTTCAAAACACGGGTGTTGGGACTCCGATCGAAGAATTACTGTATATTTAAAAACTTAACAAGTTACAATAAAAGGTGAGATTCGAGGTAAAGGTGAATTCGAGTGATTTTCGTGATCTGCTCTTCGGTATCTCGTCGTGTATAAAGTCGACTCGGCATCTTTTCTTATTGGCTATCTTACAAATGAATGGGGATGACAAAGTGATTTCTATTGGTGAGTGGGTGGTGCTTTTTGGTCGTAGGAGTTGGAGCGGTTCGGTGAAACTATGTTTAGGTTATGGAAAATATTAGGTGCGAATGATATGGGAAAATGAGACGGAAAATAAAATGTTGCTTATAGAAAGATTGCCCTGTAAATGCTTCGTGGTTCGCTCTCGAGACGGTCCCGAAGTGGTGTCCGATGACACCCAAACTCTGGGACCGTCGCGTCGAGTGTTTCGGGTTACATATTGCAGCGGACCGGGTCTAAATACATCTCACGTTCGGTCTGCTCGAGACCGAACAGCTTCTATTAAAGAAATAAAGTAATAATAATGATTAGACTGCGGATCTTTATACATTTATAGCAAAATTGAGTATATGAAAATCGAAGAAGTTGAAAAATTTATTACGTACCTGTTTCGCGTATGTCGTTGCGTGTCAGCCAATGGTCGCCTGGTCGGTCGAGTACGAGTAGGGAATTAGCTAATTATTGAATTCCGTTAGAATCATTATGCGCAGTAGAATTGTCGCGTTTTAGGAACATTTATATAGTTCCTTTTGATGCTAGTTGGATATCTTTATACAGTCTCCACAGTAAACACTCCACGGTCTCCACGTACAGTCATACACAATTTGCCATAAAAGTCGATAATTTCTACAGTTTTAGAATCGATGATTTGTAAAAATCGGATATTGAAGAGTCGATTCTAAAAATCGATTTATTTTATGATACAAATTATAATCTTATTGAAGAAGATAGTCCAAATGATGTCGTGTTTGGACTCATTTTCATCGGGATGATCTCTACAACTGATTCGTATTAAAAACTAGAGGGTTATTGTTGCTCGCTCGCTTCGCTCGGTCGCGAGTAGGGTTGTTTTTGCCCGCTCGCTTCGCGAGATTTTTTTGTACTTTCATCGATATTCTCCCAAAATGTATTCTTGGGAGTAGAGATGATAAACTCACTCTTGCATTGGGATAATTTTCGATTATTGTAAGAGGTAACATTAGCATTAGTTGCATAAATAAAAAAAAGAGATGAAATAAAAAAAATTTTTTTAAATGAAAAAAAATAAAAAAATGAAAAAAAATTTTTTAAAAAATTAAACAAAAAATTTGTATATAATTACGTTTGTTTCTTCGGTGGAAAATTTCCGTCCTCTCGTATAAATTGCATTGTTGAATCAACTCCTTTCGCAAAAAACTAAAAAATAAAAAACTACTTACCCAAAATGGACCAAAATCTAATCAGCTCTAAGTTACAGCGGGGCACATCGATTGCATCATTCATTATTCTGATCGCGTTGTTACTTTTTCAGAAAACGTTAACGAAAAATTTGATACCATACAGACATACATACGCACACACACATACGAACATTTTGCTGAATTATTTAAATAAAAATAAATTTTTATAAATACCACGTTTTTAAAACGGACTAAAAAGTATAAAATAAAATTTTTAAAAACGCCACGTTTAAAAACGGACTAAAAAGTATAAAATAATTTTTTCTAGCCCCATACAGATTCCTAACCCCGTACAGATAGTCCTGAAAATTTGTGATTGTGAATTTTGAATAGCTATGAAAATACTTGCAAGATTTAAAACGAAAAACGTGGGGCGCAAGATAATAAATAGTAAGGAGTGTAGAGAGTAGCTGCCGCTGAGGAAACTCGCAAAACAGTTCATATCATTTGCAGTGCAATAAAATTGCTAGTGATTTAGGTGTTCATGCATCAATTATCTATTGCATGCGCCCCACGTTTTTCGTTTTAAATTTTACAAGTATTTTCATAGCTATTGAAAATTCACAATCACAAATTTTCAGGACTATCTGTACGGGGTTAGGAATCTGTATGGGGTAGAAAAAATTATTTTATACTTTTTAGTCCGCTTTTAAACGTGGCGTTTTTAAAAATTTTATTAACTTCCCGATTTTATAGGGAAGTTATTGTAATTACCCCGAAAATCCAAAATCGATTTTTTAGCAGATCTTCACGTTTCATGGTCATTGCAGTCATTTTAGACTATTTTCAGCAAAATGTTCGCGCGCGCGCGCGCGTGTGTGTGTGTGTGTGTGTGTGTGTGCGTGCGTGCGTATGGCCGTTTCTATGTAATCAAATTTTTCGTTAACGTTTTCAGAAAAAGTAACAACGCGATCAGGATGATGAATGATGCAATCGATGTGCCCCGTCGTAACTTAGAGCTGATTAGATTTTGGTCCATATTGGTCAAGTAGTTTTTTAGATTTTTAGTTTTTTTTCGAAAAGAGTTGATTCTACAATGCAATTTATAAGGGAGGACGAAAATTTTCCACCAAAGAACCAAACGCAATTACATAAAAAAAAATTTTTTTCTTAATTTTTTTTTAGATTTAAAAAAAAATTTTTTTTAGATTTAAAAAAATTTTTTTTTTTAACTGATGCTAATGTTACCGCTTGGAATAATCGAAAGTTATTCCAATGCCACAGTGAATTTATCACCTCTACTCCCAAGAATACATTTTGGGAGAATATCGATGAAAGTACAAAAAAAAACGATGTTAGCGATGTTGGCGAAGGAGTAACGAATCGGGAAGTTCTTTGTGTGACTCTTGGAGAGTCACACACCAAATAAAAAACATTAATATCAGTAGGCCCTACTAGCCATGCGTATCACTAACCCTCTCGCAAGAGCAGTCCTACCCGCGAGCTCGCAAAGCGAGCGAGCAAAAACAACCCTACTCGCGAGCGAGCGAAGCGAGCGAGCAACAATAGCCCTCTAGTTTTATACTTTTTAGTCCGTTTTAAAAACGTGGTATTTTTAAAAAATTTATTTTTATTTAAATAATTATTTTCTGCTTTTTAGCCTTATATGTGTGAAATTTTACAATCGATTTTGAACATTTTGATGAGATTATAACAGAGACATGTAGTAAATTTCGGACGGTATTGCGACGCGTCATATCGAAAACGAACGCCGTGGTAAAATGTCAAAGATAAAGGTTCGACGGAAAATTTCTTCGTGTACTACGTCACGCGGGGGGGGGGGTTGCAAAGGTTCAAATTATTAATAATTTATATCTCCTGAACGCATAGGCTTCTTTAAAAAAATTTTTTTAAATATTGCATTGTCATCCAGTTCTGAGCTATGTTTAAAATTTCAAGTCTCTAGCTCATCGGGAAGTTAGTTTAAAATCAATTGCAAAATTTATACCAAACAAACAGACAGACAGACAGACAAGAAAGCGAGCTAATAAAAACGTGGTAAAATAGTCTAAAATGACTGCAATGACCATGAAACGTGAAGATCTGCTAAAAAATCTATTTTCGATTTTCGGGGTCATTACAATAACTTCCCTATAAAATCGGGAAGTTAATAATATCCGTATTAAAAATATAAAAATTTAAAGTGGCAATAATGATTGAATCTCCATCTGCTTACATTGTATGCCGTCTCTCAGTCGCTGGATCTTTGACGTTCGGAGCTCGATGTTCATGTCAAGTCCGACTCACAGTCATATTTCAATCATCGAGACTATTGGAGGAATCATTTGGAAATCGATACTTCTCGATACCTACAGTATGTATTTATTATTGTTTCGATGCTTATGATAACAATACCAGCCAGTGTTAATTTTAGCAATACTCGTATCAAATGTCAATACCAAGCACTTAAGCTTGTGATACGTATCATACCTTCCAAACCAGTGGTGAGCAACCCGCGGCGTAAAGGTCGTCGATCACTAGAACGCCCCGGCGCACTATGGTCTGGAAACCCGTTTTTCGTGGCCAAAAGTATTTTACAGTTATTTAAAGTTGAAGGTTATAGTATGCTAGGTCGTTGAATTCGTTTCGACACCAGCAATAATATTATAAAGTCAGAAATATATAGTAACATTTAAAAAATTGACGTCATTCCCATTTTTATAAACAAAAGATTTTTTTTTAATTTTGTATATTGAAATCTATAGATATGTAAATACTGATCAACTTTTGTTGGAAACATTTTTTTGGCAGATCGTAGGAAATGTCTTAAAAATCGTGTTAACAATACTATTCTGCCGCGGGAATAACATAAGTAATAATACTAGCACAAATAAGATAAATACATAAATAAAATCACTAATGTATTAATGTACATCATATATATGCATTATTTATAAGTGTGCATAAACTATAAAAAAGACGATCGGTAAACAATCGAACGGAGATGAGGCTAAACAAAATTGAAAACAAGCCAAACCCGTGGCAATTGTTCTGCATTGTTATGCCGCAAAATGGTTGTGCAGTAACGGGTAACGATGAAAAACTATGTACAGGGTGTAAAAAAAGTAATGGTCATCCGTCCTAGGGGTGAATCTACACCTCTGGATCGGTGGACATTTGTAAGAGAAACTTGCCGCAAAATTGTTTATAACACAGAAAATTAGTGTTAAAGTTTTTTTTTGCATCAACGAATTCTACTCATCGAGAAGAGGAAAAGTTTGAAAGGAGCCATATGTCACAAACAAATAGTTATTGAGATATAAGCTGTTAAAGTTTTTGCAAAATTTGATTGTGTGGAATTATACGTATAGACAAAAGCCTACTACTACAGTCCACACGTCCGTGTCGATGAGACAGAAGATGATCGTGTGCGTGCCGCGAGACAGACGAAAGGGTATAGCTGGATAAGATAGTCCAAAATGCCCTTGAGCCGAATTTTATCGATAATGTGCCATTCGATAGAGCACCAAGAAAAACCATACTGTGCAAAGTTTCAACCCTGTATCTCGATCGGGAGGGTAGTTATGGGGTAAAATCGAAAAATCAGTTTTTGGCTTATTTTCCCTAGTTAATGACGTTTAGAAATTCTGAGAAAAATCTGACACATGTCAAGAACCCAAGTACATACTTTGCAATTGGTTTCAGATTTTTAAAGTGAAAATCCTGCTTGTAAAAAATCAAAAACCTCAAAAAAATCGAAAAAATGCAGATTTCACATGGAAGTTCTAGAGTGACAACATTTATATTTTTACAGTAGCAGTATATTGTCATAAGTATTGTTCATGAATTTTTTCAGATTTTTTGGTTTGGTGCGCCGTTGTTAAAAAAAATAAAAACTGATATTTTCGACGTTTTTTCCGCAAAGAACTAAGCTAACCTTAAAATTATTACTTTCTATTTGTTCTGTAAGTCTATCAGGCACTGATAAACCTTGAACATTATTAAAAAATAATTAAACAATGAAATCGGCTTGATTAGTATTTTTACTATGTCAGCGTATTACATCTGAAAGTATTAAACACAATCCCAACAGCTCGGTTGGCTCAGAGCTTGCTTATACTAGGTTCGCGCCCGGCATACGTATACACTTTTTTTTACTTGATTAATTCTTTTTTTTATGTCTAACTATATAATAATCAATGGCATGTTTGTAGATTTCTTTTAGAAGCAATATCTAAATATTAAAAAAATAATTTTAAGGTAAAATTCGCAAAAAAAATTTTGGAGCAATTGTTAACATCATCAATTTTTAATTACACATCTTCTTAAATCTGGTAGTATTAAATATTTTCTGCAGTAAATCTATACGTGTCTTCGAGATTTAAATACTCCGTTATAGAGAAAACGGTTTTGTAAAAGTTTTGTAAAAACGGACAAAGTGTCCGTGTTTTATAATTTTGTACCTTTAGCCCGTCCGTTTACCTTTACCTTTATGTTCACCTTTTCTTTTCTCTACTCGCTTTAAGACTCTGTCGATCATCAGTACCAGGTAACGGATTACTAGGGTTGTCGTTACCTGTTAATCGTTTATCGGTCGCGGGTGTAGTTGAGGGCAATGGTACGGTCAAAAAGCTGAACTTTCACCCTCCAAACCCGGGTAGGGGAAAACGATACCCCGAAATGTGAAAATTGTTATTCCAAGCAACTCTGGTCATTCTTGGACCGAGCTCCGAACGGTGAAGATTGTAGTGAGTGAATTATTTCTGAGTTCTTTAGTTATTTTCTGAGTGTTATCAGCATGGCAAGTGAAAGGATATAAATCGTTGATACCAAAACCTCGCGTGTTAGGTGTATTAAATGTAACATTCTAGTTCGGAAATTACGCGGTACAAGAAAACAGATAAATACAGTTATAGAATCAATGAGGTGGTCTAGAATTTTAAATAAAGAAGTGACTGTTACTCTGCAATAAGTGCCGCCTTTTTACATATAGAAAAGAAATCTACAAACATGCCATTGATTATTATATAGTTAGACATAAAAAAAAAGAATTAATCAAGTAAAAAAAAGTGTATACGTATGCCGGGCGCGAACCTAGTCTAAGCAGATCAACAGTCGAGCGCCTAACGCTCTTTTTTTTTTTTTTTTTAACGAGCGTTTATTGTGCCAAAATAACAATATGTCAATACATTAGGTTTATGAAACTTATACGCACAAAAGTTTGACAGAGTGAGTAACTTAGGAGATTAAACTAAAGGCCCGTTGGGACGGGCTCGCGCGGTTTAGCATTGTACGATTTATAGCATTTAATGCAGGTATGTCGGCTTAGGCTAAGATGTTTTCTTATATTATTGTGTTGTTCGAAGTGTACAGAAAGGCACGGTGGAAAAACTGTACATTTGTTCGCTGTTTTGTGTTTTGTAGGAGTTTTTAGGGTGTCGACCCGTTAATGGTTAAAATTTTCGCGCCTAACGCTCTGAGCCAACCGAGCTGTTGGGATTGTGTTTAATACTTTCAGATGTAATACGCTGACATAGTAAAAATACTAATCAAGCCGATTTCATTGTTTAATTATTTTTTAATAATGTTCAAGGTTTATCAGTGCCTGATAGACTTACAGAACAAATAGAAAGTAATAATTTTAAGGTTAGCTTAGTTCTTTGCGGAAAAAACGTCGAAAATATCAGTTTTTATTTTTTTTAACAACGGCGCACCAAACCAAAAAATCTGAAAAAATTCATGAACAATACTTATGACAATATACTGCTACTGTAAAAATATAAATGTTGTCACTCTAGAACTTCCATGTGAAATCTGCATTTTTTCGATTTTTTTGAGGTTTTTGATTTTTTACAAGCAGGATTTTCACTTTAAAAATCTGAAACCAATTGCAAAGTATGTACTTGGGTTCTTGACATGTGTCAGATTTTTCTCAGAATTTCTAAACGTCATTAACTAGGGAAAATAAGCCAAAAACTGATTTTTCGATTTTACCCCATAACTACCCTCCCGATCGAGATACAGGGTTGAAACTTTGCACAGTATGGTTTTTCTTGGTGCTCTATCGAATGGCACATTATCGATAAAATTCGGCTCAAGGGCATTTTGGACTATCTTATCCAGCTATACCCTTTCGTCTGTCTCGCGGCACGCACACGATCATCTTCTGTCTCATCGACACGGACGTGTGGACTGTAGTAGTAGGCTTTTGTCTATACGTATAATTCCACACAATCAAATTTTGCAAAAACTTTAACAGCTTATATCTCAATAACTATTTGTTTGTGACATATGGCTCCTTTCAAACTTTTCCTCTTCTCGATGAGTAGAATTCGTTGATGCAAAAAAAAACTTTAACACTAATTTTCTGTGTTATAAACAATTTTGCGGCAAGTTTCTCTTACAAATGTCCACCGATCCAGAGGTGTAGATTCACCCCTAGGACGGATGACCATTACTTTTTTTACACCCTGTACATACAATAACTGTATATACAGGATGAACCACGAATTGTAAGCAGTAGAGATTACTCTGTTATTAGCAGTCCGATAAAAAGTGTTTCTATCACATATAACATGGTGTCAAATGAACTTTCACACGATTATAGCAAACTTTTTGTACAAAAATTAAAAAAACAATTTTTGCAATATTCGTATGTTATGATACTTACCGAATTCGCCTTGAAATTCTCTAACAAATAGTCGTAAAAATAGATCTTGAAAAATCATGAAAAAAAGAGTTGACAAAAAATTTGCTATAATCACGTGAAATCTCTCTTAAAACCATGCTATACCTGATAAAAACATTTTCGATCGGTGTGCTAATAGCAGAGTAATTTCTACTGGTCACGATTCGTGGTACGAATCCGAGCTACTTGTTCGGAAAAATGCGAGCTACTTAAAAATTCAGAAATGTCTACAATTTCATATGCAAAAGGTTCCATTTATACCGATTTGTGCCGCTTTTGTAAAACCGTTCTCAAAGTTTGTCAAACTGCTGTAAGCGAACGCATTCGGAGCGCCTGAAAATCCCGGTTACTATTTATTAAAAACGTTGTACAACTAAAACGGGCAGAAACGGGTAAATGAAACTTTATACACTATATTCAGAAATGTCTACGATTTCATATTCAAAAGGTTCCATTTATGCCGATTTGTGCTGTTTTTTTAAAACGTTTCTCAAAGTTTATATTGTTTAAACTTGTCACTATTTGTTTATGGATAAAAAGATGCTAACAACAGTATTACTCACCTAAAATATACCTGCTGACACATACTGAAATTATCATTTAAACTTGTATTTTGATAGTCTATGATGACTATTTTAAACGTTTTTTTTAATCTGAATTTTACGAAGTTTGTCTTCAAAACGTTATATCTCAGCAATGAATAATCGGAAAGGATTAATAATTTGGATTTGGAAGCTTTGGATGGTTCTTACTTTGTTCCAACAAAAATTTTTTGAAAATCTTTATCTTGAAAAATTGATTTTTGGCCACGGAAAACGGGTTTCCAGACCATAGTGCGGCGCACAGTGTGCCGAATGGCCTTTTTAGCTGGACAAAATTCTAAATCGCCTATTTTTCTATATTTATCAATTGATATGTTTACAGTCGTATAAAATATGAATAATTATTAACTTTTCACAACATTTAGTTGGTTATTGTTAATTAAACAATATATTTTAAGTGATTTATAATTAAATGTAATGTACAACGAAGTTAGTAATGGATCTATGTAACACAGAATGATTTAACAAGTAGTAGATATTATCAAAGAGAAGACGTCATTTTTAATTATGGACAAAAAGAATGTTAATATAATTTACTAATTTACTTTTTGGAGATTCAGACATACGGGAAAGAATTATTCCTTGGTTTAGTATAAGGTTTCAATCTATAAATAATCTGCTGCATATTATTGTTTATTATTTTAATATAATAAAAAATTAAAAATATAATAACAAACAAGGGCGGATCCAGCTTTGGCGCCAGGAGGGGGTCACATAGTCGTGGTCAAGTCAAGAACTTATAATTTAATTTTGATAACAATAGATACAAGTAAAAAGTAGGTATTTTATTAATGTACGTAAGTACTGTACTTAAAAATATTTATTCTTTATTGTACACTTGAAAAACTTAACACATAATAACTTGTACATATACACGTACATATTGCCATCTTCTCTTGAAGACATCCAGAGAAGCACTATCACGCACGGAATGAGGCAGCCTATTTATATTCCATAACCGTGGTGAATGATTTGTCATAACAGCTAGAGGTATGTCGAGGGGTATGACGCAAAACTTCGCAAAAGTGAAGAGGTGGTACGACAAGGGTTTCCAACAAACAAAATAGAAACAGACAAAATACATATATTTAAATAACAAAATCAATTTTTCTTTTACGTCTTCTCCCGAAACGCGTTATTACGTCATTTACGTCAATGGGTACGTTTTTATGAACGTGGAGAAGTGCCAATCCGGTTAGGCGATCTTCAACCATTGAAAATATTAGCCACGATTTAATTCTGCGCAACGTAGAGAAAGACCTTTCTGCTGTCGCTACACTGACAGGTAGTGTAGCCATAATACATAAAAATTTTCTTATATTAGGATACATATCGATGTCACAATTTAAAATAAGATCAGAAATCGACTGCGGTATGTCCTGGCTCCGCTGCCACGCCTGCCACTTCACCATCCACAGCCGATATTCATTTACAATGACAGAAACTGGAGTGTTATCTAGTAATAATGTATAGTCGGTAGCTAGTTGTTTCGCAGTTTCAATGTCTTCATTACTATATTCGCTTTTTGGCATGAAAACGCTTAGCTGAAACAAATTAAGTACATCAGGAGACAGGCGGTCCTGGAGATCACTTATTATTGAATCTAGAAGAGGGATGTATATAGCTCTGCGGAAATACTCTTCAGCAGATTGAGCAGGTTGGTTATTGGCCCTATGTATTTGTTTTGATACTATTCTGGGGCATTTAATTTCTACATCTAGCTGCTCAGCTACTTCTTTAGCCTCTTCAAAAAGCTGTCGGTAGATTACGTCCACATTTTCTCTTTTATTTTGTAAAACACTTAAAGTATCATTAATAGCGTCCGTAGCTTTTTTTAAATAAATTGAGTTCGATTGCAGTATTCTGCTTAAAGATACAGTAGTACCTAAAAAATAAAAAGTAAGTGACTGTGACTGTAGTGCATAAACTAAGAATTTATAACTTAATATAAACGATATGTACTCGTAGCATAAAATATTAACAAAACAACAACATAATTTTAAAGTAGGTTTAGTATACTCGTATAAGTTCATTTGCCAAACAATAAGAAATAAAATAATTTAGGGAAGTACCCACCTAATACATCACTTAAACAGATGAAGGATATAATAAAGTCAGAACTGCGCAATGTTTGCAGCAAGCAATGCGCATCATTGGCAATTTTATTGTCTTGCCAAGCAGAAATCTTCTCCAGAGCGCTACAAATTTTGACTAAGTTGTCTCCTTGAAATTGAAGATGCCCATCATGCCTCTCTACCCAACGTGTCTTACAAATACCTTGCATGGCAGCTCCGAGTTCTATTTTAAAAATTTCATGCCTCTTAGCGGATGCATTGGCAAATGCCACAACTTTTCTCATTGTGCCAGATGTATTACGACAGGAAACTACTTTGGATGATCTTGCCAATGAGTTATTGAGCACATGGTTGTTGCACGGGCAACGTTTAGCATGAATGGCTATTTTCATCAATTCTTGCACTGCACCTTTTGTATCTGATGCCATAACCGAGCAGCTGTCAGTTCCAATACCCACACAGCAAGATAAATCTAAGTTAAATTTGGTACACAGATTTTCAACGATTTTCGCCAATGCTACACCTGTCAATCGAGGCTCTATGTCACCTGAATTGTTGTCTTCACGTCTAAGAGCATCGTAGGTATCACAAAAAGTCACAAAATGTTCCTTAATAATACCATCATGCAAATATCGGAATGATAGGCTCAGCTGTGAGATATGTGATATATCTGTTGTTTCATCGAACAAAATTGAAAAATATTTAGCTTCCCGCACATTCTGTAAAATGTTTTCCTGGATGATTTCTGCGCAAACATTTATCAACTCATTTTGTACAGTCTTGCTGATGTACGTGGCGTTGGATTTTGAAGATTCTAAATGTTGCTGCAATGCAATATCGCCAGAATCAATACGGAATTTTAAAAGGGCTCTAAAATTCCCTTCATCGGCTACTACGCTGTCATAGTTCAGCAATTTACCATCGTCGCGATGGCCACGTAACGATATATTTTGATGGCCACAAAATATTATAGTTTTTACGATTGGTCGCAAACGTTCTCTATTTTCATTTATTTGTTTCAGTCTTTGACTATTTACTTGGTTCATTATGTTAATTTCCGGTTTATGAAAACTCAATAAAAAGTTCTTCCCTGCTTCGACAGCTAATTCGTGGTATATGTTTCGCTGGTGTGTTAGCAGAACACCATTTTCACCTAGCAAATTATCGAAAGCTTTTAATGGTTCTTTTACGAGTCGACATAAAGGTGTTTTTGTCTGTATACCACCTCCAGGAGCTACGACAAACAAAGCACAGTACTTGCAGTAAAGACCCTGGTCTTTATGCGACAAAACAAGCCAGTGAAACTTGTCAAGGTGAGACTTCTGAGCATATTTTTTTGTGTGTTTTCCTTTTTTATTAACAACACAATGCGGGAAAGTATAATTAGGGGGAGGCTGCCAATGCTTTTCAAGCAACATAGCTTTAGTTGAATCATCTATATTTTCCCCTATATAACAAGCAATATCTGAAGCAAACTTTGGTTGAAAAAGTGAAGTCTTTATCCGATCAGAATCAGAAGTCGATGTACATATTGTAGGCTGAATATCGTTAGTAACAGGAGAGCATGTTTTTTCTTCATCTATGGTTAATGTAGGCAATGTAGCTGTAGAAGCAGAAGCATCGGCAATACAATTATTTTCATCTGTAGTTGTTGTAGGTGAATTTTTCGAGTGAGCAATCTCAAGCCTTGGTTTCTTTGGGAAAAATGAATCTATTTTTTTTAATGAACGTTTCAATCCACCACTACCATCTCCTTTTCCCTTAGAATCACCCTGCAAGCAAAACCATGCAAATTTCACCATGCAAATTTCACACCCCACAACAGACAACAGACTGTTGCAAATACATATTAAATATATATACATAAAAACACCCACATTCGCTATAGTACAGGCTGGTGGCGCAGGCGCATTACCTCACAAACAAAGCAAAACCATGCAAATTTCACACCCCACATCAGACAACAAACTTTTGTAAACATATGAGTTATAAGTACATAAAAACATAATAATATAGGTAGTTTTACAGAAACTGATTACTTACCATTTCTTGTAATTAATGAATTTGCAGCAACAATTTTTAAGAATACTTATAAAGGTACACTTATAAACACATTCTAGGTAGAAAGAAATTTTAGTTTTTTAACTTAGAACTATGTTATGATATGTTGAAGTTTAGTCGTTCCGATTCCGATTGAGGTTAGGTCTAGCTAGACGTTACGTAGTCGACAAGCGCGCGCAAGTGTGGCGCGGTAAAATTCAAATTTTCGATGCGTTCGTTCCCAAACGTTTGCCATCATACAAAGTTATTATATTATATTAAATTAATTAAATATTGAAGGTATGTAGTTACATAAAATCTGTATGGTGACAAAATATATAAATAAAATCATTATGTTCAATTAGTGGTCCACCTAAGTCCTGGAACCAGCTAAGGGGGGGGGGTCATGACCCCCATGACCCCCCCTGGATCCGCCGTTGATAACAAAAATATAAATAAAACAAAAGAAATAACAGAGATCACATGTCAGAGATCACAATAACAGAGTCAAATGAGTCAAAAAAGTATTAAATAGGAGCGTTCGGTTGCTAGAAACTAATAACTTATAAACTAATAACGAAAACTAATAACTTATAAACAAATGTAAATGAAATATATCTAAACGTATTTGTGTTACGACAAATCTTTGGGTTTACAGCAAAATAAAAATAAAAATCAAAATACATAACCGGCAGTAAATATTTTTCACTGTTATAACAGGAGATTGTCTTACGTTGTTTATACCAATTTGTTTAGATTAATCTAAAAATTTGTATTTCCTGTTCAAACTTTTCATAATTTTTATAAAGCATGAAATGTTTTGATTCAACGTACCTGATTATATCCAAGGAAGATTTTGGTATAACGTTATCACGTTTATACGTGATCACTTTATAGTAATAACGTAACAAATAAAACAATAACAACAAACACAGTAATAATAACAATAACAACTAGAGGGCTATTGTTGCTCGCTCGCTTCGCGAGCTCGCGGGCAGGACTGCTCTTGCGAGAATGTTAGTGGTACGCATGGCTAGTATAGGGCCCACAGCTATTAATGTCTTTCATTTTGTGTGTGACTCTCCACGAGCCACACAAAGAACTTCCCGATTCGTTAGTTGCTGTATATTATTATTATTATTTATTAAGTGTACGTTTTAAGAAGATTATACGTTTTCAGGGAAATTCAATAGTTTTCTACTTATCAAAATGTTTGCTATATGGCGTCGCATTAAACCAATATCGTATGCTCGTTGCTCGCTTGGTTCCTTGTTATAGCATACTAATGCTGCAAAATAAATTGTCTTAATTAGTTTTTCACAAACGATACAACTCATCATTATCCGGGTTTGCAGTATTGATCTTGGTTTTCTTCGATACAATAAATTTTCTCAAAATATATAAACCGCTCAATTTTGAAACTCTGCTCATTGTCAGTGCTACATACAACATTTGTAAAGTTCGTATTTCTGATGTTTTAAAATCCATACATACTTTCTTGTATGTTTGTCTCTGACTTTTATGAATCGCAATCGCTTCAGCAGGAACCACTGGAAATTGACTACGTGTGATTTGTTATTTTCCTTCACTCGAAATATTTACTTGATTCGATATTTTTTTATTATTGGTGTTAAATTTTGATTTATATTTGCATTTTTCATATAATCACGATAACGAGTTCTTACTTTCACTCCTGTTATGGCCAATTGAAAATCTAACCACAATAAAGACGGAATTTTAGTATTTTCTTGAAAAGTAATAAATTTTAATATTCCGCATGCTCCATTAACCAATTCGTCTTCAACATCAATGTTATTAATTATCATATATTTTATATTAATTTTCAATTTAATCTCAGTTAACAATTCGTTTTGAACTGATTGTTTATTTAAAGATTGTAATATAAATGTTTTTGTACTTTCATCGATATTCTTTGAAAATGTATTCTCGGCGATGATTAACTCACTGTTGCATTGGAATAATTTTCGATTATTGTAAGCGGTTACATTAGCATTAGTTGCATAATTGGAAAAAACATTTTTTTTAATTAAAAAAAAACAAGAAAAAATTTTTTTTTAATTTTATAAAAAAAAATTTTTTTTTTAATATATATATATATAGTTACGTTTACTTCTTCGGTGGATACGCCTTTCGTATAAATTGCAATGTTTAATCAACTCCTTTCGAAAAAAACTAAAAAACTACTTGACCAAAATGGACCAAAATCTAATCAGCTCTAAGTTACAGCGGGGCACATCGATTGCATCATTCATCATTCCGATCGCGTTGTTACTTTTTCTGAAAACGTTAACGAAAAATTTGATACCATAGAAACGGACATACGCACGCACGCACACACACACACACACACGCGCGCGCGCGCGAACATTTTGCTGAAAATAGTCTAAAATGACTCCAATGACCATGAAACGTGAAGATCTGCTAAAAAATCGATTTTGGATTTTCGGGGTAATTACAGTAAGTTCCCTATATGAATCGGGAAGTTAATTATATCGTGTTTGGTATCATTTTAATCAGAAAAATGCCAGAAATGAATTAGTGAAAGTCTCATAAGCCTAATGGAAAATTAATAATTCCATCATTGCCATTACATACATTGTGAGAACTCGCGGGCCTTTAAACTGTGCCGGCGACGCGACGGCGCACAGTGGTGCTAAATGGCCAAAAAGCGGAAAAAAAATCTTTAAAAACCAAACTACCCAACAAATCTGCTTGAAAATTTGTAGAAAGCATGCCACAGGTACAACGGTTATGTGGTAACAATTAAAAATAAAAAATTGTATTAATTATTAACTAAAATGGGCTAATTGAAAATCTTTGCATTACGCACATTCTTTATTGGATAAACTTCCGAAAAGCCCATACCTCCGACTATTTTTATACTTGTAACCAGACAATTTATCACCTTTCTTATATTTCTCTTAATTGAGTCTATTGTATGATTAACGAGTAAATTTACGACTAGCAGTCAAGAAACTTGCTGTCGTAGTCCACTACTACGAGAGGCTCCCGGCAGGGCACGGAGACGTGGCCATGGCGAGGCGTCCGTAGAGTGAGCGTTCCAACAAGTTAATCGTGACTGCTTTTGTTTCTATTAGCGTGATATTGGAATATGAGAATCACGGAGAGTCGGTCGGCACTGCTGCATGATCACAGGAGTGGCGATCGGTCCCGTGTATGAATAAAACGCTCACAGCGGCGTGCAGACACGAATGCGGAATCGGCAGGGCACGTATACGTGGCCGTGGCGATGCCGCAGCGGCCTGGATGCAACTATGAGCTTGACTCTAAAACTCAGAATGTTGATGAGATGCAATTACAACACCGGATTGGTTACAAAACCCGGTGTTCTTTGTTACGATAGGTACGTGCCTCCAGGCACTGGATAGCGGAGAGGTTGAGGCGAAAGTCAATAATTGTTTGAGATCGAAATCGGGTAAAAATGCAAGTATATTCTGTGATCTGCTCCGTTGATACAAGGATACGCTCCTGACGTTGTCAAAATCGTGTGGAAAGATGTGAAGTCCCGAATTTATTGTATAACGATCCGCGTTACGTGGGCGTAACTTCTTACAACGCGTGATCGCTCCGAATCCTGAACACCCCTCGTTCACGTCGCGCTCAGCTCTTTCGACATGATATCAAACGTTCTGAATGAAACAAGCTATTATGAATCTGTACAGAAGTAGACCGGATCACGTAGGATGGGTCGAGGAGTCTAGGCAGGGCACGATACGTGGCCGTGGCGACTCCTCGCACGTCTGTGTGTACGGTCACCCTCTACAGATTATGACTGATTCTCGTATCAGAAATTAGAAAACTGGACGGCACTGCTGGGATGTCCCAGGAGCGGCGAACAGTCTCTACCTGCATACGAGTCCAATAAAAGAGTATTTTGAGAATCGGGACACGAAATTACTGAATTTAATTTGACCAAGATTCAATCTGTGCAGAAGTTAACTGTATCACGTGGGATTGGCCGAGGAGTCTAGGCAGGGCACGATACGTGGCCGTGGCGACTCCTCACTCGTCCGAGCGTACAGTCACCCTTTACAGAATTGAATTGCTTCTTGTAACAGAGTAGAAAACTGAACGGCACTGCTGGGATGCCACAGGAGCGGCGAGCAGTCTCTACCTGCACAAGTATTTAAACTACAATGGAAAGGTTAGAGCGTCTAGGCAGGGCACGATACGTGGCCGTGGCGACTCTCTTGCCCTCCAACTATCCGCGTGATTCTAGTGGTAATGATTACCCTCGCTGCAGATCAGACTAACGAAACAGAAGGACGATCGGTCTTGCCGGATATAGCCGGGAAGGGCGACCTGCCCCTGCTTGGTAGGCAAACCCGCAACGTGGCAGAAATATAGTGATCGTACAGGTAGCGTACGAACACGTGACCGTCTTGACGCGAGTTGAACGAAGAACGCCTGTTGTATTCACTTTACGCGCTACGACGACGATTTATCACGCGAGGTGGAACGTTATATGTAAACTCGAAAGAACCCGCAATGCTCTAAATATATAGATCATAACAACGTAATAACCATACTCGATTGTTCGCGAATCATTGATACGTCCTCTAGAATTCGTCACATTGCTCGTGACAACAATCCCCAACTGAGGACAATACCGTGTATCCGACGCGCATATTTATTCACTCCGATCTCGCGCAACCAACATATAAATTGATTCACAATTTATTAATTGAAACGTCCCGCAGGTGGGAATAGAATATATTCATCACTCGCTATGGATAATCAACTGAATTTAAATTTTATTTAGACTATCAGTCTCAATCTTATGCCTATGTGGCAACTCACACTTTCAAGGTGTGAATGAAATAATATTCAAAATTTTAATTGTTACACAATATTTTGCTGTATAGCAACCGCAGTAATTTGTAACTCAAATGTTAATTAATTTCGACTCATAGTCGCTACGTAGAGACATTCCGTCATCGTATCAAGACACACATTCCACGCACAAAATTTATATTTACTTTATATGATAATTCTTTCACAAAATAATTTCAATCAATCTCAATGAAATTCGCTAAACGAATTGAAAACCGCTCGTGAAAGAGCTTTAATTAAACTCTTTAATCATTGCCGTCTCGGCAGAACGCAAATTTAATAGACTCTACGATTAGAATAAATCCCGATCGATTCTCGAGGGCACGTTGACTCATGCGTGCTTATCAGACCAAGTCTAGACGCAGAGTGCTGGATTTGCTCCTCGCATCGACCTCCTTTGATCGCAATCTAGAGGGGATCGATGCGCGCGCATCTCATTACGTAGATCGATCTTTCGATCCTTTTCTAAACAAGGATGACGATCGATGTTCTTGCCGTCGCGGTGGGGATTGATCCTGATGTGTAACCCGCATGGATACACACTCTGCATTCTTACGTATTTTGACGTGCTGATTACGAATATCATAGTGAAATTTGGCACAATTGGCGTTTTTTTATTTACTTCCGTAAATAACCCAGACCTAATCCGGACCTATCATTTTTCTCAGGAAGTATTATCTTTATGACAAAAATCAATGGGACATAAAATGTGTATTTTGATCAGGTCTACAACTTTATGTGAAGTGTTTTCAAAATTCCCATTATTTACGGAAGTAAATAAACAAACTATAATTTTTATTTGCGCCAATTTTCACTATCATATTCGTAATCAACCAAATACGTACGTCCGATTTACTTAATTTATCAATTATTTTAGCATATTTTAACTGTTATTGTGCCGACACTGACATTCTCGAATAATAAAAATTTGAGTAATAGAAAAATTTGCATTGCGTAATAAAAACTGTGTAATAACAAATTCTCAATTGTGACCCACACACATTTAAAATTTATTAAACTAGAGGGCTATTGTTGCTCGCTCGCTTCGCTCGCTCGCGAGTAGGGTTGTTATTGCTCGCTCGCTTCGCGAGCTCGCAGGTAGGACTGCTCTTGCGAGAGGGTTAGTGATACGCATGGCTACTGATATTAATGTTTTTTATTTGGTGTGTGACTCTCCAAGAGTCACACAAAGAACTGCCCGATTCGTTACTCCTTCGCCAACATCGCTAACATCGTTTTCTTTTTGTAATTTCATCGATATTCTCCCAAACATATTCTTGGGAGTAGAGATGATAAATTCACTGTTGCATTGGAATAACTTTCGATTATTCCAAGCGGTAACATTAGCATCAGTTAAAAAAAAAATTTTTTTTAAATCTAAAAAAAAATTTTTTTTAATCTAAAAAAAAATTAAGAAAAAAATTTGTTATATAATTGCGTTTGGTTCATTGGTGGAAAATTTTCGTCCTCCCTTATAAATTGCATTGAAGAATCAACTCTTTTCGAAAAAAAAGTAAAAATCTAAAAAACTACTTGACCAATATGGACCAAAATCTAATCAGCTCTAAGTTACAGCGGGGCACATCGATTGCATCATTCATCATCCTGATCGCGTTGTTACTTTTTTCTGAAAACGTTAACGAAAAATTTGATTACATAGAAACGGACATACGCGCGCGCGCGCACACACACACACACACGCGCGCGCGCGCACACACACACACGCACACACACACACATACAGACATTTTGATAAAAATAGTCTAAAATGACTCCAATGACCATGAAACGTGAAGATCTGCTAAAAAATCGATTTTCGATTTTCGGGGTAATTACAATAACTTCCCTATAAATCGGAAAGTTAATAAATATTTCATGTCCTGTTAAAGTTTAATATTTTTCAATAACAATCCCGACAAACCAACATTCATACTGGACATGGCTCGAGCTCCATTTGTACTTATTCCAACAATCTTTTCCATTGGGATGTTTAATACATTCAGAACAGTTTTTAATTTTCTGTACATATCGTCTCCGGTAGTAGTTCCTAAAATAGGAACTAAAGATGCAAATTCTTCCATTATATTGAAACTAGAATCAGTCCCTCTTAAAAATACGGCAAGTTGAGCGGTATTATTAATGTCACAACTTTTATCCACAGTTAGAGAAATCCATTCTAACTTGGAAATATGTTCCCGCAAGCTTTCCTCAATACATATTTTCTGAAAGTTCGTCAATTTTCCTTGCGACTGTAAATCGTGACAAACTAATTTTGGAAATTATATCCTTTTGATTGAGAAAGGCCGCATCTGCTATCGCCAATAAACATTCTTTCACCATTTCTCCGTCATAAAAGGGTTTCATCTTTTTTACCAAAATTTGCCTAACAAGATAACTCACACGAACTGCCGCCTTTGCGGTGGATGCAGTACTTTCAAGTACATTTGGCGGTTTTAAATTTAAATTTGTCTTTAATTGATCTGCCATGTCCTTACGTAATTGTCCTGGCAAATTATTAAATTTTGAAGAATATTTACTGTCAGAATGTCTCTTAATATTATATTTTTTCAACACAGATATTTTTTCACTGCATAATAAACAAAAAACACTTTCATTTATACAAGAAACTAGAGGGCTATTGTTGCTCGCTCGCTTCGCTCGCTCGCGAGTAGGGTTGTTGTTGCTCGCTCGCTTCGCGAGGTCGCGGGCAGGATTGCTCTTGCGAGAATGTTAGTGGTACGCAATCCTAGTAGGGCCCACAGCTATTAATGTCTTTCATTTTGTGTGTCACTCTCCACGAGCCACACAAAGAACTTCCCGATTCATTAGTTGCTGTATATTAGTATTATTATTTATTAAGTGTACGTTTTAAGAATATTATACGTTTTCAGGGAAATTCAATAGTTCTCTACTTATCAAAATGTTTGCTATATGGCGTCGCATTAAACCAATATCGTACGCTCGTTGCTCGCTTGGTTCCTTGTTATAGCATACTAATGTTGCAAAATAAATTGTCTTAATTAGTTTTTCACAAACGATACAACTCATCATTATCCGGGTTTGCAGTATTGATCTTGGTTTTCTTCGATACTATTAATTTAAATTTTCTCAAAACATATAAACCGCTCAATTTTGAAACTCTGCTCAGTACTACATACAACATTTGTAAAGTTCGTATTTCTGATGTTTTAAAATCCATACATACTTTCTCGTATGTTTGTCCCTGACTTTTATGAATCGTAATCGCTTCAGCAGGAACCACTGGAAATTGACTACGTGTGATTTGTTATTTTTCTTCACTCGAAATATTTACTTGATTCGATATTTTTTTATTATTGGTGTTAAATTTTGATTTATATTTGCATTTTTCATATAATCACGATAACGAGTTCTTACGTTCACTCCTACTATGGCCAATTGAAAATCTAACCAGAATATAGATGGAATTTTAGTATTTTCTTGAAAAGTAATAAATTTTAATATTCCGCATGCTCCATTAACCAATCCGTCTTCAACATCAATGTTATCTCATCAGATTTAATCTCAGTTAACAATTCGTTTTGAACTGATTGTTTATTTAAAGATTGTAATATAAATGTTTTTGTACTTTCATCGATATTCTTTGAAAATGTATTCTCGGCGATGATTAACCCCAGGTAGCACCGGACGTCCGTCGGACGTCCGGTTTTTGTCCAATTTACGTCCATACGTCCGACGTCCGTTACGGATGTCCCTCGGACGTCCAAAGGACTTAAATTTCGGACGTCCGGTGGACGTCCGTTTTCTACGTCCTAAGGACGTCTATGGGACCAAAATTTCGGATGTCCCAGGGACGATCATTATTTTTGTCCCAGGGACGTCCGTGGGACCTATACTTCCGATGTCCCAGGGACGCTCATTTTTTTCGTCCCAGGGACGTCCGTGGGGCCTAAATTTCGGACGTTCCAAGTACATCTATTTTTTAAGTCTTATAGGCGTGCTCAGGCGGACTTTGGTATCAGAATGCTCACTTCTCATGCATGCAAAAATATACAGGGTGTCCCAAAACTCCTTCAAGTCCGGGAAATGGGAGGTTCCTTAGGTCATTTGAAGCAACATTTTCCTTTGCATCAATGTCAGCCGCGGCTTTGTTTAGGAGTTATTAACGAAAAACACTGACCAATCAGAGCGCAACTTCGACGCGCGATGGTACGAACAGCCCGGCGCGCCGTGAGACGAGCGTGGTGTAACGCCACGATGCCGCAACGAACAAGAGTTTCTCGAGATTAAGTGAATCCTCCCCGATTTGGCTGAGCTTTGGATATGTTGTCAAGACCAGGATTCTCAATAACATTTCTCTTTGGACTATTTGGCGGTTGGCTTTAGTTTACGAGATGATCGTAAAAAAAGAGAAGAAGCAGAAACTGATTGTATTAAAAACTCACTTATTCAGCCGTAAATCCATGTGCTGCTTCGAAATGTGTGTCACTGGGTCACTCGGTGACGAACTGCACAGATGTCTTCAGGTATACGGCAGCACCGAAAGGTAAGGGACGTACGGCCAGGTCGACGAACTGCACAGCCGGTGGTAGATAGTAATAAGGCCTAAGGGATGCGCGGTCAAGTCGTCGATCCAGAATTTCACTTTCACTTTCGAATCGATACATAATTCGTATGTTTTTTTCACACAGGTGCCTTGACATTTTTCCACACTCACAATCACTGTTCACATTTGTCTACACACATAGTTATGCACTAATAATAATTGCCATATTCGCAGTCTAGTGATTAGTTTAAATATCACTATCAAAAACACAACTGACAGCAACCGTTAGCTTTGAATTGCCAAATCTTTGGAGATGTTCTCTCTACCGCGGCTCGAACGACACTGATTTTCTGCAAGATTTTTCTAAAGAATTTCGGAAGGGTATGTAGCGTGTCGAAATTCGAAATGCACGCTGTAGCACGTTTACGAAAACGACGGGATGGTCAGATGAAAAACAGGATGCGAGAAGGATCGCTGTAAGAATTATGGCAAACACATGATTAGTTTTTCCTGCAGATTGGTACGTAGAGTCGATGGGTAACCATGCGAAAACGTCATCGGTCCTTTTACCCAGCAAGGGGTAAAAATGTCAGGTCAGCGTAGCATCCCTATTGTCCTAACCTTCCGTAAGAAACTTTCTAAAAGAAGGACAGCCGACGTTTTCGAACGGTTACCCATCGACTCTGCGTATCAATCTGCAGGAAAAACTAAACATGTGTTTGCCATAAATCTTACAGCGGTCCATCTCGCATCCTGTTTTTCGTCTGACCATCCCGTCGTTTTCGTAAACGTGCTACAGCGTGCATTTCGAATTTCGACACGCTACATACCCTTCCGAAATTCTTTAGAAAAATCTTGCAGAAAATCAGTGTCGTTCGAGCCGCGGTAGAGAGAACATCTCCAAAGATTTGGCAATTCAAAGCTAACGGTTGCTGTCAGTTGTGTTTTTGATAGTGATATTTAAACTAATCACTAGACTGCGAATATGGCAATTATTATTAGTGCATAACTATGTGTGTAGACAAATGTGAACAGTGATTGTGAGTGTGGAAAAATGTCAAGGCACCTGTGTGAAAAAAACATACGAATTATGTATCGATTCGAAAGTGAAAGTGAAATTCTGGATCGACGACTTGACCGCGCATCCCTTAGGCCTTATTACTATCTACCACCGGCTGTGCAGTTCGTCGACCTGGCCGTACGTCCCTTACCTTTCGGTGCTGCCGTATACCTGAAGACATCTGTGCAGTTCGTCACCGAGTGACCCAGTGACACACATTTCGAAGCAGCACATGGATTTACGGCTGAATAAGTGAGTTTTTAATACAATCAGTTTCTGCTTCTTCTCTTTTTTTACGATCATCTCGTAAACTAAAGCCAACCGCCAAATAGTCCAAAGAGAAATGTTATTCAGAATCCTGGTCTTGACAACATATCCAAAGCTCAGCCAAATCGGGGAGGATTCACTTAATCTCGAGAAACTCTTGTTCGTTGCGGCATCGTGGCGTTACACCACGCTCGTCTCCCGGCGCGCCGGGCTGTTCGTACCATCGCGCGTCGAAGTTGCGCTCTGATTGGTCAGTGTTTTTCGTTAATAACTCCTAAACAAAGCCGCGGCTGACATTGATGCAAAGGAAAATGTTGCTTCAAATGACCTAAGGAACCTCCCATTTCCCGGACTTGAAGGAGTTTTGGGACACCCTGTATATGTACACATACATAGAATTTTAAAATTTTATATAAAACTATATGTATATAGAATTTTAAATTTTTATAATTTTTTTTATTTACTGATTTGTGTTACATTTATACTTATTCTTTTCATAAATACGAACATCCGTTGTCTAGTAATAGTAATAGAAATAATGGTAATAACAATAATGATAGTAAAAATATCAAAATAAAAGCATCACTATATAGCGGGATTTGAACTTTGGTCTTTCGGGTAGAAATGTGATACTTTACAACCATGCAACACCGGCTCTCTTCAGAAAATTATGTCAATATATGTATATTTTCCACACGTTCCCCATAAATCGATTAAAACAAGTCTTCATACAAAAGTTACTTTATAATTATATGGCAATTATTTATAACAATATATATAGTGATAAATATATACCTATAAGACTTTATATCAGATCTCTAGTAAAGACTTGATCTGAGCAAGACGGAGCTGTACTACGTATACTATATTGTAAACTTTATAAAACTATATTATAAAATTTAAAGTGTGTCGCATTCATATATTGGGACTCAAATTTTGTACGTTCTTGGAGTGATCACATCTTATGCGTAAGATATATTAATATATTATGTGTAATATATTATAGTAATATATTTTTTTTATTTATATATATGTACATATATATTTATAACAATATTTATTTATATACATATATATTTATAACAATATTTATTTATGTACATATATATTTATAACAATATTTATATATATACTTATATATATTTATAACAATATATTAATTTATGTACATATTAGGGACTGTACAAATAAGCTTATGTGACAACGTGACAGGTGAGCAGAGTCAGAGTTAACACGGCCGTTGCGTTGCATCGCCGTGCGTTTGCGTTTACGTGAAGTGAGGTTAGTTTAGCACATGCTTGTGCACGTGTTTGCAATAGAGTATACCAATTAATAACTAGAGGGCTATTGTTGCTCGCTCGCTTCGCTCGCTCGCGAGTAGGGTTGTTTTTGCTCACTCGCTTTGCGAGCTCGCGGGTGGAACTGCTCTTGCGAGAGGGTTAGTGATACGCATGGCTAGTAGGGCCTACTGCTATTAATGTTTTTTATTTGGTGTGTGACTCTCCAAGAGTCACACAAAGAACTTCCCGATTCGTTACTCCTTCGCCAACATCGCTAACATCGTTTTTTTTTGTACTTTCATCGATATTCTCCCAAAATGTATTCTTGGGAGTAGATATGATAAATTCACTGTTGCATTGGAATAACTTTCGATTATTCCAAGCGGTAACATTAGCATCAGTTAAAAAAAAAAATTTTTTTTAAATCTAAAAAAAAAATTCTTTTTTAAATTTAAAAAAAAATTACGAAAAAAATTTTTTTTTATGTAATTGCGTTTGGTTCTTTGGTGGAAAATTTTCGTCCTCCTTTATAAATTGCATTGTAGAATCAACTCTTTTCGAAAAAAAAGTAAAAATCTAAAAAACTACTTGACCAATATGGACCAAAATCTAATCAGCTCTAAGTTACGACGGGGCACATCGATTGCATCATTCATCATCCTGATCGCGTTGTTACTTTTTCTGAAAACGTTAACGAAAAATTTGATACCATAGAAACGGACATACGAGCACGCACACGCACACACACACACACACACACACACACACCCACGCACGCACGCACGCACGCACGCACGCACGCACGCACGCACGCACGCACGCACGCACGCACGCACGCACGCACGCACGCACGCACGCACGCACGCACACACACACACACACACACACACACACACACACACACACACCGACATTTTGATAAAAATAGTCTAAAATGACTCCGATGGCCATGAAACGTGAAGATCTGCTAAAAATTCGATTTTCGATTTTCGGGGTCATTACAATAACTTCCCTATAAAATCGGGAAGTTAAAAAAATCATATGTCCAATTACACTGTCCAACAAATTTCAACTTTTTTTATGATTTCAATATACTGTTGGGTCCTTCTTATAGATTTTTTGCGCTGATTCCGAATCTGTTTTTAATTTTTTTTCCTATACGCACAGTTTTTGAAAAACATGGCTTTGAAAAAAAAAACATATTTTTAAACTTTAAACAAATATTGTGATGTTATTATAAAAGATATTGAATTGTTCTTTACAGCAAAAAATTCTGTAGACTTTTCCGAATACAGAGATATCCAATATTAATACATTATGATTTTTTAAACATGTTTAAGCAATCATTAAAGACGGAGAGACACCACTTTTGCAACAATTTTTGCGGATTTTTTCAATTTATCTCAAAAAGTAAGGGTCCAGCGGAAAATCGAACTATACCACGCGATAGAGCGGACTTTTATCTTGAAAACCCCCCCTTGGAAGTTTGCAGCATCGACGTTTTTACCGAACCAGAAAGCAAAATATCTTCGCCCGACATGCGTTGACGCCAGTGGTGCTCTTCCACTAGCGCGGTCGTTCGTCGGGATACAAGACCTCTTTAAGACGTCTTTGTGCTATCTGCGTTTACTGACAAGGGAACAAATTTTCGGTCACTTATAATATTTATTTGTAACCAATACGATTTGATAATGAAATACTTGCTATCTCATGTCATTTCTGAATTTTGTTTATAACTGTCATGGTCCCTGTAAAATCACTTAAAAATCTTCTTCGATTCACTGGAAGATTCAATAACACCATGTATATTTTTCGGAAACAGAATCACCAATAATCTTGAAAACAATTCGATAAGGTGACTGTGCACTACGGTAAGTGGACCTTGAAAATGTACTTTAAAAATTTTAATGTTTCAATTAGATAATATTTAATATTACATCGATATTTAACCCCGAGCCGTGCACATTTTCTTTTCAGTTACAGTGATTAGACCGTCTTTATCCCGAGAAATGTCGTAGAAGAGAACAGCAAATTTATATCATTTGTATGGCTAGGTGTATTTGAATGCTTGAATATCGACTACAAACGAATCAAATTTTATTTCATCTAAAGAGAAAGGCATAATATTCATATTTGTTAGACTCGTTAAAATACGGCAAGAGGTTAATATTCATCTCTATCGAAATTGTAAACAGAAATATAGTAAACATTTTAGGAAAAATACTTTTCTGAGTATTTATATGAAAAAGGTTTTCATTTAATTAATAAACCTATTTTAAGATCCTTAAAATTAAGTAACTTTTCATTCCACGCTTATAGTATGTATAATAATTAATTAGACTGGGTAAACTGTACAACAGTAAAAGATGAGAATTCATTTTATTCCAGCTTCCCACAATCAATGCAGAACATTTGTATTTTGCATGGAAATCCGCAGTGTAATAATATTATAATATTCCAACCTAATTAACGCAATGCCTAATGTGTATATTCTAGTAAAAATACTTTTCTGAGTATTTATAAGGAAAAGGGTTTTAATTTAATTAGTAAAACTATTTGAATCACTTACAATTAGGCGATTAGAAACTAATTTAATTTCATGTATCTATATACAGGGTGGGTCGCCACATTTTGCCACCTCAAATATCTTTGTTGTTTTTGAAGATACGTCAAATGTCTGAAGGACAAAGTTGAATGATAAAATGGGGCTTATACGATACCAAAAAAATTTTTGTTTTTATGTAATTTTTTTTAGAGATATGAAGGTGACCTTCATTTTTTTAAATGGAATGAGGTATTTTTTAATACATCAATCGATGCAGCAGGACATTCGTTATGGAAAAGAACTAACGTATGTATGTCGAAAATTAGTAGTTCAGGAGATATTTCAATTTAAATAACTCTAAAATACCATTACTGTTGTGCTCAGATGTTACGCAAGTAAGTAAACACTAACGTCTTACGATTAGTACGACATGGTAATGGTATTTTACAGTTACTTAAATTAAAATTAAAAAACAATGTTCCAAGAAAATAGAAATATATGATGTTGTAATTGTTTTCTAATTGAGTGATATTGTAGGAGTTTTCGAATATGTATTATTATTCAACAGCGATTGTGGAAAGCGGGAGTTAAATACATATTCATTTCATCCCCTAATAGTTTTTTTACATCTGAAAACAACATAACACTGTTCTTAGATTCTTCTAATTTTTCAGTGTTTTATATTTCACAATTTCAGGGATTGCATAAAAATCCGCAGGTTATTTATTATGTACGTATGTACTGTAACAAACGTGTTTCGATTAAAATGTTTTATCTTAATCAGCTCCAGGTAATCTGCCATTTACAAATTCTTGGGAGTAATCTAAACTTGAAATCGTTACACAAAATGTTAATGTGTGCCTTGTCTTTTGAGGCCAGAAACAGGAAATCAAGAACTGCGAACTGACATTCACAATTCGAGGAATGGCGCCACAGTTCGTAAAACCGATGAATTATGTGTCAAAATCAAAGAACTTTCGATAGAAGTCAGATAGAGCGATGAAATTATTTTTAAATGAAAGCTAAAACTTTGCAGAAAATGAAATAATTACGGAGGTTGTGGTACGAATGTTTTTCAACCTTGAGAAAACTCGTTAAACTTGCACAATTTCAAGAAAATTGTGGGTTTTCCGATACTACGCACGGAAGAAATTTTTTTTAAACATGCGACACATCGTTTCCCGTAGATTTTTTTGCGCTAATTTCAAATCTGCGTCTCAAAATTTGTCTACGACCTCAGGATTGTGCAAGAAATCGATTTTTGTGAACACGAAAAAATTATTTCATAAGTTAAAAAAATTTCTTCGGCTCGTGGTATCAGAAAAACCACAATTTTCTTGAAATTGTGCAAGTTTAACGAGTTTTCTCAAGGTTGAAAAACGTTCGTACCACAATCTCCGTAATTATTTCATATTCTGCAAAGTTTCAGCTTTCATTTAAAAAAAATTTCATCGCTTTATCTGATTTCTATCGAAAGTTCTTTGATTTTGACAGAGAATTCATCGGTTTTACCCACTGTGTGGCGTGCGCAAAACTTTGCCATATATGTGTACTGATCGTTGATCAATAAGTCCCCAGGGCAGTAACGTATTTAACGCAAAGGTCCCACTTTCAAAATAATATTAAGTACACGAAGTATAAAATACTGGCTTGAATTTAGTTACATATTAAAAATACGTAACTTTAAGCCTCTTATATTATACTACATCATCGTTTTACAAGTTCGAATACTTCATTATCGACCTTATTAATGTTACTACAGATTATATGTACTTAATTAAGTAAACGGCTATTCAGATACATTAATTTTATTCTAATCGAGGTCTTTGTCACATCGGAATGCAAATGTGGTTGAGAAAAGAAACAAAATTTTATAGACACTCGTGTGTAGGAAATACGTGGTTTTTTCCTGAGAACTAATTGGCAAATGTGTTTTAAGAAATTGATGACAGTTCATTAACATCGAGAGCTGTTTCTTTTATCGTTTTATTAGAAATGCTAGGTGTCAATAATTTGCTACGTCGCTTCTAAAGGATATTTCATCGCTTGCATTGCACATGTGCAGAACGATTCCTTGTAGCTCTCTATTCTACGCGAAGCCATCGGTGTACCAAGATCAAATAGAACCCGTAGACATCGTCTTTATTTTTTTTGAAAATACTTTATTGTTCTCAATTTTGCTGCGAAATATGTTAGGCTCCCCTGTAACTATTAAATGATCAGCACGATAGTTGATTCGAATAAATCCGTTATATTTGAATAGTTTCTTCAAACAGATATTATTAGGCTGCGAATGTTCGTGCAATTTGCAATTTTTGTAGACGAATTTTAAGAAACTCGAATCCAATAAAATCTTATTTACCGTGATAGTAGCCTTTTTAGATCTGAAATAAATTATAATCGTACTAAATTCTGTCGTAGTTTATATCCTAGGATTTTTTGAAAATTTCCAAAAGCCATAATTGTATGAAGATCCGCGCAGTCTAGTTATAATATTTCTTACTATTTGAAAAGAAAAGGCATTTCACTTCCCATCGACCATTACATTTATAATAGTATGATTCATTAATTTAAATGCCATCTAATAAATTCTAGTATGTCATACCACTACTCACGTACAATCTGTATTGTTTTCTACACTGTATTATTTTTCTGTTCACGTTGGAGATTCACTTCTCCATTGTCAGTTTTCCACATATCATTCCACTAATCGTAATCATTATTTCGAACATTTTTTGCTGTTTTTAAATCGAATTTAATTTTTTCCTGCATTCTGAATTGATAATTATTACTGTTTCAATAGTAAATATTATTTCAAACATAAAGACAATGATGATGACGACTACACAACTTACAACTTCAATACATTATGAAAATCATCTTGTACCCAACACAAGTTAATTCTGAAACCGTTAATGAATTTATTTACACACGCTGCTATTTCAACTCGAAAATTAAACATTTCTTCCAACCTAAAATAATTCAATTTCACATGATTTTTATCTTTTCATGAATATCAAATTGATATAATACCTCATACATAAATGCTTAGTAATTGATTGGATACTAACGTATTTTCAATTATACAGGGTGTTCGCGATAATTTGTACTAGCGTTTTCTTCGTAAACAATAAACACTAGAAAAAAACGAAAGAGGAGGAAGTTGTGGTATATTTTACTAGCGATATGATAGCGTATCTCAATTTTTTATTTTTAATATTTTTCTAGAAACAAAGGTGACCTTGAGTTTTTAAAATGAAATGCCACATATTATTTTACATCAAATGTAAGCTGGCATTAAGGCGAGTTCAACCAGGTAGTATACTATGCTGTTCAGGGCCATACAAGGGCAGAAATAAAAGAAATACATTTAACAATTTGTAATAATGTTCAATGTGATTTCCATTAGCAAGAATGCGTTTCTGAGTTCTGCTGACCACACTCTTGGTAGTTTCTACCAGTGTTAACATTTTACAAGATTCATATTTTTACACTGGAATTCTAAATGGATATAAATATTTACAATTTCTGAATTGTAAATTTCAAAATTATTGGCACTCACTGCCATTGTTTCTTGTATGAGATCTGCGCTTCCAACAAGACGGGCCTTGGACGATTTGCAAACTAACAATAAGATAAAAGAAGCGTGTGCATCCATATCCAGTGCGACATTATCAGGAACTACTTAGGAACCAGAGTTGGGCATTAATCGATTAAAATTTTAATCATGATTGATTGATTAATGTGCACGATTAAAAAAAGAAATCGTCGAAAAATCGGCGATTGATTCAATCAATTGATGAAGTTAATCGCGAATCGTTGATTAAATGAATGAAAAATCGGCGATTGATTCAA
>OW121703.1:22549728-22710990 GCA_933228785.1 Lasioglossum pauxillum | reverse complement strand
TACATTTTTTTCAGTATTCATACAGTTCTGATTGCGTATTTCATTTCGAAATTTCAGCAGTTAATTATTAATCAATTATCCGATTGACGATTAATAATCGTTAACCGCAATTAACGATTAATAAGTATTTAATTCGTTAACCGCAATTAACGATTAATAAGTATTTAATCATGTTAGAATTTATTTATTAACTAGAGCGCGGTTCGCTCTGATTGTAGAATACAAATTACGCAATATAAAATACGGTTCGCTACGCGCGCGGCACGGAACGTGGTTCGCGGTAAAATGGCACGTCTGTCTCTGTTTGACGCCACAAGCAGAAGACCGCCGCCAAACAGAAGCGAACCAACAGGAGAAGACCACTCGCCACGAGGCGGCGCCTCCAGGAAACGCACGTGCGCAATGACCCACAGATTAGCGCCAAATTTTAACAAATCGTTATCCACAATTAACGAGGAGATTAATTGTTAATTGCGATTAACGATTCAAGTAGAATTTAGTCGTCAATCGTTGATTTAATTTTTGCCCAACTCTGCTAGGAACATGGTCAACAGAACTCAGAAATGCATACTTCCTAATGGAAGTCACACTGAACATTATTACGAATCGTTAAATGTATTTCTTTTATTTCTGGCCCTTGTATGACCCTGAACAGCATAGTATACTACCTGGTTGAACTCGTCTTAATGCCAGCTTTCATTTGATGTAAAATAATATGTAGCATTTCATTTTAAAAACTCCAGCGTCACCTTTGTTTCTAGAAAAATATTAAAAATAAAAAATTGAGATACGCTATCATATCGCTAGTAAAATATACTACAACTTCCTCCTCTTTGGTTTTTTTCTAACGTTTATTGTTTACGAAGAAAACCTGGTACAAATTATCGCGAACAGCCTTGTATAAACAATATTTTGAATAATGGTACAGCAATTTTTAGTGGCGACTCTCTCTCTATGTCGCTACTCGAGTGCTGGGGGGGTTAACTCTTAAATGCACGATATTTTGTTTACAGTTCTATTTATCAAACATTACTAACAAAAGTGTCTATACCCAAGTAGCACACGGACGTCCGATGGACGTCCATTTGACGTCCGTATCGGACCTCTCATACGTCCGAGGTACGTCCGCGAATGTCCGAGATATGTCCAAGGGAAAGTCCGACAGTAGGTCCCAGTTACGAAGTGGGACGTACGTAGGACGTCCCGTTCGACCTATCTGGGACGCATCTCGGACTTACCTAGAACTACCTGGGCACGTATCTGGGACGTATCTGGGACATATGGCTAGACATATTCAGAACGTTAAAAGGACAGTCACGGGACATTTATAGAGTATTATAATTTAATTTTAATTGAATCAGAATTTCATATATTACAAAAATATTATGGTACATAGTACAATACAATACAATAGCGCATATAACACTAATATACACAGTATATAATAACATAAAAAATATGTATATACAGTAGCGGATAAAAGTTTAAGACCGCTCTAAAGAAGACGATAACTTTTTTAATATTGTACTATACGATTTGAACCTTTTTAGGAAGCTAGAGCAATTAGATTACTAAAGGATGTGAAAGAAATTTTTTCAAAAATTGCAATTGATCGGAATTGTTGAAAAAATACTAATAGTTGAATTTTTAACTTTTTTATGTGGGCCTATATTGATAAATTTAAAAAATACGTTTTGTAGGATCTGTGTCAATTAAACATATTCTGAAAATTTTGTAAAAATCGATCCACATTGCAATAAGTCTACAAACATTTAAAGATGGTAAAAATTGCAGATTTTCAAGATTTTCGGCAATAAATCGTGAAAATCTGCAATTTTTACCATCTTTAAATGTTTGTATCTCATTGCAATTTTGGCGAAACTTTCAGAATATGTTTAATTGACACAGATCTACCAAACGTATTTTTTAAATTTTCAATATAGGCCCACATAAAAAAGTTAAAAATTCAACTTTTAGTATTTTTTCAACAATTCGCATCAATTGCAATTTTTGAAAAAATTCCTTTTCACATCCTTTAGTAAACTAATTGCTCTAGTTTCCCAAAAAAAGTTCAAATCTTATAGTACAATATCAAAAAAGTTATCGTCTTCTTTAGAGCGGTCTTAAACTTTTGTCCGCTACTGTATCTATATGTATATTTATAAAAATATATTCATTTACACATAACTATAAACTATACCTTTTTAAGTCTATTATTAAAAATCATTTGAAATTGTTTTGTTTCTTTCCACGATCCTCCGCTGATATATCCACATCTGTATGAAAACACTTGTTTCTTTCTGATGAATTGCTGTTTTGGATATCTTTGCTGCATCTAAAAGTTAGAATTTCTTGGTAAAAAGCATTGTCTAATAAACGGGAAGATTGTTTAGCATGAATATATTAGGTTGGAGGGAAAGTTTATGTCGTATTTTAAATAAGAAGGTAATTTTGCTTGTAAATCAAAAACACATGTTAACTAGCAAGTCATTGGAAAACAGGAATTGACAGGTTATCTGAAAAATGGCAACATATTGTTACAAATAATGGAAATTATATCATTGAATAATATTAAACATGTATTTCTATAAATTAATTCAAATGATTTCTTTAACGCTAAACCTACCGAGCCTCAAAAGTAACTGGTACATGTTCCCTTATAAAAATGACAAGATTGATTTTATTTAAACTTTGTAGGCCTCCTATTGTAATATGTGCACTACTAAAGATATCTATACAATCGTTTCTTATGAAATCAGTATTATTACTTTTCTAATTGCAAAATAAAGAATCTGGAATTGGTCATTTTGATCAGAGTTGATAAGATTAGTTTTAAAATATGATAGAATCTTCCTTCTAACCTAATAATATTTTTGTATTTTCCTTTTACCAGTAATGTTTCAATGACTGGAAATAAATATAAAATAAAAACTTACCTGAAATGGCCAGTGAAAAGTTTCACCAACACAATACCAAGTCATTGGAAATCAGGAATTGACAGGTTACCTGAGAAATGCAACATATTGTTACAAATAATAGAAATTATATCATTGAATAATATTAAACATGTATTTTTATAAATTGAATCAAATGTTTTCTTTAAAAGACAATAGAATTTTCCCTCCAACCTAATAATATTTTTGTATTTTTCTTTTGCCAATAATGTTTCAATGACTGAAAATATAAAATAAAGACTTACCTGAAATGGCAGTGACAAGTTTCATCAACACAATTGCGTGACAAGTGGCTGACGTTACCGAATCACTCACACACGTTTTTTATTAATTGGTATACTCTATTGCAAACACGTGCACAAGCATGTGCTAAACTAACCTCACTTCACGTAAACGCAAACGCACGGCGATGCAACGCAACGGCCGTGTTAACTCTGACTCTGCTCACCTGTCACGTTGTCACATAAGCTTATTTGTACAGTCCCTAATATGTACATAAATTAATATATTGTTATAAATATATATAAGTATATATATAAATATTGTTATAAATATATATGTACATAAATAAATATTGTTATAAATATATATGTATATAAATAAATATTGTTATAAATATATATGTACATATATATAAATAAAAAAAATATATTACTATAATATATTACACATAATATATTAATATATCTTACGCATAAGATGTGATCACTCCAAGAACGTACAAAATTTGAGTCCCAATATATGAATGCGACACACTTTAAATTTTGTAATATAGTTTTATAAAGTTTACAATATAGTATACGTAGTACAGCTCCGTCTTGCTCAGATCAAGTCTTTACTAGAGATCTGATATAAAGTCTTATAGGTATATATTTATCACTATATATATTGTTATAAATAATTGCCATATAATTATAAAGTAACTTTTGTATGAAGACTTGTTTTAATCGGTTTATGGGGAACGTGTGGAAAATATACATATATTGACATAATTTTCTGAAGAGAGCCGGTGTTGCATGGTTGTAAAGTATCACATTTCTACCCGAAAGACCAAAGATCAAATCCCGCTATATAGTGATGCTTTTATTTTGATATTTTTACTATCATTATTGTTATTACCATTATTTCTATTACTATTACTAGACAACGGATGTTCGTATTTATGAAAAGAATAAGTATAAATGTAACACAAATCAGTAAATAAAAAAAATTATAAAAATTTAAAATTCTATATACATATAGTTTTATATAAAATTTTAAAATTCTATGTATGTGTACATATACAGGGTGTCCCAAAACTCCTTCAAGTCCGGGAAATGGGAGGTTCCTTAGGTCATTTGAAGCAACATTTTCCTTTGCATCAATGTCAGCCGCGGCTTTGTTTAGGAGTTATTAACGAAAAACACTGACCAATCAGAGCGCAACTTCGACGCGCGATGGTACGAACAGCCCGGCGCGCCGTGAGACGAGCGTGGTGTAACGCCACGATGCCGCAACGAACAAGAGTTTCTCGAGATTAAGTGAATCCTCCCCGATTTGGCTGAGCTTTGGATATGTTGTCAAGACCAGGATTCTCAATAACATTTCTCTTTGGACTATTTGGCGGTTGGCTTTAGTTTACGAGATGATCGTAAAAAAAGAGAAGAAGCAGAAACTGATTGTATTAAAAACTCACTTATTCAGCCGTAAATCCATGTGCTGCTTCGAAATGTGTGTCACTGGGTCACTCGGTGACGAACTGCACAGATGTCTTCAGGTATACGGCAGCACCGAAAGGTAAGGGACGTACGGCCAGGTCGACGAGCTGCACAGCCGGTGGTAGATAGTAATAAGGCCTAAGGGATGCGCGGTCAAGTCGTCGATTCAGAATTTCACTTTCACTTTCGAATCGATACATAATTCGTATGTTTTTTTCACACAGGTGCCTTGACATTTTTTCACACTCACAATCACTGTTCACATTTGTCTACACACATAGTTATGCACTAATAATAATTGCCATATTCGCAGTCCAGTGATTAGTTTAAATATCACTATCAAAAACACAACTGACAGCAACCGTTAGCTTTGAATTGCCAAATCTTTGGAGATGTTCTCTCTACCGCGGCTCGAACGACACTGATTTTCTGCAAGATTTTTCTAAAGAATTTCGGAAGGGTATGTAGCGTGTCGAAATTCGAAATGCACGCTGTAGCACGTTTACGAAAACGACGGGATGGTCAGACGAAAAACAGGATGCGAGATGGACCGCTGTAAGATTTATGGCAAACACATGTTTAGTTTTTCCTGCAGATTGATACGCAGAGTCGATGGGTAACCGTTCGAAAACGTCGGCTGTCCTTCTTTTAGAAAGTTTCTTACGGAAGGTTAGGACAATAGGGATGCTACGCTGACCTGACATTTTTACCCCTTGCTGGGTAAAAGGACCGATGACGTTTTCGCATGGTTACCCATCGACTCTACGTACCAATCTGCAGGAAAAACTAATCATGTGTTTGCCATAATTCTTACAGCGATCCTTCTCGCATCCTGTTTTTCATCTGACCATCCCGTCGTTTTCGTAAACGTGCTACAGCGTGCATTTCGAATTTCGACACGCTACATACCCTTCCGAAATTCTTTAGAAAAATCTTGCAGAAAATCAGTGTCGTTCGAGCCGCGGTAGAGAGAACATCTCCAAAGATTTGGCAATTCAAAGCTAACGGTTGCTGTCAGTTGTGTTTTTGATAGTGATATTTAAACTAATCACTAGACTGCGAATATGGCAATTATTATTGGTGCATAACTATGTGTGTAGACAAATGTGAACAGTGATTGTGAGTGTGGAAAAATGTCAAGGCACCTGTGTGAAAAAAACATACGAATTATGTATCGATTCGAAAGTGAAAGTGAAATTCTGGATCGACGACTTGACCGCGCATCCCTTAGGCCTTATTACTATCTACCACCGGCTGTGCAGTTCGTCGACCTGGCCGTACGTCCCTTACCTTTCGGTGCTGCCGTATACCTGAAGACATCTGTGCAGTTCGTCACCGAGTGACCCAGTGACACACATTTCGAAGCAGCACATGGATTTACGGCTGAATAAGTGAGTTTTTAATACAATCAGTTTCTGCTTCTTCTCTTTTTTTACGATCATCTCGTAAACTAAAGCCAACCGCCAAATAGTCCAAAGAGAAATGTTATTGAGAATCCTGGTCTTGACAACATATCCAAAGCTCAGCCAAATCGGGGAGGATTCACTTAATCTCGAGAAACTCTTGTTCGTTGCGGCATCGTGGCGTTACACCACGCTCGTCTCCCGGCGCGCCGGGCTGTTCGTACCATCGCGCGTCGAAGTTGCGCTCTGATTGGTCAGTGTTTTTCGTTAATAACTCCTAAACAAAGCCGCGGCTGACATTGATGCAAAGGAAAATGTTGCTTCAAATGACCTAAGGAACCTCCCATTTCCCGGACTTGAAGGAGTTTTGGGACACCCTGTATATTTTTGCATGCATGAGAAGTGAGCATTCTGATACCAAAGTCCGCCTGAGCACGCCTATAAGACTTAAAAAAATAGATGTACTTGGAACGTCCGAAATTTAGGCCCCACGGACGTCCCTAGGACGAAAAAAATGAGCGTCCCTGGGACATCGGAAGTATAGGTCCCACGGACGTCCCTGGGACAAAAATAATGATCGTCCCTGGGACATCCGAAATTTTGGTCCCATAGACGTCCTTAGGACGTAGAAAACGGACGTCCACAGGACGTCCGAAATTTAAGTCCTTTGGACGTCCGAGGGACATCCGTAACGGACGTCGGACGTATGGACGTGAATTGGACAAAAACCGGACGTCCGGTGCTACCTGGGTATTAAGGGAAAAATAAGAAAAAAAATCACATCTTTGTGAAAATATTTTTAATTACAAAATTATCATATGTTGCCATATTTGAGGTTAGAAAATCTACGACGCATGAATGGCGCGCGCCGTATACAAATACATGTGAGCAGTTTGTTGGCTTGTGGCTACAATGCGTAAAAAGCATCCAAACGTTCCTGCAGTGAATGTAGAACCAGGAAATGCATTGTTCCCAAACGGTACCACAATGCATTTAAGGGTTAAATAAAGATAAGTAAGTGTTACATAAGAATATGAAAATAAGAATAAGACAAATAAATTCTACTATAAGCACATAGGTATGAACACTAGCATTATACAAATGTTTCTTGCCTGTGACTGGGTACGGCGAAGTTTTTCCTTAATATGTGTCGGACGCCAATAGGCGCCTACCGTAACAGGAAGCCAACGTGTGGCGGACGCCAATAAGCGCCTACAGTACCAGAAAGCCAACATGTGTCGGACGCCAATAGGCGCCAATAGTAGTAAAAGGGTTAAGGCATTTTGCTCAACTAATAAAATTAGGTGTGATATTACCCTTTTCGTTTTGTTACTTTTGTATTCTACAAACTGAAACTTATTTTTTCGCCTTCGAGGTCACTTCAAGGTCATGGTGTGTAGGTCGTTCAAGTCATCTTGACGCCGACTAACACCTTGTAACCTTGAAAAACCGTTAAAATGACCTCCAAAAGATATTTTTTATTAGTATCTGATGCACGCCTTAAAACCACGTACATCCTGTTTAGTTATTTTTTCTTACTTGTAATACTAGTTAAAAAAATTTAGGTGTCGAGTTAAAATTAACACTCTGTATGTATATATTCCATTTTTTATTCACATATTATCGTATACTAGCTACATCTAATCAAAATAAAACAATAAAGTCAAGATAAAAGTTTGTATTCTTTAATTACCATTTTGTTGAAGATACGTAAGTGTCCGGTCATTTATGGATGGGAGTATATAAGGGTGAGTCACCGAACGTTATCACCTCAAATATCTTTGTTGTTTTCAAAGATACATTAAATGTCTTCCGGACAAAGTTGAATGGTAGAATGGGGCTCATACGATACCAAAAAAATTGTTGTTTTTGTCATTTTTTTTAGAGATATCAAGGTCACTTTCATCTTTTAAAATAGAACCACCCTTTTTTAAACACCTACAATGATAGTCCTGTTCATTACGAATTCAGTGACTATAATTACTCAAGGTCATTCAAGGTCACGGACAGAAAGAACGTATAAAACTAAAATATGGAAGCACGTTACCTTTATTTTATAAATGTTCGAAATGATTGCCGTCTACGTTGATACATGCCCAGATAGCAAACGACGTCTTAAAGACGTCCATTTTACCTCTATTTTAAGTCTGAAAGTCTTACGTCCTAAAAAGACGTCTTTAAGACCATAAACAGTATGGTTTTTATATACCCATAATCTAGCAGTAAGTATTAGCATTGGTATTATTTGTTTGAGTTAGTATTTTTCCTTCAATTTCAATTTTAATTTCAATTTTTATTGTGATTTTAATTGCAATTATTACTTTTCTTACATGCATTCAATCCTACATGCGTTCTTCTAATAAAGCTATTTATTAGTTTAAGGTCCTCCACACACGGGTCGATTGAAATCGCGCCGTGAAGTTCGTACGTCTTGCTCGTCAAATACGATTCATGCGACGGACGCGATTGCCGTCCACACACGGGTCGATTGTAATCGCGTCGTGCAGTTTTTACGTCTTGATCGTCGTACGATTCATGCAACAGACGCGATTGCCGTCCACACACGAGTCGATTGTAATCGCGTCGTGAAGTTCGTACGTCTTGATCGTCATATACGATTCATATGACCGACGCGATTGCCATTTGCACACGGGTCGATTGTAGTCAATTTGTATTTTTCAAACATCAAGAATCGCGTTTTCACGTTTTCACTTTCAAAAAATTTTATAAAAAAATTAAACCGACTTCGAAAAACGCACTAAAAAATATGAAACAATTATAAGTATAAATAATTATGTGAATACACACGAACTTAAATACAATAAAATCTTTTCGGAGGCGGCGCAAAATTGAAAATTTTCCAATGACAGATGTTGCTGATTATGATTTCATTAGAATATGGTGAATCTGAAAATCAGTAGGTCGGAAGAGAATCTACATTAATATGTGAAAGCATGTAGAAGAATTTAAGGAATTTAAGGAAAATTTTCAATTTTGCGTCGCCTCCGAAAAGATTGTATTGCATTTAAATTCGTGTGTGTATTCACATAATTATTTATACTTATAATTTTTATTTATAAAATTTTTTATTTCACACTTTTTAGTGGTACGAGTAAAAGGGCCTAGCCTTTTAAGATGGTCAAAACTGCCCTTAGAGGTTTTTCAATGGCTCTTGAACCATTCGAAAGCTAACCAATAAAAACCCATCTGAGTAAAACCCTATAACTACCCTCACGGGCAAGCTAGAGGGCTGAAATTTTACTCGGATGGGTTTTTATTGGTCAGCTTTCGAATGGTTCAAGAGCCATTGAAAAACCTCTAACGTCGGAAAAATGAAGATTTCTCAAAAATATGAAAACATGCTATTAATAGTGCCCGAATAAGCTACCATCAAAAGCGGTGTCCTCAATTTTTTTCAGATTTTTTGTTGTGGGAGATCATTGACAAAAACAATAAAAACCAAACTGCTTCGACGTTTTTGCTGCGAGAAGGAAAGCTAGACTTGCAGGTTTTACCGTAGGGGTATATTAAGCTCTAATTAGTGATACTACATCGAATTAAGCAATTTTTTTACCTCAGAAATGCGATTTAAGAGAGTGAAAAAATCGTCTCCTGTGGAGTCGCGCGAATCGTACGATCCACGCGATTTTCCAACTTCGCTTCCGATCGCACGCGATTAGAATCGCGGCGATTTCAGTCGAGTCGATTTCAGTCGACCACGAATCGACCCGTGTGTGGCTCTCCATTCATTTGCATTGGAAGTCACGTGGAGGGAGGAATCGCATGCGACTGGAATCGCGTCGACCGAATCGCCGATCGACCCGTGTATGGACGAACTTCGCTTCCGATCGCACGCGATTACAACCACGGCGATTTCAGTCGACTACGAATCGACCCGTGTGTGGCTCTCCATTTATTTGCATTGGAAGTCACGTGGAGGGAGGAATCGCATGCGACTGGAATCGCGTCGACTGAATCGCCGATCGACCCGTGTGTGGAGGTCCTAACTTTAAACTCGTTTTGGTCGGAATCTATTTTTACTCTTCCTTTCTTCTAATTTAATTAACATTTATGGACCTTTGAGATTTCTCAGGGACGTCTTAAAGACCTCCCGAATATCCTACGAGCGTCTCCTGAATGTCGTTTAGACATCAAACAGACGTCTTAAAGACGTCTTTGAGACGTATCGTTTTCTAACACAATACGTAGATAGCACACGTCGTCTTAAAGACGTTCATTTTACGTTTATTTAAGGTCTAGAAGTCTTACGTCCTAAAAGAATGTCTTTGAGACCATAAAGTAGTGTAGTTGCAATTTTAATTTTTATTATTTTTATTATTGTGATTTTAATTGCAATTGTTAATACAATATTATCAAATATTTTATATATATATAGTAAATTATTAAATATTATATTAGATAAAATGTTATAAACTTTAAACTCGTATGCTTACGGTTTAACTTTAAATTCATTTCAATTTCAATTTCAATTTTTATTGTAGTTGCAATTTTAATATTTATTATTTTTATTGTGATTTTAATTGCAACTGTTAATACAATATTATCAAATATTATATATATATATATATATATTAAATTATTAAATATTATATTAGATAAAATGTTACAAACTTTAAACTCGTATACTTAAGGTTTAACTTTCAATTCGTTTTTGTCGAAATCTATTTTTACTCTACCCTTCTTTTAACTTAATTAACATTTATGGACCTTTTGAGATTTCTTAGGTACGTCTTAAAGACCTCCCGAATGTCCTACGAACCTCCTGTCTCCTGAACTTAAGACGTCTGTTTGGCGTCTAAAAAGATGTGTGTAAAACATACCGTTTTCTAACACAAGACGTTCAGGAGACGTTCGGAAGACGTTCGTAGGACATGTGGGACATCTTTAAGACGTCTGAATGTCCAACTGCAGACGTGTTAAAGATGTCTTTAAGGCATCCTTGTGGTATCTGGGTACGTTCAGGTGACGTTCGGAAAACGTTCATAGGACATTCGAGACATCTTTAAGACGTCTAAATGTCCAACGTTAGAAAAACAATAAACAATTTTTATGCACTCCCCATTGGCAAAAATACGCGTGGTAATTAACTCGATTTTGAATATCCCTTCCGTGTAATTCCTGATGTAGCGTAATATGTAATATGTAATAACGCAAATTACGCCTCGTAAACAAAAAAATAGGACTTTTCAGGGTGACAACGCACAGTGGTCCGAAAACGCGATTTTACTTACCAAAAGTCAAAATTTCATTGGATCTTTATAAAGGTTGATAATCAGATGTTTTGAGGTCACTGATAACGAATCTGACATAAAAAATGAAACATTCAAAATGATGGATTCAATACTATGCACATATAGACTGGAAATTCGTTTTTCGTGGTCAAAATTAAAGAGACACACATATCGATATTTTCCAACGCAATTTTGTATATAATTATATGTATTTCCGATGTTGATTCTAAATTATTCAAATATTTCAACATGGCTAATTCGAATCCCTCTTCATCTAAATCTTCGGCATCATCAATTGATCTTCATTTACGTTTCGATCAGAGATTAGATGTTGTTCTATTCGCTTTAAAGCGCTTTAGCGATCAATGACAATTTTTCCATTTCTGGGATAAATTATTGCAAAAAGACGTACTTTTTGTTTAATGGACTTTCTAGTTTCGTCACAAGTTACTTGGTTGATTTGATCAAAAATAACATCAGACAGCAATTATTTTCCTGCTCGGATCACCTTCATTATACCATGTATTAAAAAGATCCTCATTTGTAAAGTTATATTTGTCTACAAATATAAAAATAATGAACCTTTTGATGTCAAGACAGTATAATGGGAAGGTTAAAGTGGAACATACTTTCCCACATTGTAATACAAAATTATTTTCAACTCTTCAACTACATTACACACTATATAAATGAATTAGAAATATGTACAATGTATGTATTTACATACATAAATATGTTCAACTATAATTATATAACTAACTATAATACATAATTTAACACACATAAAACTTAGCAAAAGTTCCTTCAGTACAGATGTTTCGACGAGAATATTGGATTGAAGACTAACGTGATTAAAAACAAGTATGCTCGACGAGAACCAATTATTTCTGTGAATCTGATCAATGTAATACAATGTAACAGTTTATGCAAAGAAATACTAACAAGCAGATACGACTCGCGCAGTCTAAACTACTCTGAACATCAGAATCCAAGTCAACCATGCTATCCAGACGCCAAAATACCGCAGTATTTTATTTCTTAATTATCGTATAAACTACACGGCTGCAGCAGGCTGCACTTAAAATTTATATGATCTTATTCGAAATTGTTTAAACTTTCATATAAAACAAGTCTGATGTCTAACACTTTTATACGTTTTTTTAAAAACCTTCCTAAAGTTTAAATTGCCAATAATATTGCAGCATTCGTACATGGATTAAATAATGCTGGAAACCTAATTAAATAATGAAAACACGGCTATTAATATATATAAAACATTTACTCAAACCTGTTATATAATGCTCTATAATGAGTTCTTAGAATAATTAGTTTCAGAATTCTGTCTTTACAACGTTACTCTCGGTTACACAATTATCTGAAATGGATAATATTTTGGATTTTGATGGTTTGAAGTATTGTTACTTTATAGCTATAGCCAAAAAAGTTTTTCAAAATGCTGAACTTCGAAAATTGACTTTTGGCCAGTAAAATCGCGTTCTCGGACCACTGTGCAGCGCCCTGGATTGATCCTTTATCTAGCGTTTTTGACTATTGCAAAACCCGATGTTTGTATTATCGAGAAATGAGAAAACGCGGATCTCGCACCGTTGCAATCCTGAAAAACTCCCTCTACTCCCTTAACTGTTGGCAGTTCTAGTGTTAAGAAACGAGTAAGCTTTGTTGGAATATTTTCATTGACCGAAGAGAAATCAACCAGCATTCGCGGTACGTACTATAGATGTGCATAGTCAGTCATCGATGAAGTTTAGCGTAATTCGACTGCGTGGTAGTCTGTCGGTCGTTGGGAGGGTGGTCGAGTTGAGGAAACGGGAAAGCTGGGGGCTTTGAAGGGGTGCCGACTGACTCCGATCTTCCTCCGAAGGTGCACGGTGCGCATTCGACGAGCGTATACGAGAACGTCCGAAGCCAGGCCGAGTAGATGACGTTCCACAACGTGACGACGATATGGCTGCGGAGTTCGATTTTCGCGAAACGAAAGCATAGTGTTACCGTCGGTCGGTTTAAATCGTCGCCTCTCCTCGAGCAACAGCGACAACAGACAGTGTCAATAAAGTGCCGTGACAAACAGTTCGAAAAATGAGAAGGCAAATTGCGCGCGCGATTTATTTTCACCCCTTCCCTCCCTTTGCTCTTGCTCCCGTCCTCGCTCTCGCACTCTCATACTCGGTTTTATTCACTCCCCCCTCTTTGTGACTCTCTCTCTCTCTCTCTCTCTCTCTCTCTCTCTCTCTCTCTCTCTCTCTCTCTCTCTCTCTCACACACACTCTCTCTCGACGTCGCGCAATACGACGTTCGATTATTATTTGTTTACATTTTCTGTTGTCCCTCCCTCCCTCCTGTCAGATGCATCTCCATCGTGTCCATACTCCGTAGAAAAATAATAATAATAACGATGACGGTATAATTAATAAACATGACGTTTGAGTCGAGGCGAGGGTGCTAAAATGGTCAGCAGGAAGTTGCCGACGTGCGTGTGTGTCAACAGACAGAGAGGTCGTGCGCGTAGCTCCTGAGATCTATGAGGAGGAATCTCGGAAGAGGGGTGTGGTACGCAACAGAAGATAGAATACTGCGCGTCAAGTTTCAGCTTAACTGCATTTTCCTTCTCCGTCTCTCGATTCCCGTCTCTGTCCCCGTCCCTATTCCCGTTCCTGTTCCTGTTCCCGTTCTCGTCCGTTTCCTCGCGAATCTGTAGCCGGTTGTTCTGTTCGCATTGTGGTATCTCTGTGTTCGTCGCCATGGAAATTCTGATCGGCGTAGAAGCGATAGCGGTGTCGTCAAGGTGGTTGGTGCTGATGGCTCTGCTGGTACTGGTAGTGGTGCTGGTGGCGGTGCCGCCGCGAATGGTGTAGCGCGGGTGTGCGCGCGCGGTGCTGTTTCGACAGCACACAGTGCGGACGGTAGCTTTAGACTCCGCGGAAGAAGGGCCGTGAGCTCGACCGTGCTCCGATGGCCTGATATACACTACGAAACGCGTATATGAAGCTACACTGCCCTGACTCGTCGAGTGAGTAGTAGTTCACGTTACACATATATACCGAATATACCGATACAGTCGATTTGTAGAATCGAAATCGATCTATCCTACCGTATTGGCCGAATATGTCGTCTCGAAAACGGTTCTCGAACGAACCGAACGAATTTCGTTTTTGCTTTCTCTTATACCCTCTTCTACACTGTGGCTGCTGTTGCTGCTGTCCGATTCGTTAGCTCGCTTCTTCGCATACCGTCACGTAAACGCTAGCAACGTTCCTTCGTCCTTGTCCGAGTGAATCCTGTGAATATCAGTGTCTGCTCTCTGTGTCAAGGATAGCCTACCGGATTGTTTTTCTTTCGCATCCCTTGCCGAGTTGCTTACTCCGTTCGACGATTCTCAACCAAACGGGCGAGAACGGGGCAAGGCGGTGTGTCGTTATATTTTGTAATAATAATACGATTTCCTTCCGATGGGATTTCCCGGTCTAGTGTTACGTCGAAAATGTCGAGGGTATAGAAAATCGTAGCGCGTACGTGTACGTATGCGTCGAAAGGCTGCAATGAATATCGAACACGTATTTCAGACAGCTAATGAAAACTTGAAGAATGCGAACCGGGTCATGTTCGTGATTCCTTGCAGTGTGCTACCAAATTTTCTCGCGAGAAGATTCAAAGTGGCGAAGATATTTCATCACGGATATGGTTCATTCGAGTTTTAATTGGCAATTTCGTCGATTTGTCGAGAAACAAGTCGCAATGGGAAACATTTTCTACATGTGTATGTATTCCGTACGTCTGGACGTCAGAATTTATTTTTCATAATATATTCAGATGGAAAAAGTACAGGCAACTTATTGTTATTATATGTACTTGGAATGGCTATTGCTATAGTAACGATTCAACGAAAGTCGAACGATGCGAATGCACTTTCCTGTTATCGAGCTGCGCCCATCCGTAACTCTTGGCAATTGTGTATTTTCATGAAAGTCAGCTGTGTTTACAAAGTTGTTCAACCGAATACATCGTAATACAGTGAGGAGGTGCGCGTTAATTATGCCAAAGTATTGCTTCCCCGAGTAAATGAAACGGTGATCATTAGAAATTATTAATTCCACGGAAAAGACATTTTTTTGTTTTCTTTTTTTCTGTTTTGTTTAGTTATCAATGTAGACCGTTTCGTGTTTCCCTCGTGATCAGTTCGGTATGTTTTCGTTGAATGTCAGACAAAGTGCAACTGTAAAAATATATCGTGGCCTAGTTGTCCGTCCCACGGTTGCAGTACATCGAGCATTCTTCAATATTATATGAAGTATCTTTCTCTTCGCCGAACTGAAAACTATTGCTAGCAAATGTCTTAACCATTCTGAAAGAATATTTTATACGCGTCCTTGTGTTGAACAGTAGGAATATAGAACATTAAAAGAGACTGTGTTACATTACTTTACAAAAATAACAAGGACGCGTTTATCCAAATTTTCAGCAATTTTTCTATAATGTTTACACAAAGAAATTAGAGGGTTATTGTTGCTCGCTCGCTTCGCGAGCTCGCGGGTAGGAGGACTGCTCTTGCGAGAGGGTTAGTGGTAGGTATGCCTACTAGGGCCTACAACTATTAATGTTTTTTATTTGGTGTATGACTCTCCAAGAGTCATACAAAGAACTTCCCGATTCGTTAGTTGCAGTATATTATTATCATTATTAAGTGTACGTTTTAAGAAGATTATACGTTTTCAGGGTAATTCAATAGTTTTCTACTTATCAAAATGTTTGCTATATGGCGAGTTCTTACTTTCACTCCTACTCTGGCCAATTGAAAATCTAACCATAATATAGACGGAATTTTAGTATTTTCTTGAAAAGTAATAATAAATTTTAATATTCCGCATGCTCCATTAACCAATCCGTCTTCAACATCAATGTTATTAATAATTATCATATATTTTATATTAATTTTCAATTTAATCTCAGTTAATAATTCGTTTTGAACTGATTGTTTTCTCAAAAATTGTAATATAAATTTTTTTTTGTACTTTCTTCGATATTCTCCCAAAATGTATTCTCGGGAGTAGAGATGATAAACTCACTCTTGCATTGGGATAATTTTCGATTATTGTAAGCGGTAACATTAGCATTAGTTGCATAAATAAAAAAAAATTTTTTATGTAATTACGTTTGTTTCTTCGGTGGAAAATTTCCGTCCTCTCGTATAAATTGCATTGTTGAATCAACTCCTTTCGAAAAAAACTAAAAAATAAAATACTTACCCAACATGGACCAAAATCTAATCAGCTCTAAGTTACAGCGGGGCACATCGATTGCATCATTCATCATTCTGATCGCGTTGTTACTTTTTCAGAAAACGTTAACGAAAAATTTGATATCGTACAAACATACATACGCACACACACACACACATACAAACATTTTCCTAAAAATAGTCTAAAATGACACCAATGACCATGAAACGTGAAGATCTGCTAAAAAATCGATTTTCGATTTTCGGGGTCATTACAGTAACTTCCCTATGAATCGTGAAGTTAATAAACTTGTTGAATAATTCCTCATGGATGCATCATTACAATCTCGATAATCGTAAACTGAGAATATGAGAACTCGTCATTTTTTGACAGCTCCCGTAAAGCTAGTTCTAATGCTGCACTCCATATCGTACAGGGTGTATAAAAACTAATGGGGTGAATCCACAACTCTGGGTCGGTGGACATTTCGAAGAGAAACTTGCCCAAAATGATTTACGACAAAGAAAATTGTTGTTAAAGTTTTACATCAACTCCTTCCACTCATCCAGAAGAGAAAAAGTTTGAAAGGAGCCATATGTCGTAAACAAATAGTTATAAACTGTTAAAGTGTTTACAAAATTTGATTGTGTGCAGTTGTACGTGTAGCCAAAAGTCTAACAGTCTTGAATCTAACAAACGTAAGAACGGTTAATAAGATTTAAGAGATTCAGAATCAGAATCAGTTCTAAATGTGGAAAAAGTCTAAATGTGGAGTAGCAGCACTTTCGTAAATAAATGGAAATGATAAGTAGAACGAATAAAATTTTTAAAACTCGAACATTTTTCTAACATATTTCGCCTAATCTAACGCCTATCGTTGCATTAGATTATAACAAGAATAAGCAAAAGATCAATGAGTAACTAATAACTATTCGCATGTTCTGTAGACGAATTTCAAGCAACTCGAATATCAAATAGAATCCTATTTCCCGTCGTCTTTGTTGTTTTTAAAGATACGCCAAATGTCTGGGACAAAGTTGAATGGTTCAGTGGGGCTCACATGACACCAAAAATATTTTTGTTTTTATGTGATTTTTTTAGAGACATCAATGTCATCTTCATTTTTTTAAATGCACCCTTTTTAAACACCTACAAAGATAGTCCCTTTCATTAGGAATTCAGTGACTATAAGTACCCATGCACGTATAAACTTTCTAAGTAGCTCCTACTAATAACAATAAAATTTCCATTCACGCAGATAAATAGAAGTGTCGTTTAAAATTACCATCACGCAGTACTAATTGTAAGAGTTAAACGCACAAAACTTCTAATTACAAGTCTTACTCGTGAATAAGCATTTCGGTTCGACTCGAATCAAGTTTTGTTGTCACGGCTGTACGTGATATTTACTTTCCACAATCTCGTATTCAATCAAATGAAACTCACTGTGACTGGTTGACAAATTTCCATCTGTAAAAATTGTACAGGGTGTATAAAAAATAATGGTCATCCGTCCCAGGGGTGAATCTGCAACTATGGATCGGTGGACATTTGTAAGTAAAACTTGCCGCAAAATTGTTTATGACAAAGAAAATTGTTGTTGAAGCTTTTTTCTACATCAACACCTTCCACTCATCCAGAAAAGAAAATGTTTGAAAGGAGCCATATGTCGTAAACAAATACTTATAAGCTGTTAAAGTGTTTGCAACATTTGATTGTGTGCAGTTATACGTATAGACATAAGCCTATTTTAATACAGTCCACCCGACCGTGTCGATGAGGCAGAACATGATCGTGTGCGTGCCTTCAGACAGTAAATTTAACCCTTTGCACTCGGATGGTGACTCTGAGACCCCAGTCAGAATTGTCATATTATTTGACACAGTTTGTAACCCTTATCACTCGAGTGGTAACTCAGTTTTATTCAAAATATTGTTTACGTTATTAAATATATTGGGACCTAACTAATTACTAAACATTTAAGCGTTGTATAACGTACTATATCAAGTTCATATCCATAAAATATACAAATCATATAGAATGGAATTATTCAAGATTGAAGAAATCTGTAATTTCCAAATTAAAATAGCTCCGAGTGCAAAGGGTTGAATTATTCAATTCTTCCGTATTCTGGAAATTGCTAAAAATTCAAATGTCGTATGAGAAAACAGGTTCAAATTCATGTGAATAGCATAAAAAAGATTATATAGAATGAAAGCCTTCTAGGTTGAAAGATACGTCTTGATTTCGGAATTAAAATTGTTTCGGATCCAAAGAGTTACAGGGACATTTGTCGCTAGGCCCGCACCGAGTTATCGTCTGCCTGCCCGTTCCTATAGTAAATTTGAAATTTCAAAATGTTACAAAAAATCTTACGTCCATTGTTATACAATACATAAGAAGACTAACCCTACATTATAAAATACTAACGTGAAGAATACGTAGAAATTGTTTAGGGTCTTCTGTTCCTTCGGCGGATCAAGGAATAAAGATGATTGATAAAATTGAAACTCTATTTTCGAAACATAAAATACTATACTTACCGAAATCGTTACAGCGAACGACAAGAAATTACTATCACGATTAGTGACGGTGTGCAAAATACCAACCGTGATTTATCACAGTGATAGCAGAATCACGATCACGGTCGCGATTTTAACTTCATTCACGCCGTAATCGTAATTTTTTAATCTAAATTGAATTTGCTCGCTGTCATCCTAGTTCTTCATCTCGATTAAAATTAGTTCATTTTTATACAAATGAATTATCGAGTAAAAAAATATCTGCATATAACGTAATTTTAAAATTTGAATATAACTTAAACTTACTTCATTTAATAATAAAAATATACAAAATATTAAATTTTCTTTTCTGTACTTTATTTCGAAATCGTGTTGTATCAGAGTGTATTAGAACTAATGGTCATCCGTTCTAGGGGTCAATCTACAACTCTGGATCGTATAGACCAGTGGTTCTTAAACTTATGTAGTCCGGGGCCCTCCTCTTGAACAACATTTTTTTGCGGATCTCATCCCAACCGTAGGCATTTTACGTAGTTTTTGTGACTTAATTTGAAACATGAAAAAGTGAAAACATAAAACATTTTGTACATGAAAATGGTTTGAATAACCTTTTTTTTAGCAAAAATATCTGTTGTTGTCAAAATTGATTCGCGGACCCCCGGCAAAGGCTACGCGGACCCTCAGGGGTCCACAGTTTAAGGATGTTCTGGAGGTATATAAAAACGCAACGAAATTTTTGAAAATTTGACAAAATATAATTCTCTAAATATAATTCACTACAGCGTTTAAGAATTATAGCAACTTAAAGTTTGCACATTTTAACATGTCTTCTTATCGAGAATTCATAAAATTCCACTCCAAACCCTATTTAAACCTTCAAAAAACGCAACTAGAAACTCCAGTGTTTTTATATGTAGTAAAAATTGTGTAATTAATTATGTTCAAAATTTATTAGGATTCACTAAACAGTTACAGAGCAAAAAATTATAAACTGTTACAAAACGTCAAAATCGTGTTGTCCTTCTCACTAGCATGGAAACGCGAGAACTGTGTAGACCACTGAATATAGCTACAATCTGATGGTACAATTATTCGCAAAAGTCACTTACAATTTTTTATAATATGAAGACAATTTGATTAAAAAATAAATATAACATGAAATTCACTAATTAAACGAAAGCATTTTAAATAATCTATTTTTGTAATGCAAAATATACTCATAAATGGCTTTCATTGCCAATATATTGATGGATTTTGAATTTCTTGTACTTTTGTCTCCCATTGTACCTCCAGAACATCCTTAAGAACCACTGGTATAGACAAAAGCCTACTACTACAGGCCACTCGACCGTGTCTATGAGACAGAACATGATCGAGTGCGTGCCTCGACAAACGAAATTTAAAGGGACATTTTTCGCTAGGCTCCTACTGAGTCATATTCTCCCTACCCATTCAGATAATAAATTTGAAATTGCAATATATGAAAGAAAACCTTATGTCTATTGTTATGTATAAAAATCAGGGACTGAAACGGTTCTGGAAATAACTGTTTCAAACTGTTATATATCGGTTCTGATCGAAACAGTTATGAAGAACCGAAATGATGTTATAACTGTTACGAGAATATCGGTTCTGGCTTATATCGGTTACGGTTACGGTTCTGGAGAACCGATATTATTTCGTCTCTGTAACTGTTATTTTTCGGTTCTGGATTTCGGTTCTGGATTTCGGTTCCGGATTTCGGTTATATAATTCTGTATTCTGTATTGTGTTCGGTCAGTTCGGTCTTATATATTTATTATGCAAGTAGTTATTTTTCGTTATTTATAATTTAAACAATCTTTAAATAAATAAATTTTTATAATTTGTTCTATATTCGTTATGAACTTCCCGATTTTATAGGGAAGTTATTGTAATTACTCCGAAAATCGAAAATCGATTTTTTAGCAGATCTTCACGTTTCATGGTCATTGGAGTCATTTTGGACTATTTTTATCAAAATGTCTGTATGTGTGTGTATATGTGTGTGTGTGTGTGTGTGTGTGTGTGTGTGTGTGTGTGTGTGTGTGTGTTGTGTGTGTGCGCGCGCGTGTGTGTGCGTATGGCCGTTTGTATGTTATCAAATTTTTCGTTAACGTTTTCTGAAAACGTAACAACGCGATCAGAATGATGAATGATGCAATCGATGTGCCCCGCTGTAACTTAGAGCTGATTAGATTTTGGTCCATTTTGGTCAAGTAGTTTTTTAGATTTTTAGTTTTTTTCGAAAAGAGTTGATTCTACAATGCAATTTATAAGGGAGGACGAAAATTTTCCACCAAAGAACCAAACGCAATTACATAAAAAATTTTTTTCTAGATTTAAAAAAAAAATTTTTTTTTAACTGATGCTAATGTTACCGCTTGGAATAATCGAAAGTTATTCCAATGCAAGAGTGGGTTAATCATCTCTACTCTCAAGAATACATTTTGGGAGAATATCGATGAAAGTACAAAAAGAAAAACGATGTTAGCGATGTTGGCGAAGGAGTAACGAATCGGGAAGTTCTTTGTCTGACTCTTGGAGAGTCACACACCAAATAAAAAACATTAATAGCAGTAAGCCCTACTAGCCATGCGTATCACTAACCCTCTCGCAAGAGCAGTCCTACCCGCGAGCAAAAACAACCCTACTCGCGAGCGAGCGAAGCGAGCGAGCAACAATAGCCCTCTAGTTTATATTGTTATACCAATCATTTATTGTTAAAATAATTGTTTAAACAAATTTTTATAATTTGTTTCTATATTCGATACTTGAATTGTAATTTCAATAATTTGTTGTTAAAATAATTGTTTAAACAAATTTTTATAATTTGTTTATATTCGTTATTTGAATTGTTAATTCAATAATTTGTTAAAATAAATGTTTAAACAAATTTTTATAATTTGTTTCTATATTCGTTAATTGTTACTTCAATAATTTATTGTTAAAATAATTGTTTAAACAAATAAATTTCTATAATTTGTTTCTGTATTCAGTGTTTGAAGTATTATTCTAATAATAATTTATTGTTAAAATAATTGTTTAAATAAATAAATTTTTATAATCTATGGAAATGTGTTTCGGTATTTATTATTTAAATACGTGTACATTGTAGAAACAATTATTTAAATGAATAAATTTTTGTATTTCGGTAACAATATATCGGTAACTGAAGGCAAATGTCGGTATATTTATTAGATATCCCCGTTTCACGTGTATGTAAATACACGTGGTACGTGAACCGTGTAGTACGAATTTAAGGATCCGTGAATACGAACACGTGAATACGGATCCGTGTACACGGGTCCGTGTTACATGGGTCCGAGTTACACGCGTCCATGTTACACGGGGCTGCGAACACGAATCCGAGAACTGAAGCGTTATTGTTTTCCGATCGAATTCTTTTCGACTGTTGACGTTAGAAGTGAGACAATAATGAAGTTACGGTAAATTGTTTGTATATATAATGAATATAATTAATATTATATTTATATAATTAATATAATTAATACTAAGTACACGGGTACCCGTGTATTTTAATTTGACAAATATTCGTGTATTTATTTCACATTTGCATTTTAATATACGGTGATTAAACGTCTAACAATTTACCGCAACTTTATTATTGTCTCACTTCTAACCAGGGACTTAATACCGGTAAAATTTGTATACCGGTATCACGACAGGGACTCAATGCCGGTAAAATTTTTATACCGGTATTACGAATACCGGTAAAATTTTCATACCGGTATTACGCCGTGTGACGTAATACTGGTATAATCTTGGTAACGGTATTGGGCCAACAGAATATACCGGTAACCGATATGAAATACCGGTATTTTTCGGTTATTTTGGGAAGGGGAAACAGGACAAGAGGGATATTCCGCACGCTTCGCCCGATCCCCACTTTTCGACTCACGCGTAGCACCTGCCGTTCATAGGAGTAGGAACAGATGTCGCTACTACATACAATGTATTTCTACGCCGACTACGCCAATGGATTCCCGTTCACCGCATCGCTCGCTCTGTCTCGCTTGTTTTTATATAATAATAAAATATATTTATCAAATGTAAGTTTTTATATGAATTTTATAATATGAATTTGGTAAAATTTTAGATAATGTTAACGAGATTTCCCGCTTAAAGTCGCGAAATAATTAAGATTTGTAGCTGACACTGGAAAACTGCACATAAACCAATAAAACTAGTAATATATTAATTATACATTTACCGGTAATTTTTTTCGGTTCCGTATTTCATTATTTACAACATTTAAGTATCTAATTTATATTTCTAATTGTAAGATATTCTTATTTGCATTATCCAGTGCCGTAACGAGGGTATGAAGCGTCTGTGGCAAGTGTCTAACTTGCGCCCCCCGTAACCCAATAATGACAAAAAATAAAAAATTTTAATGTAACAAGTTCAATTTTACTAAATGCAATATATTAAATACTATTAACCTCATCAAAATGAGTTGCCCTGTATATACAATAATGTATTTGTCAAGGTATTTGTATGAATAAATAATCTATAATCTGAATAAGAACAAATTTTTGTTCATATTCAATGACGACAAAATAAAGGAAATACAAAACATAGGTATATGTTAAAATAATATAATAGAAATATAAAACAATTCAGCATATTTTATAAAGTAATTGTTCTCGTTTTTTAATTTGCAAACGCATCTATTATATCGTCATAATTTAATGTTTTGGCAACATCTTTATCAATTGATATTATAGACATGTTTGTTAATCGCTCTTGTCCAATAGAATAACGTAGGTACGATTTTACAATTTTTAATTTGCTAAACGAACGTTTGCGGGAAGCTGTTGTTACAGGCATTGTTATGAATATCCTTAATTCTACGTCTAGATTTGGATACGTGTTTTGTAATGAGAGTTCGTAATTTTTTTGCAAGATTTGAAACGCATCCAAGCGACCCTCAACTGGGTCGGTATTCTTTGTTTTGCGCCTCAAACCTAGTTGCGCCCGTGCCGGGCGCCTCTTTCGCCACGCCCTCGTTACGGCACTGGATAATGAAAATAAGAATGTCTTACAATTAGAAATATAAATTAGATACTAAAAAGTTGTAAATAATGAAATACGGAACCGAAAAAAATTACCGGTAAATGTATAATTAATATATTACTAGTTTTATTGGTTTATGTGTAGGTTTCCCGTGTCAGATATAAATCTTAATTGTTTCGCGACTTTAAGTGGGAAATCTCGTTAACATTATCTAAAATTTTACCAAATTCATATTATAAAATTCATATAAAAACTTACATTTGATAAATATATTTTATTATTATATAAAAACAAGCGAGACAGAGCGAGCGATGCGGTGAACGGGAATCCATTGGCGTAGTCGGCGTAGAAATATATTGTATGTAGTAGCGACATCTGTTCCTACTCCTATGAACGGCAGGAGCTACGCGTGAGTCGAAAAGTGGGGATCGGGCGAAGCGTGCGGAATATCCCTCTTGTCCTGTTTCCCCTTCCCAAAATAACCGAAAAATACCGGTATTACACCGGCATCGTACCGGTATTTTACGTACCGGTATTGTACGTACCGGTATGAATTCGAGAATGCAACTATACCGGTATACGTCATACCGGTATATGAAAATACCGGTATGACGTCATACCGGTATTCCGATATTTCGGTTCTATAACGGTTAGGAAGAAATAACCGAAAAATACCGGTATCATACCGGTATTTTACGTACCGGTATAAGTCCCTGGTATTTACATACACGTGAAACGGGGATATCTAATAAATATACCGACATTTGCCTTCAGTTACCGACATATTTTCAAAAATTGCCGCAACGGACTGGCTGACATATAAGAAATACAAAAATTTATTCATTTAAATAATTGTTTCAACAATATACACGTATTTAAATAATAAATATCGAAACACATTTCCATAGATTGTAAAAATTTATTTATTTAAACAATTATTTTAACAATAAATTATTATTGGAATAATACTTCAAATACTGAATACAGAAACAAATTATAGAAATTTGTTTAAACAATTATTTTAACAACAAACTATTGAAATAACAATTCAAATAACGAATATAATCAAATTATAAAAATTTGTTTAAACAATTATTTTAAGAACAAATTATTGAAATTACAATTCAAGTATCGAATATAGAAACAAATTATAAAAATTTGTTTAAACAATTATTTTAACAACAAATTATTGAAATAACAATTCAAATATCCAATATAGAAACAAATTATAAAAATTTGTTTAAACAATTATTTTAACAACAACTTATTGAAATAACAATTCAAATATCGAATATAGAAACAAATTATAAAAATTTGTACAAATTATAAAAATTTGTTTAAACAATTATTTTAACAACAAATTATTGAAATAACAATTCAAATATCGAATATAGAAACAAGTTATTAAAATTTGTTTAAACAATTATTTTAACAATAAATGATTGGTATAACAATTTAAATAACGAATATAGAACAAATTATAAAAATTTATTAACTTCCCGATTTTATAGGGAAGTTATTGTAATTACCCCGAAAATCGAAAATCGATTTTTTAGCAGATCTTCACGTTTCATGGTCATTGGAGTCATTTTAGACTATTTTTATCAAAATGTTCGTATGTGTGTGTGTGTGTGTGTGTGTGTGTGTGTATGTGCGTATGGCCGTTTCTATGTAATCAAATTTTTCGTTAACGTTTTCAGAAAAAGTAACAACGCGATCAGGATGATGAATGATGCAATCGATGTGCCCCGTCGTAACTTAGAGCTGATTAGATTTTGGTCCATATTGGTCAAGTAGTTTTTTAGATTTTTACTTTTTTTTCGAAAAGAGTTGATTCTACAATGCAATTTATAAGGGAGGACGAAAATTTTCCACCAAAGAACCAAACGCAATTACATAAAAAAAAATTTTTTTCTCAATTTTTTTTTAGATTAAAAAAAAATTTTTTTTTTAGATTTAAAAAATTTTTTTTTTTAACTGATGCTAATGTTACCGCTTGGAATAATCGAAAGTTATTCCAATGCAAGAGTGGGTTAATCATCTCTACTCTCAAGAATACATTTTGGGAGAACATCGATGAAAGTACAAAAAGAAAAACGATGTTAGCGATGTTGGCGAAGGAGTAACGAATCGGGAAGTTCTTTGTGTGATTCTTGGAGAGTCACACACCAAATAAAAAACATTAATATCAGTAGGCCCTACTAGCCATGCGTATCACTAACCCTCTCGCAAGAGCAGTCCTACCCGCGAGCTCGCAAAGCGAGCGAGCAAAAACAACCCTACTCGCGAGCGAGCGAAGCGAGCGAGCAACAATAGCCCTCTAGTTTATTTAAAGATTGTTTAAATTATAAATAACGAAAAATAACTACTTGCATAATAAATATATAAGACTGAACTGACCGAACACAATACAGAATACAGAATTATAGAATCGAAATCCGGAACCGAAATCCAGAACCGAAATCCAGAACCGAAATCCAGAACCGAAAAATAACAGTTACAGAACCGAAATAATATCGGTTCTCGAGAACCGTAACCGTAACCGATATAAGCCAAAACCGATATTCTCGTAACAGTTATAACATCATTTCGGTTCTTCATAACTGTTTCGAGAACCGAACCGATATCATAACAGTTTTCAGTCCCTGATAAAAATACTAATCCTACATTCCTAGATAGCACAAAGACATCTGAAAGTTGTCTGAAAGTTGCCTGCCGCAAGACGTAAGTACGTGTGACAGACGTCTGGCACGTCTGTGTCACGTCGTGTTCACGTCTTTAACAGGTCTTTCTTACAAAACTGTGCGCCTGAAAGACGTCTCTCACAGGTCTTTTTGGCGTCTTAAAGATGCCTCGTAAAGACGTAAAAAAATTGCCTGATAGACGTATCTTTAAGACGTCTTTATGGACATCGTTATGCATCTTTTCGGAAGTCTTTCAGGCATCTTTTAGACGTCTTTTTCAGACGCAAAAAATCTTCAAATTTAAGAAAAAGTTATAAAAAATATTAGAGAATCTATATGTTATACATATATATTACTACTTTCATGCACTGATTGAGAGAATATTCCACTTTGTCTTCGAAAAGACAATTACAATTTAGAAATTTTTATGCAGTTGGCGGGATTCGAACTCGGACTACTGTTTAACTTCATGATGTGCTTCCTGGCTGAGCCATGCGAACCTTTATTGTTAGATTCATTACTTTTTATTCTTATAGGCTCAATTCATATCAAATCATATAATTATTAGAAGAGATAATCTTCTGTTAAAATATTTTTTAGGTAAAAATCGAACTACTTTTTTTTAATGAAGCATAATATTAGTATTGTATATTAAGGATTAAGAGATATACATATTTTCGTAACTACTTCAATGGTACGTAAGCATAGAAACACATACAATATATTTGCTAAATAAACAAAAATATTTTATTGTGAAAAACATGTATTGTTATAACTCCGTTATTAATGCATTTATGAAAAAATATCATAAGAGAGAGATAAATGGTTCGAAGAGAGCTTCATTCGTAGGACCTTAGATTTTTTTAGGTGCAACTGTGTACGTGCAATTATTGCATCATTTCTTTAAATAGAAATGCATATTTTTTGTTACAATAACTGATTCCTCTGTTCATTCTACGTAAAAAATTATTAGGGTAACATAGCAAAAAAATTAATAGTTCTCACGATATTTTCAAAACCGGCCTTTATTGAGAAGATACTTATTAGTTTTCGTACTCAACTTACGACGAATTTTTTAATCTTACATTTCAATTACATTGCGTGAGACGTAAGAGCTATGATTATTTTTCGTGCAACAACTTTGTCGCACTTAACATTAATTAATTAATGTTCTTATAATATAAATGTATATCGATTAAGGGGGATCTATACCCTCGGATTTTGGGGTATTTTTATCAATGTTATCAACCTCTGTGCAGAAAAAAAGTTTGGTAACATTGATAAACACGCAACTGCATAATGAACACGAGATGGAGTTGCTTGCTATTTCCATATTCTATTCATCTCGTCGCGAATGCCGTTATACAGGGCAGGTCGCACTAATATTAGTGCCACCGATGAGAATATGTACCTCGTCTGTGTCAGTTTTGCTATGATTCCACATTGACAGCAGTGCAGCAGTGAAATGTTGCACAATATCGCAGCACTGATTGACAGTCCTTCTGACTAGGCACCATCTCGTGTAAACTAACTGAAATGAAATTGGCTCTAGATTGGCTCTACATCAGAGATAACCTCTGTCTTCATGAACGTAATATGGGGAAATCTCTGCTAATGTGAATGAAATCACGCGCGGCGATTTTTTGTCCTTATACGAGCATATTTTGAGCTACACAAAGCCTCATTTGATAGAGGAAGGTTCATCACGGCGCGCTCTGCTCATCATATCAGTCAGAAAAATCTCTTTGAAACAGGAAAATACATTGAAATCTGCGGTTATTTTTCTAGATTTTTTCTCTACTTTGGGCACTCATAGTATTAGATATAAACATAATCTCGTTAAATCAATAGCAGAGCGCGCCGGATTTAACCTTCCTCTATAGAATGAGTCCTCACCCAGTCCAAAATCCGCTCAAATAAGGACAAAAAATCGCCGCGCGTAAACCCATGTTTCGACCCAAAATCTAGTAAGATTCTAGTTCCTTTCTAGTTACTTCATTGGGTATAGATCCCCCTTAAGTGACACATACGAATTCAAAGTAAATTGAAAGTAAACATTTTACTTCTAATATTAAATAAAGATTTATTTTCATAGTTTTATATTTAGAAGTTCCTCAGTCCGGGAAAGATCCTCTTTTGTACGTTTCATTACTGCGATCAGCAAACTGATCCATGCATATCATAACATCTCCAAAAAATTAAAGTTGTTCAGTTTCGGAAAACACGCGCCTTCAGACGTTTTAAAAGGAGATGTATGTTATCATGACTGAAGGTAACTGTCTTTTAATCGTCTCATTTCAGTCGTAAAAACAACGTCTCCATAAAGGATATCTTCTTGGCGACTAGGAGACGTTTTTCCGGAGACGTTGTTTTTGCGGCTGAAATGTGACGGCTAAAAGACAGCTACCATTAACCGCAAAAACAACGTCTCCGAAAAACGTCTCTCAGTTATCAAAAAGCTATGGGATGGCGTAAACTGCTACTATTGATTCACTCGTGATTCGATCACGTTCGTCCGCAATCAGGGTGATTTTTAACAGTGATTTGTGATGTTCATGATCACTTCTGATTGGTGGAGCGCATAAGGGTCGTGTGCGCACATCCATTTAAAATACATAGAAGAAATCCAAAACAGCTGAGGCGCTCGGTGCCGGGTGGGCGCCGGGGCGTTCTAGTGAGCGACGACCTTAACTGTTCACTGCAAAAGTCAAAATTGGGAGTTACATCGCATTTTTATCAAATTTATTAGATTTGCAAGACGTTTCTCAAACTATTATTTGCATCTTCTTCTAATATATAAAGTAGAACAGTATGTCTGTATGTTCCGACCGATTACCGAGCAGAGCCGCTAGATGGTGGCACGGACACAAGGATATTGATTGAAAAAAAAACAAAAATCGCTAACATAAAGAAAACAACTCAGACAATTAATTTTTTCTGTTTTAAATATTGAAATAAAGTACAGAAAAGAAAATTTAGTATTTTGTATATTTTTATTATTAAATGAAGTAAGTTTAAGTTATATTCAAATTTTAAAATTACGTTATATGCAGATATTTTTTTACTCGATAATTCATTTGTATAAAAATGAACTAATTTTAATCGAGATGAAGAACTAGGATGACAGCGAGCAAATTCAATTTAGATTAAAAAATTACGATTACGGCGTGAATGAAGTTAAAATCGCGACCGTGATCGTGATTCTGCTATCACTGTGATAAATCACGGTTGGTATTTTGCACACCGTCACTAATCGTGATAGTAATTTCTTGTCGTTCGCTGTAACGATTTCGGTAAGTATAGTATTTTATGTTTCGAAAATAGAGTTTCAATTTTATCAATCATCTTTATTCCTTGATCCGCCGAAGGAACAGAAGACCCTAAACAATTTCTACGTATTCTTCACGTTAGTATTTTATAATGTAGGGTTAGTCTTCTTATGTATTGTATAACAATGGACGTAAGATTTTTTGTAACATTTTGAAATTTCAAATTTACTATAGGAACGGGCAGGCAGACGATAACTCGGTGCGGGCCTAGCGACAAATGTCCCTGTAACTCTTTGGATCCGAAACAATTTTAATTCCGAAATCAAGACGTATCTTTCAACCTAGAAGGCTTTCATTCTATATAATCTTTTTTATGCTATTCACATGAATTTGAACCTGTTTTCTCATACGACATTTGAATTTTTAGCAATTTCCAGAATACGGAAGAATTGAATAATTCAACCCTTTGCACTCGGAGCTATTTTAATTTGGAAATTACAGATTTCTTCAATCTTGAATAATTCCATTCTATATGATTTGTATATTTTATGGATATGAACTTGATATAGTACGTTATACAACGCTTAAATGTTTAGTAATTAGTTAGGTCCCAATATATTTAATAACGTAAACAATATTTTGAATAAAACTGAGTTACCACTCGAGTGATAAGGGTTACAAACTGTGTCAAATAATATGACAATTCTGACTGGGGTCTCAGAGTCACCATCCGAGTGCAAAGGGTTAAATTTACTGTCTGAAGGCACGCACACGATCATGTTCTGCCTCATCGACACGGTCGGGTGGACTGTATTAAAATAGGCTTATGTCTATACGTATAACTGCACACAATCAAATGTTGCAAACACTTTAACAGCTTATAAGTATTTGTTTACGACATATGGCTCCTTTCAAACATTTTCTTTTCTGGATGAGTGGAAGGTGTTGATGTAGAAAAAAGCTTCAACAACAATTTTCTTTGTCATAAACAATTTTGCGGCAAGTTTTACTTACAAATGTCCACCGATCCATAGTTGCAGATTCACCCCTGGGACGGATGACCATTATTTTTTATACACCCTGTACAATTTTTACAGATGGAAATTTGTCAACCAGTCACAGTGAGTTTCATTTGATTGAATACGAGATTGTGGAAAGTAAATATCACGAATATTTCTCGCCGAGATGCAGCGAGTTAAGGGAAAAATGGAAATTGTGCATTTTTAAGCATATTTTCAGAAACACCTGGTATATCGAAATGTTAATGAAATTGAAAAAAACAAAAGGAGTGCCTTGAAGAGAAAAAAACGTTCTTTCTATTGATTTTTCGCAAAAGACTCTACGATAATTTTTTCGTTTTCTGAAGCCAGTTAAAGTTAAAAAGCCCATATTTACTTCAATGTTGAATAACTCGAATAAAAAAAAACGCACAATAATCAACAATCATACAATTTACATAGGAAAGATAGCCCTTCCAAATGATATTACCGCGATTTATCAAAAAAATTTGTTGCTCCCCGTGTGATGTTCCAAAGTTGCAGTAAATTTTTTTAACCGTCAATGTTGTCTTCATCTCGCTATAACTTTGTAAAAAACCAGCATAGTGTAATGTATTGTACGTACGAGTAAGAGAAAATAGTATCTACTATACCGCTACGCGAAGTGTATGTGCGTACACGGCAACTACGTCAGTTGCGTGCTAGTGAACACACTGCGCACATTGGCACTTCGGCACATGTCGTAATTGTTTGCTACCTACGAAATTAATAAACCGTACTATTTTGTAGTTATTAAAGTAATGTGTGATTGTGTCCACTCTAACCCAAACATAACACATAGCAACAATTTGAAACAGAGCATCTGAAACTAGAGGTTTCAGGCTTTCAAACCATTGTTTAACGATATCGATACGGCAATTTTTGACGAAGTTATGATCACGTAAAGTGGGAGCAATTTTTCGGGTTCGCACAAGTGATACCTTAATTCATGTGAGGAGTGCAGTATACACTAGGGTGGACCTTAGCTATACTTGATGAAAATTATTTTGCAAAATTTTTTCCCGGGCACCCCCCAGAATTGTGACAACTGTTGAGAAAATGATCTGGAAAAAATTTGGGGCAGATTGGATCATGGGAAACCGGCGCTCAACGAATTTGAAAATTTTTTTTTTTAAATCTTAACATAAATATACGTTATAATATATCGTTGAATTTGTCTTTTTTTTCTCTGTAAGAATTCATATATAGCATAATCAGTTGTTAATAGAAAAAACATCCGTGACCTTGAAAACTTGAAAAAATGACCTTGAAAAAATTTTTTTTCTCTGATGCTATATTCACCTCCTTATATACTACAACTTTTGTTTGAAAAGTTTTTTCATATATACATAACTGACAGAGATATAATAGAGTTTATTTTAAACGTTCGTAAATACTCTTGTAGAAGAAAGATGAACCAAAGTACCCAGGTGTTTAAGATACATTTTAAATTTTACCTAAGATATATGATAGTTGTATTTCTGATAATACTACAGTTTCTTAAATAGTTAATTCGTATATTTTTTAGAATTTTAACACCTCCCTCAGAATCATCGGTAGAAGACTTGAACAACTAAAGGTGTCCTGATTGGAAAATCCAAAATCCAGCAAACCAATCAGGGTATCTTCTTGCTTATGACAATCGGTAAAAAGCCGCCCTCTCGATCCATAGAGGAGCCTCGAAAGTCAAGTTCATGTTCAGTTCAGTCCAAGCATTCGAACAAATTCGTGAACCGACGCGTCCGCAAGCAAACAGTTAAGAGAACAGTACGTTCTGGTTCTAAGTCTTCGGCGTGGTGACATTCAAATACGTGGTGAAAGTAAATTTCAAATGGAAGGTACGAGGAAAAAATTATTTTTACTCGGGCACGCAGAAACCCAAATTATAGGTGCAAAATTGCCATCCAACGGGCAAGTTTTAAGAGTGCTATTTCACAATTTGCGCAATGTGAAATTGAGTGTTCGCGGTAGTGTTCACTTAGTTATCCAGGAAGTTCAAGTGTTTTGGCAGAAAGCCAAAATTCCCATGAAAGTATTTAAGAATTGCATCGAAAAATTGGAATCATTGTATAAAGAATGGGTGAGCTTGCATAAAAATTGCAAACGCCGTACTAAAATTCAAGAAGATCGTGAAGAGGAATTTGTCGACAAACTGGAAGATCTTTTTGATATTGCACATGCGGATGCATTAGAAACGATTCAAATAGAGGAAGACAAAATGTTTCTGTTAAGTCAACGGCAACGGGGACGTCCTGGTTCTATGATTGGAGCGGATCGTGCATTATATCAAAAAGAACTGAGAAAACCGTTGCGACAGGAGCAAGAAGAATCTAGACTAGCAAAGTATAAGGCAGACTCTGTGCCAGGTAAATATTCTTTTGCAGTTTATTTTTAAAAGCCAAAATATTGATCATTATCTTAGATATAAATATTCTTTAATCTTTATTTATATGTTGATATCTTTTAAATGTAGCTGAAACAATGGAAATATCATCGTCCAGCGAAGAAGAGAACGTGTCAAGTCACGATGACAATATTGCAATTGATATTCCTGTGGATGAACCTGGTCCAAGCAACCCTAAAAAGAGACGTGGTCAAAAAGAGTTCATTACGGATAAACTTGTTGCAACACTTGACAAGTGCAAAGTAAGCGATCGCGATGCTGTTCGTATAATAACAGCAACAGCACAAGCTCTTAATCATGATCTAGACGACTTAATTATCAATCGAACATCTATTCGACGTCAACGCACGAGGATTCGAAATATCGCGTAGCGTTCAAAAATTGTGAATTGTAGATTGGAGCGTATTAATGGATTTATTTAATATCTCTGTCAGTTATGTATATATGAAAAAACTCTTCAAACAAAAGTTGTAGTATATAACTAGGTGAATATAGCATCAGAGAAAAAAAATTTTTTCAAGGTCATTTTTTCAAGTTTTCAAGGTCACGGATGTTTTTTCTATTAACAACTGATTATGCTATATATGGATTCTTTCAGAGAAAAAGAAGACAAATTCAACGATATATTACAACGTATATTTATGTTAAGATTTAAAAAAAAAATTTTCAAATTCGTTGAGCGCCGGTTTCCCATGATCCAATCGGCCCCAAATTTTTTCCAGATCATTTTCTCAACAGTTGTTACAATTCTGGAGGGTGCCCAGGAAAAAATTCTTTGGTAAAAAAATAAGGTCCACCCTAGTATACACATTAAAGAAGAATTTAAGAATACTGTTATACATACTATCTTAAAAAAAAACACATATCATGAAAGAAAATTTTCTATTTCAGTCCAGTTTGTTGCGATTCAGATAGAAAATTTTTATTTTGCATGAAGATCCGCTGTCTAATTATCATAATTTACTTTTTTCTATTTATTTTCTGTTATTATTATTGTAAAAATTGACCAGCAGTTTAAAGAATACTTTCTTCTTGCAAAGGGAGCATTTTGATTTGAACAGATTTATTGCAACATAAACATAATTTTTATACAATCTCGACAATCACAATGACTGTCTATACATATAATAAAACTATAATGGAGTCACACTGTGTCACTTTAAAACGTTGAAATCATTTCTTAAAATCATTGAATTTATTTTTTATGGTTAAGGGGGATCTATACCCTCGGATTGTAACTAGAAAGGATCTAGAATCTTACTAGATTTTGGGTCGAAACATGGGTTTACGCGCATCGATTTTTTGTCCTTATTTGAGCCGATTTATGGCTGGGTGAGAGCTCATTCTATAGAGGAAGGTTAAATACCGCGCGCTCTGCTATTGATTTAACGAGATTATGTTTATATACAGGGTGTCCCAGTTTTTTCCGACCAAACTTTGCCAGCGTGTTTTACACGCAAAAGTAAGAAAAAAAATGTTTTATGAACATATGCTCTTAAATGTTTGATTAAGGAGTTATAGCTAATAATACAAAATGATAATGAACTGGCATTTCGTCGACACAGCGTACGAACGTATTATGAATACATTTAAATGGATACATTTAAAGTCCAATCTCATGGTCTCCAAGATCACCAGATCTCACGCTAATGGATTTTTACGTGTGGGGAGTTGTAAAACCAAAAGTTTACGAAGCACAAATTAATACTCGTGAGCAGTTAGTACAGAGAATTACAGACGCTTTGCTGCGATTAGAGAAAATGAAGAAGAAATCAGTTGTAATACGATAGAGTCAATATTTCTTAGATAGCAATCCTGTATTCGTAATAACGGACGTCATTTTGAAATGTTAACTCGTTAATAAAACATTTAAGAGCATATGTTCATATAACATTTTTTTCTTTATGTAAACACAGAGATATTTATAATACGTTCCTACGCTGTGTCGACGAAATGTCAGTTCATTATCATTTTGTATTATTAGTTATAACTCCTTGATAAAACGTTTAAGAGTATATGTTCATAGAACATTTTTTTCTTACTTTTGCATGTATAACACGCTGGCAAAGTTTGGCCGGAAAAAACTGGGACACCCTGTATATCTAATAATATGAATGCCCAAAGTAGAGAAAAAATCTAGAAAAATAACCGCAGATTTCAATGTATTTTTCTGTCTCAAAGAGACTTTTTTGACTGATGTGATGAGCAGAGCGCGCCGTGATGAACCTTCCTCTATCAAATGAACTATTGTGTAGCTCAAAATATGCTCGTATAAGGACAAAAAATCGATGCGTGTGATTTCATTCACATAGCAGAGATTTCCCCATATTACGTTCATGAAGACAGAGGTTATCTCTGATGTAGAGCCAATCTAGAGCCAATTTTATTTCAGTTAGTTTATACGAGATGGAGCCTAGTCAGAAGGACTGTCAATCAGTGCTGCGATATTGTGCAACATTTCACTGCTGCACTGCTGTCAATGTGGAATCATAGCAAAACTGACACAGACGAGGTACATATTCTCATCGGTGGCACTAATATTAGTGCGACCTATCCTGTATAACGGCATTCGCGACGAGCTGAATAGAATATGGAAATAGCAAGCAACTCCATCTCGTGGTCATTATGCAGTTGCGTGTTTATCAATGTTACCAAACTTTTTTTCTGCACAGAGGTTGATAACATTGATAAATACCCCAAAATCTGAGGGTATAGATCCCCCTTAAGTATTTTAAGAAGAAGTGTAAAAACCTCTAAAAGAATATCAATTATATTGACAGTGTAATACTGTAAATATGTATTGATCAATACTCCCTATTCAGGCAGTTTGTTTTTTGTTTTCTTTATCAATTTACATATGCAGTATCTCGAAAACCACTTAAAATCAAGTACGTACTTTATAGGTGGTTGAATTGATGAAAGAAATCATTCAGACATACAAAACACGAACGATTTAGTGAGAAATGGATGACTCGATTTAACAGATGGAGTTTGAATTCCGTATATTTCAAATTAACAATATTAAAAAAACTTCGTTAACATAAAAACGTTTAACCCATCACATCTACGACCATATACATAATATGCAATTTGTTTTTTTCGTGTGGACAGTTATTCAAGAGGCAACGATTTGTTTACACTTTGACACAGGGGCACACGCATATACTTGTATACATAATATGGTATACATACATTTCAGTCCAGAGCATCGTAAACAACTTCGACTAACTTTATTTTCAAAACGATTAGACAGTAAAAAACAGATCATAGAACAAACTTAATTGTTTTAAGATACATAAGATATTTTCAAAATAATTTTATGTATATAATTTCGTGACTTGATATACCGAAGAAATGAAATCGTACTTCTTGTGTAAGATACAGGGTATACCTCGGATCATTTGAAGTCACTTTTTCCTTTGCGAAAATTTTCTCCGTGGCTTTGTTAACAGTCTAGATGTTCCTAACGACAAACTCGGGTCAATCGGAGGGCAGCTACAGCGCAGCGCACAGCGTACCGAATGGTTATTTTAAGTGGAAAAAGTCATGTGTCAGAAAATTGATATAACATTTATACAGGGTGTTTCGTCTAAAACAGGACACCTAAAATAATGTTTCCAACGTAATCGAAATGGTTTGAAAAGACGAATCAGTGGAAGAATTGTTTTTTATAAATTGTAATTTTTTAATCGTTTCCTCAAGGTCACTCGTGTCTTTTTACATATATACACACATTTTGTTGTTGTTGTATGTGATAGCAAACATTATTGTGCATTCATCCATGTTTAATAGCACCACCTTGAAATGATCGTGAACTCTAAAATTTGCTAATTAACGCAGAACTTACTTTCAGCGACATTTCAGATTCCAACGGAAACAGAAATTCGACCATGAACTTGAACTTGTAAATAAACACATTGTATCATTCCTCTGTGTACATAGTGACTGAGAGAGATATGCATTTAAGAGTTTGCGTAATGCCTTATTCAGAACAGGAGAAAATTCAAATGGTTTTAATTTATGGTGAAGTTCGAGAGTGTCTCAGAGAAGCAATACGATTTACAAAGACAGATTTGCAGAACGTTCTTGTCCATCACGTTCCGCATACTCAAGCATTGTTAAAACATTTCGTGAGACTGGTTGTGTCAACAGAAACGTTCGTGTGAAACGTAAGACTGTTACTCGTGATGCAAATGTGAACAATATCATCGCTAAAGTTAATCAAAACTCGCATGTTAGTATAAGGCATGTTGGACGTGAAACCGGTATTAGTGTGACAAGCATATTCCGGATTATTCGTTCACAAAAATTTCACCCTTTCCATTTATCTCTTCACCAAGAGCTCCATGGAAGAGACTTTGAAAACCGCGTGCACTTTTCTCAATGGGGTATACGGAAATATGAAAGTGATGAAATGTTTTTCCAAACAGTATTGTTTACGGATGAAGCATCCTTTACAAATCATGGTCAGGTGAACCTCGAGAACATGCATTATTGGTCGGTTGAAAATCCACGATGGTTTAGACAACTCGATAAGCAGAGACCATGGAGCATAAATGTCTGGTGTGGTATTCTAAATAATAATAGGATAATTGGGCCGTATTTTAACAACGGTACGCAAACTGGGCAGAAGTATGCTGAATTTTTAGAATATATTCTACCAGGTTTATTAGAAGATGTACCATTTAGGGACCGTCTAGTATTATGGTATCAACTCGATGGGTGTCCAGCACACTTTTCCCATACTCCAACACGTGTCCTCAACGAAAAATTCCCAAATCGTTGGATTGGACGCAATAGACCTGTATCATGGCCGGCACGTTCGCACGGCAATGTTCGGGGGACATTAAGGGGGTAGTTACACGTCGGTTACAATTAGAAAATCAGTGTGAACAACCTGTATGCAAAAAAAGAGTTTGGTAACACTGAGAAACACGCACTGCCTGATGAACACGAGATGGCGTTGCTTGCTATTTCCATGTTATATAAAATGATTTCGAGTTATATTTGTTTGTTATTAAAAAAATAAATGTATAAAATTTAACATTTGCCAATTATTCTTCCCCTTTTACATTCCACGCCCTTGCAATTAAGGAAACGCGAAGTTATAATTAAACTGCGGATCTTTACGCATTGATCCTCCTGACTAGGCGCCATCTCGTCAAAACTGGCTGAACTAAATTTGGCTCTAGCTTGCTCTGCACTCTAACATCATGAGTGTAATATGGGGGAAATTTTGCTAATGTGAATGCAATTACGGGAAAACAAATGCTGACCTTATTTCAGCAAATTGTAAGCTGTGTGAGGGCTCATTCTAAAGAGAAAGGTTTGACGATAGTCGCTCTGGTCATTAGGGCAGTCAAAAAGTCTTTCAGAGACAGAAAAATGCATTGAAACCTGCGGGTTTTTTTCCAAGATTTTTTCTCTACTTTGGGCCTTCATATTATTAGATATAAACATAATCTCGTTAGCCTAATGACCAGAGCGACTATCGTCAAACCTTCCTCTTTAGAATGAGCCCTCAACCAGCCCACAATTTGCTGAAATAAGGACAGCATTTGTTTTCCCGCAAACCCATGTTTTCTAGTAAGATTCTAGTAAGATTCTAGTTGTAACCAAGGTGTAACTACCCCCTTAAAGGATACGGTTTATCAAGAGCAGCCCACGACGCCAGAAAATATGAAGTAACGAATAATTGCTGCATGTGCTGATATGAAACCTGAAATCATTGAAAGAGCTGTACAATCTGTCGTTTTTCGCCTCGCGAAATGTATCACAACGGAAGGACATCATTTCGAATATTTATTGCAGTAATAAATGTGATTATTGACAAGTTCAAGTTCATGGTCGAATTTCTGTTTCCGTTGGAATCTGAAATGTCGCTGAAAGTAAGTTCTGCGTTAATTAGCAAATTTTAGAGTTCACGATCATTTCAAGGTGGTGCTATTAAACATGGATGAATGCACAATAATGTTTGCTATCACATACAACAACAACAAAATGTGTGTATATATGTAAAAAGACACGAGTGACCTTGAGGAAACGATTAAAAAATTACAATTTATAAAAAACAATTCTTCCATCTGATTCGTCTTTTCAAACCATTTAGATTACGTTGGAAACATTTTTTGTATTTTCAGAGATAGAGGAGATATTTAAGTGTCCTGTTTTAGAGGAAACACCCTGTATAAATAAAAATGTAAATGTTTGTTTGTTCATAATCTAAGATCTCCGAAACGGCTGAACGTAGAGAGCTGCGGTTTAAGCCATTAGACGCAGCGTTTCTTCGGGAAGGCTTTAGTTGTTCTAGTTGCATAGTTTAGGAGTTATAACACGAAAAGTGTTCTTAAACTTTCTTAAACTTTTTTGGTTTACCGACTTTTTAAACAGCTGTAGCTTTTCAACGGTAGGTTTTTCGAAAAATCTGAGACCACCTTGGCGATTGGAAATTTAATTCTCTACGACTTTCATATTTGACACTTTTTTCTCCGACGCGATCTAAGGGGTCATGCAAAAAACGATATGAACTCGAAAATGTTGATAGTTTTGCTTTAAGCGTATTTTCGGCCGTAACTTTTGAACCGTTTGTCGGAAATAAGTTCAGAGCAAACAGGCTTACTTACCGCCACAGCAACGTGTGGCCGGGTACAGTTAGTAAGTAATATTATTGCTTATGGCTAGACAAGTTTAACGGCTTAGTATACAGGGTGCGTCGTCAAAATCCGTATAAAATTCAATTTGGATTTCCCACCGTTCTATACCACTTACAGAGGTCGCCCTTGGCGGCCAAAATAGCTTGATGCATGTACTAATCATTCATAACCTCAAAACAATCGCAATGTTCAAATCAAATGCAGAGAATAATCGAAAGTGTTCGCGCTGGGCGTTCAGCGACAGAGATCATTCGATTCTTCGGGTACCCGAGATCGAGTCGGAGATGTCCAGTGAAGGTTCTGCAACACCGGCAAGGAAATCACACTCGAAGGAGCGCGTTGTCAGGACGCCGGAAATCATGCAACAGGGTCAGGCGCTGATTTTTGAGGATCCAGGGCAGTCGATCCTAAAATTGTCGTCGGTTGTCGGTGTGAGTGAAAAAACTATCTCTGGAAATCGTCTGGAAGGCCGTATGTTTTCCAGCAGGACGGTGCGCCGGCGCACACAAGTCATTTGGTGCATAATTGGTTGTTGGACAACGTCGACTGTCTTTGGTCCAAAGAATTTTGGCCTCCCAACAGCCTAGATTCAAATACTTTGGACTTCTATGTATGCAGCGTTGTTGAAAGGGTCCCCAACAAGTCCAGACATGCAAACGTCACATCATTAAAATCCGCTATTGAAGCGGCATTCTTCGATATGGACCGTGACGCCTTAAAACGGGCCTGCGACCGTTTCAGAACAAGAATGGAGGCAGTTATTCAAGCAGAAGGGGGCTATATTGAGTGAATGTATTCTGTATGAACCAACAAACAATTTACAAAAAAGAAAGGTAATTATTTACATTCAGGACTTCCTCACCGATTTTGATGAAATTTAAATATGTTGTAGATTTCTACATTTTGAACAACTTTTTCCTATACATTTTACCGCCGCTCGATTTTAGTTTTCGAGATATTTGCGAAAAACTATCGCTAATACTGTATTGAATTTTCCGTATTCCTGCATGCTCTGCGGCAACGTAAGCCTGTCCCGGCGCGGCGTTTGTTTACATTTTGCTTGTAAACACGCTGCGGAGATGAGAGAAAAAACAGGGTCTTACTCTACCATACCTATATAGGGTGAGCTTTCAGTTTTGAAAGACTACTCCTACATTTTCGTATGCGTGGTCAGGCCGGCCCACAGTGTGTCCAAACGGCGTAATCGTGGTCAAAACCTCGAAAATGAACTTTTCGGTGGGAATACGGTAAGCACTATTTTAGATTCTTTAATAATGTGCCTATGGAAAAACCGAGGTGCGAAGGTTTTATTACTTATACCTGCAAATTGGCGAGAGCTCGAAGTTTTCGTTCATTAGTCGTACAGTAAGTCTGCTGTGAGGAACTGTGTGTAAGCGAAAAGTGAAAACTACATAATTTGAAAACGGTTTATTTAATTTCAATTCCTGTAAAATGGATGCTGTTCCTGGAAGTAAGTAGAATGTCTCTGACTACTAGTACATCTGAAATACTTAATGGTTACGTTGTGTAATTATAAACGTTATTAGAAGACATGAACAGAAACGTTTTAAGGACAAATTTTGAACATGTAGAGTAAAAGTTGCGCATTGGTCAATATTGGGATAAAATTTTTGTTGGAACTTGTAATTAACACTGTCGTCTTTCAGTATTTGCAAAAATTAGCTGCCCCAAAATAGCCCTTTTTTTGTAAGAACATTTTTTGTAAGACAACTTTTCTTTCTAGCGAGAAACACTCAAGAGAAACCTAAGATATTGAAGATGATGATGATTATTACAGTTCATCTGATTCAACGTAGTTTGTTATTTTTATTTCCTTATATTTATTTCCTTTTATCGTATTTAATATAAACATAAGGTCTCTTATAAGCGATATTCTTCTGCCTTGATTGGTGGTTGTGCCAAAGTTTACGCAACTTTCTATAGTTTTTTTTTGTAGTGTAATATTATATCTAATTATGTATTATAGGTTTTCATCCGTAAATAAATAAACTCATGATTTGCAAGTTGTCCAATTTTTTGTCCAAATTTGTCCAGACTGCGCTGTTTTCATTTCCACATAAATAATATCTGAAAGTCCAGATTGTTTTTTTTACAATTAATCATAGTTTTTTAGTCAAGTATTTTTAATATAACTATTATATTATTTTTTTTCTAAGAAAATATTTAACTGTTCATACGACAAACTCAGTAGTTCAAAAATAGTCTCTCGCCCTCTCTCCTTTTTAAATTGTATTGTAATTGATATAATTTCGTTCACTTTCAGGATCTTGTGATAGTGAATATCGTTTTACTAGAAAAGAAGTATTTCTCATGGTCAAAGATCATTTAAAAAGCAGTCTAATTGTCATTATTGAACACCTAGAGAACGTATTGACTGAGAAGACAGGTTATTCTTCCAGGTTATTCTAGACCGTTGAAAAAGCTGAACTGTTCGTAAATTTATATTCGTGGTACTACATGCCAACTACAGTTCACAAAATCTTAATTCATGGTCCACAGATAATAAATTCGGCATTATTACCTATTGGACAATTGTCTGAAGAAGCTCAAGAGCATATAAATATATATATATAAATAGTATCGCCAAGATTTTTCATGCAAATCGTCTCGTGAAAAAACGATGAAAGATGTATTCTTGCGGCTCTTGGTATCTTCCGACCCATACATTTCACATTTAGGAGATCACCAAGAGAAAAAAAAATTAAACAATTGACACCAGACGCATTAAAGCTTGTCTTTCTAGCGAGAAACCCTCAAGAAACCGAGGATATTATAGATGATGATACGTATTACAGTTCATCTGATTCAACGTAGTTTGTTATTTTTTATTTTCTTACGTTTATTTCTTTGTAATTATGTATTATAGTTTGTCTAATATTATTATCCGTAAATAAAGAAACTTGTGATTTGCAAGTTGTACACTGAAATTTTTAATTGTGACAATTTTTTTAATTCTATATTAAAAAATGAATTTCAACTAATACTTAGCGACCTAAGAGCATTACTGTAAAAATTTTTTAGAGGAAAAAACAATTTTTTGCTATACATGTCCGCCATATTGGATTCGCCATTTTGTTTTTTAAACTTTTAAGTTCAGATTCGTAATCAGCGACCCCAAAAACCCCCATATACCAATTTTTGTCCAAATTTGTGCATATTGAAGTGAGTTATGAGGTTTTGACCACGATTTCGCCGTTTGGACACACTGTGCGGCCGTCCCTCTCCGCCCCCACCACCTAACACTAACTAATTCTGATCTCATGATTTTTCCATTACTAGTTCAAATTCTGTATGACGGCTATATAGAATGAAAAGATTATGCGATCAGAATTAGTTAGGGTTAGGTGGTGGGGGGGCGGGTCAGTGGCTCAGGTGGTAGAGTGTCTGATTCGTAGCAGGAAGGCCAGGGTTCGATTCCCGGGGTGGCATAAATTTCCAAGGTGTGGTTTTTTCTCCTGCTACGGACTCAGTGCCTACTGTCGGGGTCATGGGGCAACCAATGGCAACGAATTTCCCCTTTATCCAGGGAATCGGTAAACTTATTGGGAGCCCAAGTTGGCCATCCCGCCTCATAAAGGTACCCGCCGGCTCTATCTCCTCTGTTTGGGGGATAGAGTAAGGAAAAAGGGAGTGGTCAGCGAACAAATGGTACTACTGAGGAAACTGGGCATGGACCCTACCAAAAAACGGAATCAAAAACGTAAACGGCACATCAATTAGAAACCTTTAAGGGAAAGGCCGGGTGGACGGAGCTAATAGTTGAACACCGACCAGAACCGAGGATGGTGGTCACATCCGAACAATCAGCCATATTTTCTAGGATGTGTCAAGCCCACCCAAGAAGGAAGATCCCGATGAACCTGATATCAAATCTCTCAGGAGACAGATTTCGGTGAAGTTGGTGAACCCTTCCTTCTCAACCCCATCGCGAAGTAGGTCGGCAGGTGAAGACCGAATGGAATTGATATCTCGGCCCAGCCGAGATTTCGATAAAGTCGGATTGGATCCGAAGTAGCAGTAACTTCTTCCCAATGGTCAAAAACAATACGCGGTCCCTTGCATTTGTACTCCCAATAGATTCACAGCATAGGCGGGGAGGGAGTAGCCCTAGGGGAGGGTGTGGGCAGGTTTCTGGATTATCTGGAAACAGAATAGGGACGGGCTTCAAACATTTGACACATTCGACATGAAAATATGGGGAAGTGGGGGGAGTCTGAAAGGGCAGGCGAGACACCCTGCAGGTCTGAAGGTGAGGGGGCCCGACGTTCACACCGAGCCGTAAAACAGCTCAAAAACTCACAAAAATTAGGTAGCATGGCCCGCTCATCAATGATGACCGACCCGTCTAGTAAGTCGACGACTTTGAAAATGGCCCGGGCCAAATAAAACAGAGGGGACGGCTGAAAAACGAGGACAATTGCGACCCGCTAAAGGGCCGAGTGCCGGCAGCGCCAATTGTGATACTGGTGATGAAAGAACCGGTGTGCCCTAAGGAAGCGAGGGGCGGCCGAACCGCCCCTCCCCGGCAATAAACACTACTACTACTAGGTGCTGGGGGGCGGAGAGGGCCGGCCGGGCCGTTAGGCTGGCCCGACCACGCATACGAAAATGTAGGAGTAGTCTTTCAAAATTGATATTTAAAAACTGATACTTATAGGTCTTAACAGTGAGGCAGACTTGAGTTGTTGATGTTTCTTTCGATAGTTTAATATCTTGACCAATATCAACAATTCAAGTCTGCCTCACTGTTAAGACCTCACTGATAAGTTCGTCTCAAGGTCATAGTATACTAGGCTGTTGAACCCATCTTGACATAATCAATAATACATATTATGTTCTACAAAGTACGTAGTGCCATTTTAAAAAATGAAGTTGATCTTCATTTTTCATGAAGGATAAGATGGCCAAAAGTGTACTTGAGCCGAATTATATGGCCGATGGGTCATTCGATAGGGCATCAAGAAAAAACTTACTGTACAAAATTTCAACCCTCTATGTCAATCGGGAAGATAGTTATGGGGTACAATAGAGAAATCAGTTTTTGGTTTATATTCCCTAGTTAATGATGTTTACAAATTCTGAGGAAAACCTGACACATGTCAAGCACCCAAATACATACGAGAAATACACATCAGATCAGAAAAATAAAAGTAGACGTATTTGATATTTTTAAGAATGCTACTCAATAACACTATAATTGACCCCCCACCCACACCTCCTGAGGGTTGGAGAGAGAATTATTTCAAAATCTTCAATGGAAAACCCTTTTTTATAGCAAATCTTGGTTCTCCAATGATTTGATAGTATTGGTGTGATTTCTTTCACAGATGTCGCTGCAATCGGAAGCAGTTGGAGAAATTCATTGGTTTGTTTACCAATAAATAAAAAACTATTTTTAAAACTACTTTTCTCGAGATATCTCCAATTTTCAAACAATTTTACCCATTTTGATTTTTGTTCATTACAGCGCCATCTGTGAACCAAACTGCAAAAACTCCTAGGTGAAATTAGTTTATTTTTTTCTGAAGAATCCAAATCTGCAATGAAAAATGGGGGTTCCCATTTATGTTTTTTATCTTCCCCCATCCCCACGATGGGTGTGTTTGTTTAAACATGTTTAAACAATCACTAAAGGCGGAGAGACACCAATTTTTGAGGATATTTTTCAATTTATCTAAAAAACTAAGGGTCCAGCGGAAAATCGAACTATACCACGTGATAGAGCAGACTTCTATTGTTGAGAAATCACCCTTTCAAGTTTGAAACGTCGACGTTTTTTCCGAACCAGAAAGCAAAATAGCTTCGCCCGACATGAGTAGAAAAATTAAGGGCAGATCCGGGATCAGCGCAAAAAACTCTACAGGGTGTTCATTTGAAAACTTACCAGCCGAATATCCCGAAAAATATGAACATATTAAAAAAGTGCAAAACACGTGTCCAAGGATTTCCAGGGGGAAAGAGGGGGCAATATCAGTTTTTATTTGGCTGGCGTTTTCAAGGTCATTTGAAGGTCAATTTTGTTTTTTCAAATGGAAACCTATATTTTTTATTATGATATCTTATTGTACGTAAAAAGGCCAGTAATTTTCGTAGGATACTTTTCTTTATCCGCGCACTAGTTTTGGAGATATTTAAGGAGAAGTAGATAACAATTTTTTGTTAGATGAAGAACTTTTGTATTTCCAACATGATGGTGCTCCCCCGCATTACACGTTACTAGTTTGCCAGCGGTTAAACAATCGATTCTCACTAACAAGGGGAGTACGCGGTAGACGGGAACCGGATTTTCCTGAAGCTTGCAGTATTTGAAGATGACGTATCCAAATGTAATTTAGCAAAGCAGTAGCGTGTGCTTCTCAAGATTTCCCGAGAAAATTGCATTTGAAAAATCGGTTTACCCGTTCATAAGGAGTTCGCGTTAACCTATCAATATGAAGCGCAGTGGCCGAGGGCGCTACGGGAAAGACTGGTAATCAGTAGGTCGCTGGTTCGTGTCTTGCTGTCGGCATTTTTGTTTTAATCTTTTTTTTAACTTTTATTCCTAAAATTTATGAAATCTGCCATTAAACAATTATCTTTTAAATAGAAAATGCATTTATTTTATTTGTGAGTATTGAAAAAAAGCGAACATAAAAATAATACAGTGTTATATTTACTTTATTACTGCTCATTCTTTATTAATAAAAATAAATTACATGTTAGTATGACACTACCCAAAATGATACTCATCGTAAAAGCATGGGAAACAATAATTTTGTCGGCATCTAGCACACACTATAATAAACGGAGCATTTGTACAAGAGCACGCCGTTTTCAGAAGTTCTATCGGAAAACACACTTCATTAACATTCATAAAAATTTATCTGAATAGTTATTTTTATTTTTTAAAAAGAATATTATTTTCTATTTATACCTCTCGACATTGTTGGGTTTTCCAATAGAACTTCTGAAAACGGCGTGCTCTTGTACAAACGCTCCGTTTATTATAGTGTGTGCCAGATGCCGACAAAATTATTGTTTCCCATGCTTTTACGATGAGTATCATTTTGGGTAGTGTCATACTAACATGTAATTTATTTTTATTAATAAAGAATGAGCAGTAATAAAGTAAATATAACACTGTATTATTTTTATGTTCGATTTTTTTCAATACTCACAAATAAAATAAATGCATTTTCTATTTAAAAGATAATTGTTTAATGGCAGATTTCATAAATTTTAGGAATAAAAGTGAAAAAAAAGATTAAAACCAAAATGCCGACAGCAAGACTCGAACCAGCGACCTACTGATTACCAGTCTTTCCCGTAGCGCCCTCGGCCACTGCGCTCCATATTGATAGGTTAACGCGAACTCCTTATGAACGGGTAAACCGATTTTTCAAATGCAATTTTCTCGGGAAATCTTGAGAAGCGCGCGCTACTGCTTTGCTAAATTACATTTGGATACGTCATCTTCAAATACTGCAAGTTTCAGGAAAATCCGGTTCCCGTCTACCGCGTACTCCCCTTGTAAGATGGATCGGTAGAAGAGGTGCTATTGAGTGGCCACCAAGATCACCAGATCTAACTCCAGTCGACTTCGTTTCGTGTGGCCACTTAAAGTCTGTTGTTTATAAAACACAACTAGAAAACGTTAACGTTTTGCGTCGCAGAATTGTGCAGGAATGTGGAGCTATTCCAACAGATACCTTCAAAAATGTTCGTTCAGAATTTGAGAATCGTCTGTATCATTGTTTAGAAAACAACATAGAACATTTTGAAAATTTGTTATAGTTATAAAGAAATTACAAACTTTCTCGCAGTGTAAGTATGACTCGCTCTACTTCTCTTAAAATATCTCCGAAACTAGTGCGCGGATAAAAAAAAAGTATCCTACGAAAATTGCTGGTCTTTTTACGTACAATAAAACGTTTCCATTTGAAAAAACAAAGTTGACCTTCGAATGGCCTTGAAAACGCCACCCAAATAAAAGCTACTGCTCCACCTTTCCCCCTCGAAATCCTTGGACACGTGTATTACACTTTTTTAATATCTTTCATACTTTTCGAGATATTCGGCTGGAAAGTTTTCAAATGAACACCCTGTATAAGATCCATCCAACAGTATATTGGGAACATAAAAAAAGTTGAAATTTGTTGTACAGTGTAATCAATGATATTTTTGTAGAATTCTCTACAAAGCAATATTTAATTATTTAGAAAATATTTTATGGTAAAATAAACAACAGTTACGTGGGACACCCGGTATTTGAAGCTCGTCAAAATCGGCGAAAAGCCCCTTTTCTAGATTACTATCCTTACGGTGGTTCAGGTTTATACAGCTTTTAAATGAATTGTGGTTAGGTCTGGCTTACATTTGATGGGGATGGGGTGCGTGGGGAAGGGCGAAACCCTCCTTCCGGACTAACAGACGAATTCGGTCATTGGAGAAAAGGCGGCGTTTGCTAACATTTAAAAAACGAAGGCTGAGCAACATTTTTAGAAAAGAAAAATTTGTTTAAAATGTCGAACTGTACAGCATATTTAAATTTCATGAAAATCGGAGACTAGGACCATTTTGTAAATAATTACCGAATGATATTATTATGAGTACTTATAACAACTACTGGCGAAAGTTATGCAAGTTATTTAGAAAATGTGTCGGTAACACGTATTTACCATAATTATACAGGGTGGGGCATTTAAATGGGAACACCTAAATATCTCGGTTATTATTAGTCGTACAAAAAATCTCCACAGAATAAAGTTGTACTGTTTCAAGAAGCGAATTTGATGATGGTAAACATTTTTTCTCAAGGTCATTTTTTTACAAGATTTCAAGGTCATCGATATTTTTTTTAAATGGAATGAGGTATTTTTTAATACATCAATCGATGCAGCTGGACATTCGTTATAAAAAAGTACTAACCTATGTATGTCAAAAAGTTAGTAGTTCACGAGATATTTCAATTTATTAAAATAACTCTAAAACACCATTACTGTCGTACTAAAACGTTACACAAGTAAGTAAACGCTAACGTCTTAGTGCGACAGTAATGGTGTTTTAGAGTTATTTAAATATAAATATCTCCTGAACTACTAACTTTTCGACATACATAGGTTAGTACTTTTTCATAACGATGAAATCTTGTAAAAAAATGACCTCGAGAAAAAATTTTTACCATCATCAAATTCGCCCCTTGAAACAGTACAACTTTGTTCTGTGGAGATTTTGTGTACGACTAATAATAACCGAGATATTTAGGTGTTCCCATTTAAATGTCCCACCCTGTATCTATAATAGTTGTCAATTCAGTAAATTAAAGTCTTCGTTTAGAATACAGCAGTAAAAAACCAGATTCTCCGATAATGTTTTAAAAAGGGTCGCTGGAAAATTCAAAACAGCATTTAATTTCTTTGAACAAGTTAGGCCGTCCACACACGGGTCGATCGGCGCGGCGATTCGGTCGACGCGATTCCAGTCGCATGCGATTCCTCCCTCCACGTGACTTCCAATGCAAATGAATAGAGCCACACACGGGTCGATTCGTGGTCGACTGAAATCGACTCGACTGAAATCGCCGCGATTCTAATCGCGTGCGATCAGAAGCAAAGTTGGAAAATCGCGTGGATCGTACGATTCGCGCGACTCATGCAGGTAAGAAATCACTGATTACGCCGAGATGGATGGACCAATCGGAACGAAACCTTTTGCCTCTTGTAGAGTATGTCCCCGGGGTGGTCTCGTGAAAAAATTTTGCATTTTTTATTCCTTACGATTTTATTTAGGAATAATGAATTATTTCATGTATGTGGACCAATTAGGACGAAACTTGCACCTTTTTTTGTAGGGTATGTCTCTCGATTGGTCCCTTGAAAACAAATTTTGCAAACAGCCCTCTAGCTTGCCCGTGAGGGTAGTTATAGGGTAAATTAGATTTCGCGCTTTTCCGCTCATTTTCTGCTCTCGGATGGTTTCTAAAATTCTGAAAAAAATGTGGCATGTGTCGGGTCTCAAGGCGCAATTTATAGAATTTTTTCAGATTTTTTGGTTGCAAACTATGGTTGTGAAAAATGAAAAACACTTAAAACGTCGGAAAAATGAAGATTTCTGAAAAATATGGAAACATGCTATTTTACTGTTTAGTGCTCTAATAAGCTACCATCAAAAGCAGTGTCCTCGATTTTTTTCAGATTTTTTGTTGTGGGAGATCTTTGACAAAAACAATAAAAACCAAACTGCTTCGACGTTTTTGCTGCGAGAAGGAAAGCTAGACTTGCAGGTTTTACCGTGGGGGTATATTAAGCTCTAATTAGTGTTACTACATTGAATTAAGCAATTTCTTTATCTCAGAAATGCGATTTGAGAGAGTGAAATACATACAAAAACAATTTTGGAGTATTTAATATTTCCGGCCGATGTGTCGTGATTTTACTTGGAATTTAATAATATTATGTTGCTGAATTAAATAATAAATATTTATATTATTCAGTTGCATTTTCTATAATACCTTAATATCATTTGCTGAAAACGGCTTTTTAAAAAATAGCTTCGCTTTCGTTTGCCTCATAAGCCGCTTGAACTATACGCACGTCAAATGTTTTATTGTTATTATTATTATTATTATTATTATTATTTAGAATCGGGGAAATACTAAATACTTCAAAATTATTTCTGTATGTATTTTACTAAAAAATGTTATTTAAATATTTTTAAAACAAGAAAAAATATTGTTAAAAGCATATATGTAAACCATTTCTTATTGAAATTGAGAAAATAAAAAATAATGCAGGACTTGAACCCTAGCATATCCACTCCGTAATGCGATGCCATAGTCATTGTGCCAACCGGTAATGTTTTAAGCGATTCTAACATTTTGGTATATATTCCACAGGAGACGATTTTTTCACTCTCTCAAATCGCATTTCTGAGGTAAAAAAATTACTTAATTCGATGTAGTAACACTACTTAGAGCTTAATATACCCCCACGGTAAAACCTGCAAGTCTAGCTTTCCTTCTCGCAGCAAAAACGTCGGAGCAGTTTGGTTTTTATTGTTTTTGTCAATGATCTCCCACAACAAAAAATCTGAAAAAAATCGAGGACACCGCTTTTGATGGTAGCTTATTCGAGCACTATTAATAGCATGTTTCATATTTTTGAGAAATCTTCATTTTTCCGACGTTAGAGGTTTTTCAATGGCTCTTGAACCATTCGAAAGCTGACCAATAAAAACCCATCCGAGTAAAATTTCAGCCCTCTAGCTTGCCCGTGAGGGTAGTTATAGGGTTTTACTCAGATGGGTTTTTATTGGTTAGCTTTCGAATGGTTCAAGAGCCAATGAAAAACCTCTAAGGGCAGTTTTGATCATCTTAAAAGGCTAGGCCCTTTTACTCGTACCACTAAAAAGTGTGAAATAAAAAATTTTATAAATAAAAATTATAAGTATAAATAATTATGTGAATACACACACGAATTTAAATGCAATACAATCTTTTCGGAGGCGACGCAAAATTGAAAATTTTCCTTAAATTCCTTAAATTCTTCTACATGCTTTCACATATTAATGTAGATTCTCTTCCGACCTACTGATTTTCAGATTCACCATATTCTAATGAAATCATAATCAGCAACATCTGTCATTTGGAAAATTTTCAATTTTGCGCCGCCTCCGAAAAGATTTTATTGTATTTAAGTTCGTGTGTATTCACATAATTATTTATACTTATAATTATTTCATATTTTTTAGTGCGTTTTTCGAAGTCGGTTTAATTTTTTTTATAAAATTTTTTGAAAGTGAAAACGGGAAAACGCGATTCGTGATGTTTGTAAAACACAAATTGACTACAATCGACCCGTGTGCAAATGCCAATCGCGTCCGTCGTATGAATCGTATTTGACGAGCAAGACGTACGAACTTCACGACGCGATTTCAATCGACCCGTGTGTGGAGGTCCTTAGGTCAATGATAGGATACATACATACAGGGTGTATCGTTTATCTAATAATGGAAATATCTTGTGATGCACTGAAGTTACGGAAAAAATTTGTTTACAAAAATTGTTCGGTATGACGGGTACAATCATATAGTCTCATTTTTGTAGGGCTAGAATGGTAGGGACGGGGAATTTCAAAGTTAAGTTAAATTTTTTAAATGGAATGTCCTATTTTGTATACCATAGATTGATAGTGTATCCAATTCTGAGTATACAAGTGTTGACCTTCATATGTCCTAAACCTAATAGTTAACGAGATATTATCCAAAGAAGGAAGAAAATTGTTTCGATCATATCTCGTTAACTATTAGGTTTAGGACATATGAAGGTCAACACTATTATACTCAGAGTTTGATACTCTATCGATCTATGGCATACAAAATAGGACATTCCATTTAAAAAACTTAACTGGACTTTGAAATCCCCCCTCCCCACCATTCCAGTCCTCAAAAAAATTAGACTATATGATTGCACCGTTCATACCGAACAATTTTTGTACACAAACTTTTTTCGTAACTTCAGTGCGTCACAAGATATTTCCGTTATCGGATAAACGAAACACCCTGTATAAAGGGTATCACATTTAAATCGACCCAGTCGAATGTCTCCGAATCTGCTGATGATACTAATAAATGTTCCAGACAACAGTTAAACAGTATCAGGAACACACTTTCCGACGTAGATATCTTTCTTCTATGTGGCCGGGTAGAGGTCATACGAAAGTCAACTTTATTTTCTTAAATGGTATTGTATATTTTTTAATGCACTACTCGGTGTACTTCTTATTCCCTACATACAAGTACTAAATCACTTATGGCAAATAATTATTAGTTTAGAACAGGCCTGGCCAACTTAAATGGTTTTACGGACCACTTCGATAACGCGTAACGTTACAGCGGTCCGCACTTTAGGTAAACATGCTTTTAAAAAATGTAATACAAATACAAAATCAATAAAAGTTTACTGTTATACGTCGCACTTGCGCATTATAACAATGACACATGCAAATTTTCATTGATTTAATATTTTTTGTATGCATACAACGAGAAACAAAAGTTTCAATAGAAATAATAAAATCGTCCGGTGGGCCGCACAATTTAACGCGGCGGGCCTCGTATTGGCCAGGCCTGGTTTAGAATATATTTTGAGCTAGTACTGTACAGGTCTTAGCATTCACTTTCCTAAAGTCAGTATTAGGTCATTCCACGAGAAATTGGACACTTTTTGGAATGATGTTTTGGATTTTATTCAAACTTGAATGTGTTGCAGTCTTTAGTGACCTATGACCTCAAAGGATATTCTGATATCTTAAACATTGTTGATTTTACAGACGTGTAAAGAAAGTGTAATCCTTTCTTCATTAAATCATGACTAGAACTATAACAGACTAATGAAAATAATTTTTTAGGAGCTTATAGTGAAAACATAAGAGTATCTACTAAAAATGTTGTCATTTGAAAAAAAACGGTTTTTTCATCATTCAGGGGCACTTTTGAAAAAATTGAAAAAGATGAGTCCCAAGTGTCCCCTTAACGGGCCTCATTTTAAAAAGATGGGCATATAAAAGTTGACGAAATTAAAATTACTTAAAGTGAACGCTGCACGCGATATACAGGGTGTCCCAAAACTCCTGCAGAACCCGGAAATGGGAGGTTCCTGAGGTTATTTGAAGCGACATTTTCCTCTGCAAAAATGTTGTCCGCGGTTTTGTTTAGGAGTTATTAACGAAAAACACGGACCAATCAGAGAGCGACCTAGATGCGAGTTGGCACAGTCGGCCAATTGACAGTTGGCGCGCCGAAATGCCTGTTTCTTGGATAAAATTCAATAAGTTTGTTCTGTTTATGATAGAAACATGAAAGAAAGTGAGTTTTTTATTTATATTGAAAGCAATCTCAATATGATATTATTATAAATATAGTCATTTATTTAACCATTGAAAAACGATATTTACAAACAAAATTTTGTTTTATTGGTGGTTTTGAGTAGATGAATTCACAGTTCAGTTCTTCCGAAACTGAAACTTCGTTTTAAATTAAATTTTTTCATAAATAGCAACTGATCGGGATTGTAGAAGAAATACTAAAAGTAGCATTATACAACTTCTTTACGTGGGCCTATATTGAAAATTTAACAAATACGTTTTGTAGATCTGTGTCAATTGAACATATTCTGAAAATTTCGTCAAAATCGGTAGATGCAGGAAAAAAAACGACAGGCATTAAAAGATGTAAGAATTCTTAGATGTAGGCCGAAAATCGTGAAAATCTACAATTTTTACCATTTTTAAACGTTTGTAGCTCATTGCAACGTCGACCGATTTTGACGAAATTTTCCGAATATGTTCAATTGACACAGATCTGCAAAACCTATTTGTTAAATTTTCAATATACGCCCACATAAAGAAGTTGTAAAATACAATTTTTAGTATTTTCTCTACAATTCCGATCAGTTGCTATTTTTGAGAAAAAATTTGTTCTCGTCCTGTAGTAAACTAATTGCTCTAGCTTCTCAAAAATGTTCAAATCGTATAGTTCAATATTAAAAAAGTTATCATCTTCGTTAGAGCGTCCGAATATTTTTGCGAGTAACTGTAAACAGTAGATTAACTTTTTTTAAAATAACGTTTAAACAACTACCGCCGAGTAAAACATATACGACATTATTCGGAGTGATGACCAGGACAACATATCAAAAAATCAGCGAGATCGGAGGGTGTTACCTTCTTGTTAATGATTATCAATGATTATTAAGACATTAATTTTTATTTATTTAATCGTATCTGTAATTAATGTAATATCAAAATTCTTTTATTTACTCTATAACCACAGTCAAATCTCATATTTCTATAACTGGATATCCGCGTACTCGCTTGCTGACCAGTTCTTGCTACATATTTTGTTAAATAACTCTGTTGGTTGCAAGTAGTAGCAATTCTAACTTATATAATATCAAAATATACTATCTTACTAATACGACCCAATCAAAATCCCAGAGTTACTTGGAGTCACTTTTGTTATCCTCTTCTAAAGATTAGGGAAACCAATAAAACTGAATAGTTTCATTTCATGGTAATTATTATATTGCATATAAGTATTACAAAATTTTTGAAGATGAATTACAATTAGCCAACCCTTAGCCATTATTTTCTAAAAAGATTATTTCTCACAAACGCTTTCTGTTTATAACACAACGGGAAGAAGTTACGCTATGAATTGATGTACTATTTGATCTTTCTAAAATTCGCTTACAGATTCGCTTGTAACTAACTTCCTACTGAATTTTTGTATTTCTTTTTAAATGATTTATTTGGACATTTTGACATAGTATGAACATAGTTTTAAATCGATATGAAGCAGTGACCTTTTCGATTTTTGTTAGTGATGGGCGCGATACCAATTTTTCTCATGAGTTTTAAGCAATTTGATACTCAAGTAATTGTTTGGAAGGTATGATACGTATCACAAGCTTAAGTGCTTGGTATTGACATTTGATACGAGTATTACTAAAATGAACACTGGCTGGTATTGGTTTCATAAGCATCGAAAAAATAATAAATACATACTGTAGGTATCGAGAAGTATCGATTCCCAAATGATTCCTCCAATAGTCTCGATGCTTTAAATATGACTGTGAGTCGGACTTGACACGGACATTGTCACAGTTGTTTTATAGCAGCTCTCATATTTGCAGCATTATCGGTTACCACTGCAGTTACTTTCTTCTGTATATCCCACGTAATTAATATTTCATCTAAATGATTTGCAATTGTAGAGGCTGTATGACTTCCTGTAAATTTCTTTGTTTCTAAAACATATGTCTTCAATTCGAAATTGTGATTTATAAAATGACAGGTAACTGTGAGAAAACTTTCAGTATTGATACTGGTCCATATATCTGTCGTAAGGCAAACTTTATCAACATTTTGGAGTTCTTCTCGTACTCGCAATGTTTCTTTGACATATCTTTCATGGAGTAATGTCTTTAAGGTTTTTCTACTAGGTACTATATATTTACAATCGCGATGTTTTAATAAATTTTGAAATCCTGTATCTTTGACAATCGAAAACGGTTGTAGATCTAAAATTATTAAATTTAAAATAAGTTCATCGATCTTTTGCTTTCTAACATCATTTTCTGAAAAATGAACGAATGGTGATTGTTGTGTCTATTGTCATAGTATTGATATGTAGACGGTAAGAAAGAGTACCATTTATTACCTGCATATGGAGTATGTTCGTCAGTAGTATCTCCTGCAACTACTTGTTTAAATATGCTATGAGTCTTTGCGTGTTTAATCATGTTAGTTGTATATTTGCTAAATTTCAATCGTTTCGCACACACATTACATTCCACTTCACTATCTTCATCGTTATGTTTGAAATAATTCCAAATCCATGATCTTTTATGAGACATTCTCTTTTCAATATTTGCTTGCAAACTGTATGTAAATTAGCCGAGTTCTATGTACTACGGTGTCGAATCGAAACTGATGGTTGGAAAAATGAAAAATGAATGTAGGAATCGAAGTGGCTCAACGCGTCACGAAAACAAACGAAACTCGAGAACGAACCGTATATTATTGAAAGTATCGATACCAATTCCATCCAAGATCTACTTGCAAAGGATCGACACTTCTGAGTAGGTATCATTGAGGTATCGATATCTTTTGATACCTACCTATTTATACATGCTTATGATACCTTGATACTTTGGAACCAGGTATCGATATCGCTTGAGTAGTATCATAACCCATCACTACCGTCTACACCACAGCGCCCACTGCCTCCCACCAGCTCCACCGTTCCCATGGAAAAAGAACGCACTTCGCCCGTAGCGAGCAGTGCGCATGTCTCGCGAAGGCTTCGCGCATTGCTGTCACGAGGATGCGAGGGGAGCGCCCTGTGCGGCGAAGGCGCACGTTGCATGGAAGAGAGGTTGGTGGAAGAAGCAGGCGTTTGAGGGGCCCCACCCGTGCCCATCTCTGATCTAGACAGTTCGACTAGCGAACTCGAAGTGACAAAAGAATGTAGCAGGGGCGAGAGAGAAAATCTTTCGCTCGCTTGAAACAAATGAAAAACCCAGGGCTGCATCGTTTATTGCCCTGGCCCTCGGGTTTCTCATGGACGACGAAATTCATTTTTGCTCTATTGACAGTTGCATTATTATTGCCAATAATCCAACATGCTCTTATTCGAAATTGTTTAAACTTTCATATAAAACAAGTCTCATGTCTAACACTTTTATACATTTTTTTAAAAACCTTCCCAAAGTTTAAATTGTTAATAATATTGCAGCATTTGTACATGGATTAAATAACGCTGGGAAACTAATTAAATATAATGAAAACACGCCTATTAATATACATAAAACATTTATTCAAACCTGTTATATAATGCTCAATAATGAGTTCTTGGAATAATTAGTTTCAATTTGAATTTCAGAATTCTGTCTTTACAACGTTACCCTCGGTTACACAATTATCTGAAATTGATAATATTGTGGATTTTGATGGTTTGAAGTATTGTTACTTTATAGCAAAAAAAGTTTTTTCAAAATGTTGAACTTCGAAAATTGACTTTTGGCCAGTAAAATCGCGTTCTCGGACCACTGTGGTTTTGCCGCAAAGGGTGGTCTCTCAAGATAAAAGTCTGCTTTATCGCGTGATATAGTTCGATTTTACGCTGAAACCTTATTTTTTAAGATAAACTGAAAAATATCCTCAAAAATTGGTGCAAAAGTGGTGTCTCGCCATCTTTAACGATTGTTTAAACATGTTTAAACATTCATAATGTATTAATATTGAATATCACTGTATTCGGGAAACTCTACAGAATCCTGTAAAGAACCTGTCAAGTTGAAAAATGTTTTTTTAAAATTATGTTTCGTCTCTTATCATAAACCCCGGCGTGTATTTTCCCACTCCGAACAGCCATCTCATATATCTCTCCTGTAGTCTCTCTAATCCTTCCCTCTCCTTCCATCCCCAAATTTCTACTCCATAACATATCACTGTGAAATTAATTTATCGAAAAGAAAGCCATAGTCTCCTACCCCAATCCTTCCCAAATCTCCTTTTCCCTATTCCCCATATTTGTCCCAATAACGACGCCCCTTTCCTTAATCTTTCTTCTACATGTGCTCTTTGACCTCCATCTCTCGTGATCGTATATCCCAGATACTTGTACTCCCTTACCCCCTCTATTATTTTTCCTTTCCATCTCCAAGATACCTTCTTCCATCTCCCCCCGCCCCTCCTGCATCTCATCACTTTTGAGTTTTCAGTGTTGTGCTCTAATTTTTTCCCTTCCAGATATCTTTCCAATACCCCTATCATCCCCCTCATTTCATCCTCATCCTCCGCTGGTATCGCCACGTCATCAGCGTAAGCTAATGTGAACACTTCCCCCCCCCAGCTTAACGCCACCCCACCCACCCTTCTCTAATTCCTCATCCAAGTCCGCTAGTAGCAGAGTAAATAATAGCGGATTTAACGGGTACCGTTGCCTGACCCCCCTTGCCGTCCAGAAATTTTCACCTTCCTCCTCCCCTACTTTCACCTTACTTTTCGTTTCCCTTAACACCTCCTCACATCTACTCACCAATCCTTTCCTCACCCCTCTTTTCCTCATTGCCCTTATCAACACCTTCCTGTCCACTGAGTCAAATGCAGCTTTCAGGTTCACGAACAATGTTAGCAACTCCCCCTCACCTTTCTCTTCACCTGTCTATTTATTAAATAATTTAGTACATAAATATTGTGAATACAACCTAACCCCTTCCTAAAACCGGTCTGGCTTGCCGGCAGCAAGCTCTTCCCCTCCCCCTCTCGTCTTAATCTTTCCGCTAACACCGCTGCGTAAATTTTGTACACAGTCTGCGTCAAGGTTATCCCTCTGTAATTCTCCACCACACTGCTGTCCCCTTTTTTTGCTACCGGTACCACTACCCCCTCTGACCAATCCTCCGGCCATTCCTCCCCTCTCCAAACCTTGTTACACCCCTTATTAACCATTCCTCTGCTTCGCATCCTCCATATTTCCACACTTCTTCGGAATTCCGTCCCCTCCCGCCGGTTTCCCATTCTTCAGCCCCTTTATTACCCTTCTGATTTCCTCTATCTCTAGTTCCCTTTCTACGTCCATCCTTCTTTCTATCATTTCTCCCCTTCTTACTCTCCATTCCACCCCTCCCAATACCTTCTTAAAGTGTTCCTCCCATTCTTCCATCCTTATGTTTTCGTCAACCCTTGTTCACCTCCTTCTTTCCCTATTCACAATCTTCCAGACCTGACTTTCCGATTTTATTTCCTCCACCTCCTTTTCCCATTTTTTCCTCTTCTTTCTCTTTTTCTCCTCACATAGCCCCTGGTATGCTCTTTTCATCTTCTTAAACTCTGTTTCCTCTCCACCCTTCCTTCTCCAATTTCTTAATTCCTGCCTCACTTTCCTTTTCTCTTCTTTGCATTCTTCATCCCACCAGCCTTTCCTCTTTACTTTTTCCTTTTTCCCCACCTTCCCCAGTACTTCCTTTATTTTTTCCTTTAATTCCTTCCAATCATTCTGACTTCCCACCTCACTACTTGCTCTCTTTCCAAATTTTTCCCTAAATTCCTCTACTCCCTTTTCCGACCAACAACCCCTATCATTCTTTTTTCCTTTCCCCTCCCTCCCTCTATTCTCCCCCACTTCCTCTTTTAACATTACATTATTTCTTCCCATCCCTGTTTACCTTCGTATCCTTTGAACTTCTGTATCCCCTTCCCCCTCTTCCTCTCCCTCTTCTATCTCTCCTCCTTCCCTCCCTGTTCTCGCGTTGAAGTCCCCCCTATAATCACCCGTACTCCTTCTTCTCTCCGTTCTACCCACTCCCCCATTTCTTCTAATTTTGTATCTAAGTCCCATTTACATATACCCCAACCACCCACCACCAACTCCCCTCCAACTTCACTTTCATCATCATTCCCTCCTTCCTTCTTCTCTCCCCCTTTTTCCTCCCCAGCTCTTTCATCACTGCCATTAACATACCTCCCTTTGCCCTTCCCTTTCGTTCCTCCCTCTTTGCCCATTGCACCTCCCACGTTTTGGTAACCTACTCTTTATTCTATTCCATCCCTTTTCCTCTAGCCACGTCTCCAACAAAATAATCACCTCCCATTCCTTTATCCCTTTCCAGAAATCCTCCCCCTTATTTGTCAGACCTGCCACATTCCAAAAACCTATTCTATACCCTGAACCATTCCTCTTTTCCCAATGTCCCCCCCTGATTCCTCCCTTATTCGTTTCCCTGGTCCTCCATCCATTTTTCCTCTATTTCGTCCCATCTTTTCATTTTTCCATTTACCCATATTTTCTCATATCCTACCTGAACATTCTTTCCATTCATCCTTTCTTTCTCTGCCTCTCTCTCAATTTTCCATCTTGCCCTTCTTTCTTCCTCCGTTAAATCATCGTCTATCCTTTCTCTCTGCCCCCTTAGCTTTCTCTTCCCTTCCATTACATTCCTTTTATTTTCCCTGTCTACCATTTTTACAAGTACCATTCCAATTCCATCCTTTCCTACCATTCCTATCCTTTTAATCTCCTTTATTCCTTCTTCCTTCAACACCATCCTTTCCCACACACTTTTGACTTCCTCTTTTACATCTTTCCCTTCCACCTTTATCCCCCTTATTATAATATTATTTTTCTTCTCCTCTCTTGCCCTCTTATCCTGCCTAATTTCCAACCTCCTTATTCTGCTCCTACTTTCTTCCATTAATTCCCCAACTATCCCTCCATTCCTCTTTCTATCCATCCCTCTTTCCTCTTTTACTCCCCTTTCCCTACCCCTATCCACCCCTCTGCTTTTTCCACCATCTCTTCTAGTCTTTCCATCCTCTTCTCTATATTTTTCCCCTCCTATCTTCTTCTTCCCTTCTCTCTTTCCTCCACTCGTTCATCATTCTTACCCTGTCCTCCCTTGCTTACCGCACCTCTTCCATCATCCTATCCCTTTCCTCCTTAAACTCCCTTACTACTTCCCTCATCTCTTCCACTCTCTTATTCCCTTCCTCCTTACCTTCCCTCATCTCTTCCCATAATCTCTTTATTTCTTCTAGAAGTTGCCTACATATTCCCTCCCCACCGCTATCAACTCCGTCCCCAGCACTATTTTGTACTTCTCCGGTGATCTCAGCACCAAGGTGCTCTTTCTGAACTCTGTTGCTAGCCCATCGCCCTCCCCTCTCCTTCCCTTCCCCTTTTTCTGCTACTACCCCAAATATTATCTAGACTTCCAATTGCCTACATCCTCCTTACCTACTTTCCCTACTTTCCCTAACCTTCCTACCTTTTCTTTACCCATCTTTTTATCTACCTTTTCCTTTTCTTTTTCCCCTTTTCCACTCATTTTCTGTATCTCCTGACTGCTTCTTCATTTGACCTTCACTTTTACCACCTAATCTCTTTCCAAAATTGCCGCTTTTCTATCCTACCTCCGTTCACCACTAGATCACACCACCTGTCACTCATTCTCTCTCCTCCTGCGCAAACTACCTCTGCCCACCAAATCTAACCTAACTTTCCTCCTCTCACTTTTCCCTTCCTCTACCCTTCCTGCCCCACCTTCTGGCCCTATTCCCTTTTACCCCCTGATACCCTAGCACCTCACACGCCCTTTTCCCCTACTTTCTCCCTACACACTGCTTATACTCTTCATTCACACACTGTAAATCTCGCTCAGTACTTACCACACAACAGCCTTTCTCGCAACCGGAAACGGAAGTCCGAGTTCTTATTAATTATAATATTAAATTTTTTTATTACCCGCGCAACATTATTAGAGAAGGTATTACACTTAAGAAATATTTGTATTCATGATTATTTATATCAATTATTACTAATGGCTGGACCACCGGATGGGACACTAGTATAATTTAATTGATACAATCCGAGTGGTAAGATTTTATCGTGTGGGTACGTTCAATTACTCGATTAGGATGTTGGACAATAATTATTTTAATGGGTTTAATGAATTTTGCGTTAATTATCAAAGAACACAAATATTATGTAATTGTCGCGAATGAATTGAATTTAGAATAGAAAGAATTGAAAGAAGATATTACCTACGCTAAAATGCACGGTGTTGACGCACTTGCAATGTAGGGGTCTCGGAGTAACTTTATCACTGCCTAATAGATTTTACACCGAACTCGCGGAATCTACACTCTGTCTCACGGAAGAAGGGACTCGTTCTGCGCAGCTCGACTGATCGCGGAAGGCGCTGCGAACCTCTCAACTCCCACTCCACCACCATTCCCCACTGTCGCATGCAATTATTCGCAATGGGAAATCGGGATTATATTATTATTTATTTATTATTTATTTATTACTTTTTTATATATTTATATTTATTATTTATTTATTTATTTATTTTTTTTGCACGCGTGGCGTCGCTTCAGTGCCACTGCGCGCATGCGTTGTGCATTGGGAGTACTACCAATCAGGGCGAACCTGCGCAGCGAACGACGCAAACCGGTCGTTACCCAAGTCCCTTCTTCCGTGAGACAGAGTGTATACGGTTAACTTTGATTCGAAGGGGAACTTTAGCCCCATCTCACTGGTAGTTGATTTCCGAGATGCAGTACGACGCGACACGATTCGTGACTACGATAGTACTAGCCCCTGAGAGGGTTAATACAGGGTGTTTACCTACAGGTGGGAGAAAATTTAAGGGGTGATTCTCGACGATAATATAAGACGAAAATGAAGAATAACTAGAGGGCTATTGTTGCTCGCTCGCTTCGCTCGCGAGTAAAGTTGTTTTTGCTCGCTCGCTTCGCGAGCTCGCGGGTAGGACTGCTCCAGCGAGAGGGTTAGTGATACGCATGGCTAGTAGGGCCTACTGCTATTAATGTTTTTTTATTTGACTCTCCAAGAGTCACACAAAGAACTTCCCGATTCGTTACTCCTTCGCCAACATCGCTAACATCGTTTTTTTTTGTACTTTCATCGATATTCTTCCAAAATGTATTCTTGGGAGTAGAGATGATTAACCCACTCTTGCATTGGAATAACTTTCGATTATTCCAAGCGGTAACATTAGCATGAGTTAAAAAAAAAGTTTTTTTTAATTTAAAAAAAAAATTAAGAAAAAAATTTTTTATGTAATTGGGTTTGGTTCTTTGGTGGAAAATTTTCGTCCTCCCTTATAAATTGCATTGTAGAATCAACTCTTTTCGAAAAAAAACTAAAAATCTAAAAAACTACTTGACCAAAATGGACCAAAATCTAATCAGCTCTAAGTTACAGCGGGGCACATCGATTGCATCATTCATCATCCTGATCGCGTTGCTATTTGTTCTGAAAACGTTAACGAAAAATTTGATTACATAGTAACGGCCATACGCACACACACACACACACACACGAACATTTTGCTGAAAATAGTCTAAAATGACTCCAATGACCATGAAACGTGAAGATCTGCTAAAAAATCGATTTTCGATTTTCGGGGTAATTATAATAACTTCCCTATAAAATCGGGAAGTTAAAAAAAATTGCGATTTCGGCCACGTTATTAAATTATTAACAGTTAAAAATCTGCCCAATAAGCGGCAACTTTCCAACAGCGGTGCACGTTGCGTACGTCACACAGGGGCGCGACAGTCTCGTATCAAGTGACAAACGCATGCATACCTTGGTTCTCATTTGGGGCCCCAGCGAGGTGAAAATGTTTAAAAAATCGTTGGTCGTCATTGAACCTACCTACTCGTTATAAATCCACAAGGGCATTTCTAATATCCGCCCTATGGAATTATCGAGTAGAAGGGGTCAATGCCCTTTCACTTTTACATTCATTTCACACATATCCACAAATCCTTATCCTGCACTATAACTGTTCATAACACCGTACTTAATATACTGGAAGAAACGCTCTATCACTATATACAATATCATACACACGCACTACGAGTTTCTGCGAACGGAAATCTTCGACTCGTGCGAGAAGAATCGTCCGTACAAGCTAGTATCCGTATGCACACTGATTCAAGACAGCTGATGTGGTCAATGCACACACATGAAATACATATTTCGCGGTCACAGACAGAATGAGAAGGAATCACGAAATTCGTGAAAACAGGATAGACAATGTATTGGTATAGCAACGCGCGACGTTTGGGCGGTAGTTTGCTGTAGATCTTCATTTGTTTTATCGATCTGGCATCGACCTCATCAGCTGTCTTGAATCAGTATGCATACGGATGTTCGCAGAAATCACACACGACCTCAAGATGTCCGTTCCGTCTGTGAACAAGTCTCGCGACGTAAATCAAGTTCCATAAAGTGCAGTGTTTCAATATTAAAGGATTACCAGTTCTTTACATTCTCCTCATTTCCCTCAGTAAACTTGTACTCTCTGTAAACTCGTAGTGCGTGTGTATGATATCGTAAATAGTGCTAGAGCGTTCATTCCAGTTTATCAAGTACGGTGTTATGAACAATTACAGTGCAGGATAAGGATTTGTGGATATGTGTGAAATGAATGTAAAAGTGGAAGGGCATTGACCCCTTCTACTCGATAATTCCATAGGGCGGATATTAGAAATGCCCTTGTGGATTTTAACGAGTAGGTAGGTTCAATGACGTCCAACGATTTTTTAAACATTTTCACCTCGCTGGGGCCCCAAATGAGAACCAAGGTATGCATGCGTTTGTCACTTGATACGAGACTGTCGCGCCCCTGTGTGACGTACGCAACGTGCACCGCTGTTGGAAAGTTGCCGCTTTTTGGGCAGATTTTTAACTGTTAATAATTTAATAACGTGGCCGAAATCGCAATTTTTTTATTCTTCATTTTCGTCTTATATTATCGTCGAGAACCACCCCTTAAATTTTCCCCCACCTGTAGGTAAACACCCTGTATACCTCTGCAATGATGGGTGGTACCTGTCAGTACCCTTCAAGTGAACATTCGTGTTTTGTCACCGTCCAGTTGAACGTGCGTATGTTTGGGCCCTAAACTAAACTAAACAGCTATGTAGATTTATCTATGGTGGCTCTGTTCGTTTGTCTAGGACGGTTCCTGCCAGAGATGATATTGAACACCTGTTCGTCATCCGTAACAACCTTATTGAACAGTGCAAATTTCTTCTCTGCCATTTTTTCGTATAATCACAAATAACAGAGGTATTTAAACATTTCCATGATTACATTTTATTTATACCTGTACCGAAACAAGACTTGTTGTCAACTATTAAGTAAAGTTAATAAGTAAAACTATTTCTGTTGCCACAATTTTTTGTAAACTGACATTCGTTTGCAAAATACGAGTTGAAAACCACATTCGCAAGACAGAAGAACCTTGAAATAAGGGTACCGTGCCTGCTAGTATGCTTTGAGCAGTGATCGTAGTGTTGTATATTCGATAATTTATGTAAACGCCAACGCATCACGATTACTAATTGTAAGTCGTAGACACGTCAGCCAAAACATTGAGTCACTAGAACCAAACAACCCTGAGACCTTTTCAGTTCCACGTCATTCTTTCTACAGCGCACATTCCCACTTCTTTCCACATTTTCCTCTCCAAAACCAATTAATTATATTTAGGGTGTCCCACGCAACTGGAACAAGGTGTACCTCCTAAACCAGGCATGCACAGATGTACGATTTGGGAGTCGGAGCCGTGACGTAGCTCGGACGTATGGAAGGGGAACCCACTAATTGTAAGCGTGACTTGTAAACACAGCGCAAGAGAAGACCAGTGGGAGGTGCGTGGGGAAGTGGAGAGCGCGCCTGAGTGGTCAGACTACAATAACGTAGACGTTCCCACTCTCACACGCATTCGTGGGCCCAAAGCGCTATTTGGCTATTTCCACCCTCCCAGAGTTCGAGCTAGGTCACGGCTCTGAGAGTGCACGGGAGCCTTTTGGGAGCACAAGAGCCGCTCTGAGATCTAAGATCTGCATGCCTGTCCTAAACGGTCGGGAATAGAGGAAAATGTTATAAGAAATAGTTGAATGGCATCAGACGGTGCATACTACGCAACTAATTTTATGCACTTTTGTGCATCGGTGCATCAGTAAAATGCAACTGCACTTTTTTTAAAAATGGGAACCTACATTTTTGACTGCACCAATCGATGCAATTTGTTGTGCTCTACATAAAAGTACTACATACTTATGCCCTAAACTTATTTATTAAGAAGTTATGTTAAGAATTGTTTGTATTTGTTAAGAGCCCCCTCCCCCCGAGATATAAACTATCAAAATTGACTATATTTCGGAAACGGTTTACGTTAAAATGAAATTCTGGCAATGTTTTGGAAACGTCTCGATGTCAGCAATAATAATATACGATAAAAGATGCGGGTTCCAATTTACAAATTCAAAGTTGACTTCACTGTATGGTGAGGCGGCTCGGGTAGTAATAGTTCTATTAGGTTGGATAGAAAGTTCTGGCGGTTTTTGTTATTTTTATTTTAAATGGTCTATTTTCGATTAAGTTGGTGTTACATTGCATTGACTTTGTATATAATTTTAACCCGGCATTAGTTAGGTGGGGTCTCACAGACTCCAGAGATTTTAGATTGATTGTAATATTGTAAAGATGTTTCATTAGTTAAGTATTTTTGAATAATAAAAATTTAATTTCGTGGTTCTGCGTTTTTACTCTGATAAATTGCAAGCCTCTTAAGCAATACCTAATCTTATATTTATGAAAAAGGTATTTATTTCTATAATACAATATATTATTTCGGTGGGTCTGTGAGACCCCACCTTACCATTTACGATACTCTATGAAAATGTGATATTAATTTTACTTGCAAGTTAGCTTTCCCGATTTCTCAGGGTGTTGAAAAAAACATGGGCAAGAAGCAGATTCGAACAATTTTCCTTTCCCAGTTCAAACTAGGTCGGAAACCTGTCGAAATTGTTCGCGATATCAACGAGGCGTTTGGCCCTGGGACCACTAACGAACGCACTGCACGAAGGTGGTTTAAAAAATTTCGAAGCGGAGACGAGAGCTTTGAAGACGAAGAGCGCAGTGATCGGCCGTCAGATGTTGACAACAATGACCTGAGGGCCCTAGTTGAAGCCAATCCTCTTGGGAGCTTGCTTCTGAATTGGGTATAACGCATACAACAATCTGTTCTATCTGTTCAATCTGTTCAATCAGAAACTTGGAAAGAAAATTGGAAAAACAAAAAACCTTGATAAATGGATGCCGCACGAATTAAACGAACATCAACAAAATCGTCGTTTTGAAGTGTCGTCTGCTCTTCTCTTGCGCAATAAAAGTGATCCATTTCTCAGACGAATTGTAACGTGCGATGAAAAATGGATTCTTTATGACAATCGGAAACGATCGGCTCAGTGGCTAGAGCACGACGAAGATCCAAAACACTTTCCAAAGCTACAGTTGCACCAAAAGAAGGTTATGGTGATAGTTTGGTGGTCTGTGGCCGGTTTGATTCATCACAGCTTCCTGAATCCTGGTGAAATTATTACAGCTTAAAAGTACCGCCATCAAATCGACGAAATGCACAAAAAACTTCAATGTTTGTGTCCAGCACTGGTCAACAGAAATGGGCATATCCTTTTCCACGACAACGCCCGGCCACACGTCGCCCGACCGACCCTTCAAAAGTTGAACGAATTGGGGTACGAAACTCTACCTCATCCATCATATGAGCCAGATCTCTCGCCCTCGGATTACCACTTTTTTAAGCACCTCGACAACTTCTTGCGTGAGAAATGCTTCAAATCTCAGAGATATGCTGAAACGGCATTCAATGAATTTGTCGCCTCCAGGACTCCAGAATTTTATTCAACCAGAATAACAAAACTTGTTTCTCGTTGACAAAAGTGATTGCAATGGTCTTTATTTTGATTAATAAAGTTTTGTTTGAGCTGAGATATGTGCATTTGAATTTAATACAGTAATTCCTCAATCGGAGTCCTGGGTCGCCTATCTAACCGTAGTCCAGTGCCTACTCACTCCACTGCCGGCCAAAGCTGCGCCGCGCCGTAGGGCGGCGATGTTTGATCTCGGCTCGGGTATATCGGTGTGAACACCACACATTGACTCGACTGAATCGAAGTCTCAAACTTCTTAATTTTAATGATCGGTTTATGGGACTTTAACCAGCTTATTCCTGGCGTTTCTCTGATTAAAATGGTACCAAAAACGATATAATTGGGCCAATATTTAGTGGTTTAATCGACGATGAAAGTTTCGAACGCAACGAAGAAGAGCGTATTGAAGAGAAAGAGACGCGAACAGTAGCCGCCGCCGACACAGTTCAAAGGCCCGCGTTGTTGCTGATCTTCGTTGCGTTCGAAACTTTCATCGTCGATTAAACCACTAAATGTTGGCCCAATTATATCGTTTTTGGTACCATTTTAATCAGAAAAACGCCAGGAATAAGCTAGTTAAAGTCCCATCGTGATATCATAGAAAATAAAGAAGCTAAGATTTTGGTGTTTCATTGTGATGACGCACTGGCCTTTAAACTGTGCCGGCGACGGCGACACGCTTCGGCCACGCGATCCTATTTCATTCTGTCCTTCTCTATATTCGGCTCGTCGTTTGAAATCTCGGCGCCGTCGACGGAGTCATAAAAAAATAGCCTCTCTACGCTACCCAAGTCCGTTCAAAACACGGGTGTTGGGGCTCCGATCGAAGAATTACTGTAGTTGAAAACCGCCACAACTTTCTTTCAAACCTAATAGTAGCCAGTTATAACTAAGACCTCTTGAGATACTTGGGTACCCAGGTACTCGGCTGTCTCATGTGATACCGGGTACCCGAGCACTTGGTAAATCTCTTGTGATACCGGGTACCCGGGAACTTGGTAAATCTCATGAGATACCCGGGTATTTTTGCTCTACTCGGGTACTCAGGTATCCAGGTATCTGATATACTCGGGTAGAGGCACTAGCTCTACCTTGTACTGTATATTTCACAGTGCATATAGATTAATCAATGATTTTGTTTGGATATTTTTCAGTGGGCGTGCGGGGGTGACTGGAGTGATGGGATGGGGCCAGAGCCCCATGGAGTTCGGGTAGACCCGTCTCCGGCCCAGCTCCCCAGCCCCCTCCGCCATCAATATCACCACTGCTCCTGCCAGAGTCGCAGAGGGCCGCCACGATCGCGATGGAGGCCTCTAGCAATCAACAACAGAAAGAGAAGGAGCCACGTGTTCATAGGCCTTGCGCCTTCGATAAGGTAACTATATAATTTCTATGGACTATCTTTCATGCTTCCTCTAAATCTAACGTTTGCTACCGATCCGGATTCAAGAGGAACTTTTGAACTTTACTGTTATATAGAGAACATTGTGTAAATTGCAGTATAGTAGTACACTAATGTCCCATTCTAAATCAATTCTCGGTTCTGTGTTCTCACCTATATCGGAACAGGACACTATTTTTTGTGCTTCGATGAGAGGCCTCGCTCGCCAAGAAGTGTAAACATAACAAATCAATAACAAAACTTCTTTATTTTTCATAATCTTTTTATGGGACTTTGACCAACATATTCGTGGCATTTTTTTAATGAAAATGACATCAAACATGATATTATTTCAATTATATTTACTTGTGTAATGAACGATGGAAGTTTTCGACGCAAAGAAGGAGAGCGTATGGGAAAGAAAGAGACGCGGAGGGTCGTGGCGCGCCGGCACAGTTCAAAGCATTTCCCATACGCTGTTCTTCCTTGTGTCCGCAGCATTCATCATTCATTACACAAGTAAATATTATCAAAATTGTATCATATTTGGTATCATTTTTATTAGAAAAATGCCACAAAGATGTTGGCCAAAGTCCCGTAAAGAAATAATTAAAAATTAAGAAGTTTTGAAATTGGATTAGTAGCGGTTCTGAAATATTAGATGTAGAAATAAGTTCTTTCCGATTTTTTGGTAAAATAAATGTTTTATTTAGAAAGAGATATATAAAATGAATCTGTCGAAATATTCGCCATTACTTTCTATGACCTTTCATAGAAACTTAATGTCTTTGAGTCAATGTATTCGTTCAGGTATTTTTGGGCGTCTTCAAGGGTTTTGAACTCTGTATCAGGTGATGCTGTAGCGAATGGAAAAGGTGGTAATCTGTAGGTGCCATGTCAGGAGAGTAGGCCGCATGTGGAAGAAGTTCCCAACCTCGTGAAAAAAATCACCTCTTTCGTCCCCGCAGCCGTATGCGGGCGAGCATTGTCGTGCAGCAATATCAATTTGCGTCTGCGTTGTCCAGATAATGGTCACCCGATTTAAACGGCTGATACCAATTTCGACAAGTTCTATCAGTAACAGCCCCTTCACCGTATGCCTCACATACCATTTGAGTGGACTCATTCACTGGTTTTCGGAGATTAAAAGCGAATAAGAGGTAATGCCGAATATGCTCCTTCGTCGGTGACATTGTTAACGATAATAATGAGGTTATAATGTGAAGTTTGTTGCATTGCGACAATATTTTGTTCTTCCTATGTCGGTATTGCAGATTGCTAAAGTAGCGAAAGATTATCTTGCAAAAAATGATTATAGCAAATGATTGAAATTCGACGGAAAGAACTTATTTCTACACCTAAATATGAATAGTCTGTTGAAAAATCGCAGTGTCGCGAAGCTAACGTATTAGAGGTAAGTTATCGCCGTGTCTCACTCTGTAGAAAATATTTATGAAAACTGTAACTGTAATATACAGGGTGGCCCACATAACTCTGAACAGCTCAATATCACCGTTACATTTCGTTGTACAAAAAAACTTCGTAGGACAAAGTTACACTGTTTGAAGGGCCACATATAACGGTGTAAGAGAAAAAAATTTCAAGGTCATTTTTATGAGATTTCAAGGTTATCGATGTTTTTTTAAATGGAATGAGGTATTTTTTAATACATCAATCGATGCAGCTGGACATTCTTTATAAAAAAGTATTAACCTATGTATGTCGAAAAGTTAGTAGTTCAGGAGATATTTCAATTTAAATAACTCCAAAATACCATTACTGTCGTATTAAGGCGTTACACAAATAAGTAAACACTAACGCCTTAGTACGACAGTAATGGTATTTTGGAGTTATTTAAATTGAAATATCTCCTGAACTACTAACTTTTCGACATACATAGGTTAGTACTTTTTTATAAAGAATAACTCAAAAACAAATACCTCATTCCATTAAAAAAAACATCGATAACCTTGAAATCTCATAAAAATGACCTTGAAATTTTGTTTCCCTTACACCGTTATATGTGGCCCTTCAAACAGTGTAACTTTGTCCTACGAAGTTTTTTTGTACAACGAAAAGTAATGGTGATATTGAGCTGTTCAGAGTTATGTGGGCCACCCTGTATATTTTAGTTTGTTACTCGTTCATTTTTACTTTACTCTTATTATTTTAAATAGTGCTAAGTCATCTTATCAACTATAATTTGGAAAAAGTTAAATTTTAATGTAGATGTTGATAATATAAAATCTGTATTTATTTCCTCACAACTTACTATATTAAAAAGAAAAGAATAGTAAGAACAATGTACATGCGATATTAAGTATAGAATACTTACTTGTAAAAAAATATTTTGAACTAGCCGCGACGCTCAGGCTTATCGCGTACGTTTTCTCGGCATGGACGGATCTCGCGTTATTGGACCCTGGCCTCCGGCAAATCGGGGATTTCCCTACTGCGATCCTGGCTGGATGGTTGCCTCTCGTGTAGCGGTCGACGTGAGTCGTTCCAGAAGTGGACTTTCCATTCTTTGTCCGCGTGAGATGGCAACGGGGTCAAGAGGACGTTCGTCTCGTGTCCACATTCCCTCGTCGGCGCCTCCAGGTTCGCTAACCCGGGCTCAATCTTCCCCTGATGATTCGGCACAAACAATGATCCGCGACAGGTCCTTCGCGCGCCTCGTCTCGAGGGATTTTCGCAAATTTGCGGCAGGAAATAGGATCCGGGCCCCTCTTTGAAGTCCGGGTAGGCCCTGAAACGCTGGGCGTGATGCGACGTTCAAAACGCGATAATTCCGTTCCGCTTTTGGCGGCTGAAATGATGTGTTGTTGGGAAGGAAAAGGAAGAGGAGCGTTTCGTCCTAGGCCCGCTAGAGGACTCATCGGTAAGGCTATCAGCGGGCCCTGCCTTAGACGCTGGGATATCGGAAGGCGGTTGAGGACGGTTTACAGGGTGTCCCAAAATTCGTGAAAATCCCGAAAGGGGGTGGTTCCTGAGACCAATTCAAGCGACATTTTCCTTTGCACCAATGTCAGCCGCGGCTTTGTATAGGGGTTATTAATGAAAAACACGAACCTATCAGAGCGCGCCCTGGCTCGCCACGCCGGCAAGCGAGCGTCGGTGGTATGCCGTGATATCGCAACGAACAAGAGTTTCTCGATAATGTGAATCTTCTCCGATTTCAATGAGCTTTGGATATGTTGTCAAGACCATGATTCTGAACAACATATCTCTTTAGACTATTTGGCGGTCGGCTTTAGTTTACGAGATAATCGTAAGAAACATTACTTGTAAATTGATATGGGTGTTCTTGATAGCGGGCACGGCGTGTTGATATCTCCGAAACTAAAGCCGAACGCAAACTATTTCAAAGGAAAAAGATATTTAAAACGTCGAGTTTTATAACATATTTCAAGGTCATTGAAATCGGTGAGGACCCACATCATCTTTATCCGACTTACGGCAACTTTACCCGAGCGAGAGAAGAAGCAGAAACTGATTGTATTGAAAACTTTGTTTTGCTGCTTCGAAATGTGTGTCACTCGGTCACTCGGTGACGAACTGCACAGATGTCTTCAGGTATACGGCAGTACCGAAAGGTAAGGGACGTACGGCCAGGTCGACGAACTGCACAGCCGGTGGTAGATTGGCTGGTATACTAAGGCCTAAGGGATGCGCGGTCAAGTCAACGATCCAGAATTTCACTTTCACTTTCGAATCGATAAATAATTCGTATGTTGATTTCACACAGATGACGTTCGACAACGTCATCCGTCCTTTTACCCAGCAAAAGGTAAAAATGTCAGGTTGGCGTAGCGTCCCTATTGTCCTATACCTTCCTTAAGAAACATTCTAAAAGAAGGACAGACAACGTTTTCGAACGGTTACCCATCGACTCTGCGTACCAATCTGCAGGAAAAACTAAACATGTGTTTGCCATAAATCTTAATGCGGTCCTTCTCGTATCCTGTTTTTCGTCTAACCGTCCCGTCGTTTTCGTAAACGTGCTACAGCGTGCATTTCGAATTTCGACACTCTAAATGCTCTACCTGAAATCTTTAGAAAAATCTTACGGAAAATCAGTGTCGTTCGAGCCGCGGTAGAGAGAACATCTCCAAAGATTTGTCAATTCAAAGCTAACGGTTGCTATTAGCTGTGTTTTTGATAGTGATATTTAAACTAATCACTAGACTGCGGATCTTTATGCAAAATGAAAGTTGGCTGCCGCTATTACAAGGGACAGGAGCCAGACAGATATTTGATTCTTACTGTGATCACTTTAAGAAGTTGAAAATAATACATTGGTGTTTTGAAATTATTTTAATCTCTCTACTGTCTTAAAATGCACCTATTCATGTTTGCTACAAATGCATGAAATCCGCAGTCTAGTGAGTGCATTACCTGATTGTTGTGATTTGTGCAGCAGTACAAGGGATATGGCAATTATTATTAGTGCATAACTATGTGTCGACAAATGTGAACAGTGATTGTGAGTGTGGAAAAATTTCAAGGCATCTGTGTGAAATAAACATACGAATTATTTATCGATTCGAAAGTGAAAGTGAAATTCTGGATCGTCGACTTGACCGCGCATCCCGTCGACCTGGCCGTACGTCCCTTACCTTTCGGTACTGCCGTATACCTGAAGACATCTGTGCAGTTCGTCACCGAGTGACCGAGTGACACACATTTCGAAGCAGCAAAACAAAGTTTTCAATACAATCAGTTTCTGCTTCTTCTCTCGCTCGGGTAAAGTTGCCGTAAGTCGGATAAAGATGATGTGGGTCCTCACCGATTTCAATGACCTTGAAATATGTTATAAAACTCGACGTTTTAAATATCTTTTTCCTTTGAAATAGTTTGCGTTCGGCTTTAGTTTCGGAGATATCAACACGCCGTGCCCGCTATCAAGAACACCCATATCAATTTACAAGTAATGTTTCTTACGATTATCTCGTAAACTAAAGCCGACCGCCAAATAGTCTAAAGAGATATGTTGTTCAGAATCATGGTCTTGACAACATATCCAAAGCTCATCGAAATCGGAGAAGATTCACATTATCGAGAAACTCTTGTTCGTTGCGATATCACGGCATACCACCGACGCTCGCTTGCCGGCGTGGCGAGCCAGGGCGCGCTCTGATAGGTTCGTGTTTTTCGTTAATAACTCCTATACAAAGCCGCGGCTGACATTGGTGCAAAGGAAAATGCCGCTTGAATTGGTCTCAGGAATCATCCCCTTTCGGGATTTTCACGAATTTTGGGACACCCTGTATATTGGGATCGGTGACGGATCAGGTACTAGCGGGAAAGGTCTTTGACTATCTGTCCATCTTGTGGCGAGTGCAAGAGGTTAGCCGCCACACGCTGGTACTCAGATTTTCCCAGGGAGAGCGATCGCAATGGTCGTTTCGCAACGACACTGCCCTAGGGCGACCCGATCTCTCTTTACCGGTTCAGAGGGATGTCGGCAAAACCTGCCACGTCACAATCTATTTTCACCTAATGACGTTACCGGCATAGGCCCACACAGGTCCATGTGTATTACATTTAATGGTTCCCTGGCTGTCAGTACGTCTAGTTTTCTGTGTGGTCCTTGAGATGAATTTGTCATCATACACGGTCCGCATAGTTCCATCTTCTTCGAAGTGCAATTCACGTCCCTGACGAGATTCTTTTCTTTCATACGTGACTTATTTTGTTATGCTATAGTATTTACTGGCATTTAATTCCTATTAGTGCTCTTTCATCCTTCTGTTTATTTTCAGTTTCTTTATCATTTTCTTTATCGCCAGCATTTTTGTGGTTCCGGATTACCAATCGACAGTTTCTATCTGCTAGCGTCGTTTCCAGTATAAATATATCATCTACCTCCATAGCTTCGGTGACAATTTCCTGTCTTTCCGATTATCTGCGCACTTCCATCTTTAGATATGACAGTAATTTCATTATTGTTTAATTGACTCACCGACAGTAAACTGGCGTGCAGGTTTGGCACATATAGCACGTCCTTAATTGTTACAGTGTTTAATCTTCCACGTGACCTGGTGGTTTTCCTTATATCTCCCTTTGCCTCGGACGTCACTTCTCTATTGTTTTCGGCTACTTTTATAACCGTTCTACATGGTACAGTATTGTACATCTATCCTATGTTAGGTGACATGTGTGAGGTAGAACCTAAGTCTAAAGCTGTCTTATAATTACTGCTTTTAAATGTGTGGAGAATATATTCATTTCTGACTGGGTTACCATATTGCTTTGGTCGTTTCTGTTTCAAAATTGTCTATTATTTTTGTTATAACTCCTATTATGGGTATAGTTTATCACGCGGTTTGCTTTCCGGGTCTTCAATAGAGAGGCGGAAAACAAGTAGCTTCAGGTTTTTATAGCCGCGATAGCCGGGCTGGGTCTTGCCGTGCTGGACACAGTCCACCCGTGATAATCAGTGTTCCTCTAGGATTCGACACATACGCAAAAGATCTAAGATTGATATTTCGGGCGCCAGACATCGGAGGATGTCACACGAAATCACGCGAACAAAGGAAGCCTAGGAGAGCACGGCAGCAAAAGACAGAATAGCTCAGGATTGGCGCAGGATTCTACGCGGAATCGGACAGGGCGTTCCCCACTGCGGGAATGGACCTCGGAATGAATTTCACTCGTTTAACTGAGACTAAATAATTTAATACCAGTCTGATTCGACCAATAATACTGTACACGCTGTCGGGTGGATACCCGGCAACAAAATAGCAACAAAAGATTATAACAACAGTGTATATCGATTTAGAAAACTACGTGTTCGGCGGAAGGCCGACACGTGCGCGAATTCGCTGTCTCCAAGATGGCCGCGTCGGACTCGGTATTACGCCGGTTGATCGGGCAAACGAACAGCGATCATACCATACCGATTCCCGATGGAATACGCGTTTCTCGGAATAATGAAAATAACCCGCGTCGGCAGCCGTCCGAGAGTTAGGCCGGCGCGGGGGTCACGATGCATTTGACTAATTTACAAAAAATGACTGTGCGTGGCAGCGTCGAACAAAATACGCGAACACGTGCAGATTAAACGGATCACTCGCTTTTCGCTTCTCACTGGGAACTCGTCTAAGGAACGCAAACGGACTGTCGTTACTACGACACACACGAAACACGCGGTTGTCCGAAGGACAATCCGCGCGTACAACCGAGTTGATTCACAAAACGCTGCTCGAACCACAAATGATAGATCACAAATAATATCCTCGAATATTCAATGGAAAACCTGATTGGCAGTTACCACTGGCAGCGGCGAAATTGTCGTAGCGTAACTACGGCAGCTTACGATACAAAGTACTACCAATACGCATGACGCACACGCGTTTACAAGGTTCGGTGGTAATTCGACTAGATCTTACGAAAGCCTACGCAGCAGTGCCCGTGATTTTCGGTGGCTCGAGGATGCGGAAGTGAGGCGTCCCCCACTCTTTCGGTTTTACGCCCGCCAATTATTGTCGCTCGCGATGTTGTTACTAAGTAGGACCGGCGCTCGCCAGGAGGGCCCCGGACCTAGCCATCTTCCTGTTTTTCCTTAACGATGGCCCTTCGGCCACCGGGACTGTCGCGAGACATTCCAGGCCCGCTCGAGCCGCTCCTGCAGGGGACTGTTGATTTGGCGGGGCGAGACGTCGACGGGACCATCTTCCGATGTTACTCTATGTCCCCTGGTCCAACGTCGGCGCCTCCAGGTTGGTTGGCCTGGGCTCGAGGTGCCTTTAATTTCCTGTGCACAGATTTGCACAAAGGGTCCGGTGGTACGAGGCAGGCCTTGCGGCGGCAGCATGGCATCAGCATTTCCTATTGGCAGCGAGTGGTTAGCCGGGCTTAGGGAGCCCGCGCTACGGTCCAATAGGCACGACGTTCCAAAATTCTTACAGTCTCAGTTTTCATGTTACACAATATACCGGTGGGAGCGCTTACTGCTGTTATATTCTTAAGGGGAATCTATACCCTCAGATTTTGGGGTATTTATCAATGTTATCAACCTCTGTGCAGAAAAAAAGTTTGGTAACATTGATAAGCACGCAACTGCATAATGAACACGAGATGGAGTTGCTTGCTATTTCCATATTCTATTCAGCTCGTCGCGAATGCCGTTATACAGGGCAGGTCGCACTAATATTAGTGCCACCGATGAGAATATGTACCTCGTCTGTGTCAGTTTTGCTATCATTCCACATTGACAGCAGTGCAGCAGTGAAATGTTGCACAATATCGCAGCACTGATTGACAGTCCTCCAGACTAGGCGCCATCTCGTCTAAACTAACTGAAATAAAATTGGCTCTAGATTGGCTCTACATCAGGGATAACCTCTGTCTTCATGAACGTAATATGGGGAAATCTATACTAATGTGAATGAAATCACGCGCGGCGATTTTTTGTCCTTATACGAGCATATTTTGAGCTGCACAAAGGCTCATTTGATAGAGGAAGGTTCATCACGGCGCGCTCTGCTCATCATATCAGTCAAAAAAATCTCTTTGAGACAGGAAAATACATTGAAATCTGCGGTTATTTTTCTAGATTTTTTCTCTACTTTGGGCACTCATATTATTAGATATATATAAACATAATCTCGTTAAATCAATAGTATTTAACCTTCCTCTATAGAATGAACCCTCACCCAGCCATAAATCGGCTCAAATAAGGACAAAAAATCGATGCGCGTAAACCCATGTTTAGATCCAAAATCTAGTAAGATTCTAGTTACTTCAGTAGGGTATAGATCCCCCTTAATTAATGTGCCAAAGGGCGGTCCGGTCCTGCCGATATTAGCTTTGGGGTTTACTTTCTACTTTCAAAAGTGACGTGGTTGATTTGTCACGTCACAAGTTACTGTTCGCTTTACTCTCCGGTGTGTGTTCCCACTCTTCTCCTCTCTATGGTAACATTTTCTAGCCATATGATTTTTTCTTCCGCATATGTAACAACTAGGGGTGTGCGGGTACCCGAGCCTCGGGTCGGGTCGGGGTCCCGAAAGTTTATAAACTTCGGGTACCCGATGGTGTTTTAGAGTTATTTAAATCGAAATATCTCGTGAACTACTAACTTTTCGACATACATAGGTTAGTACTTTTTTATAATGAATGTCCAGCTACTGCATCGATTGATGCATTCAAAAATACCTCATTCCATTTAAGAAAATACTGATGACCTTGAAATATTGTAAAAAAATGACCTTGAAAATTATTTCCCTTACACCGATACATGTGGCCCTTCAAACAGTGTAACTTTGTCCTAAGAAGTTTTTTTTTTACAACGAAAAGTAACGGAGATATTTAGGTGTTCTGTTTCTTCGGACCGGGGTGGGTCCAGGGTGAGTCCAGAGGTCTAGGGGTCCAGGGTGAGTCCGAAGAGCACGCTGTTGCTCGCGAAGGGGTTGAGCTGAGCCGTTCCGACAGTGGACATGCCATTGTTTATCCGGACGAGGCGGCGACGGGGTCGAGAGGATTTTTTCTCGCGTCCACATTCCCTCATCGGCGCCTCCAGGTTTGCTAGCCTGGGCTCAGTCCTCCTCTTGGTGTTCCGTCAAGAGCGATGATTCGCGATAGGTCCTCCGACCTCCTCTTCTCTAGGTGTTCTCGCAAATTGTCGGCAGAAAATAGGATCTGGGCCCCTCCTTGTGGTCCGGCTACGGTCCTGTAACTTCTCGTTGCGCCCTGTGACGCGTCATTTATACGCGATAATTTGGTTCCACTGGTACTCGGACTTCCCGGAGAGAGCGATCGCAACGGCCGTTTCGTTACGCTACTGCCGGAGGGCGACCCGGCCTCTCGTGAACGGTTCGGAGGGACGTCGGCAAAACCTGCCACGCCAACACTTTGTATTCAATAGACTCAACGTTTTCACTCACCGGTGGTTCCGGGTCTTCTATTATCTCCTTGTACAGCTTCTTTGCTTTCAGCGTAACCCTTGACCATGCGTAATAATTATTATTCTTTCCGCCATTTTTCCAATTATTGTTCCTCTTCTCTTTTCTAGTCTTGGTTCGCCATGTGTTTCTTCTAAGCATATCTTCTAAGCATGTGTTGCGTCTAATTTTCACATCCAGTAATTTTCTTCACTACAGACCATTCTACTGAACCACGCTCTGCTACCAATTGTTGTGGAGATCGGTCAGGACATGGTCTGCGTGAAGTGAAGTGCATAGATATAATAATATGTATAATATAATTTAATCCTTTTGTCATACATTGGGTAAATCGTAAACTCCTCATAATAAGAATCAGATTGTGACATTTGCGTGAATAATGCACGTTTGTTGTTTTCGTCAATATTAAGTGTTTCACCCTCAACGTCCTCGACAGATTCGTTATTATTATCATTACCAAGAACTTCTTCTTGAAATTCTGTATCTGGTAATGTGGCACACAGCAATAAATCAATTTCTAAAACAATTTCTGAGTATAAAGGATTATTCGCTTTCAACCATAACTAAGGCATTCCATACTTTCCTCAGGTCAATTAAATTTTCCCAAACTATTTTAGATTTTGTTGGAACGCCCCGCACCAATATGTATAATTCATGATTTAGATTTGAAGGTGCAGTCGAAGGACAGATTCTTTTTAAATTTTCTTCTAATGGCAATGGAAGGTGAAATGTCCTCTCCTTTACTTTTGGAAACATATGTTTATGCGGCATATTTTTATGCATTATTGTACCCATTCTTACTGCATGTATAGAACCGTTGCGAATCTTCTCGTGATAATATCGGAAAATAAAGTGCACGTCACCGTCTTTGTATCCAATATGATTTAATAATGTTTGCATTACATTTCTCTTATATGTTCTTTTATAGTTTAATGTGTAACGATGCATCCTGTACAAACGTCGCAACCCTATTGTTTTTCGTGCAAACGTCCTTTATACATTAGGGTTTGTCGGTTATCAAAAACCGGCTTTGAAAACCTTTTCTTCAGTTAAAAAAACCGGTTTTAAATTTGTACATAACACTTGTACATTATATTAATCCGCTATAATGAATTTAATGTAAGCGAAGAAGAAAATCAAGACATATCGTTGATGAAAAATGCTATGGAAATAGCAATAAATAAATATCTGCAAGAACCTGAAGAAGTGACTTTGTCTAGTCCTCAAACATTAAAGAATGAGTTCTTGGTCTTAGAGGCTACAAATAGAAGAACAGAAAATTTAGATTTATTATTTAATGCTTTAAAGACAATTAAGCCCAGTTCAGTAGCAAGTGCGCGAGTTTTTTCTATTTCTGGTAATTTTGTGTCCAAAGTAAGGACACGAGTAAGCAATAAATCCATTGACGTTCTTTGCTTTTTGAAGTCATGCTTTATTAAACAAAGAAAGAAGTAAAATGATAATTTATATAAACGTAAAACATTTGTCAATTTCTGTGATTTTTTAAGAGTATTATTTTGTTAACTTTTTATTTTAATAATTTTATATTTGTACATATGTGTACCTTATGTTTCTTTTTTTGTATTTTTGATTATAAATAAAAAATTAAAAACTTCTATTGTAAGTTGTAAATATGTCTTGTTTTCTATCTGTAAAAATTCAAAATCGGTTTAAACCGATTTCATGGAAAAGTTAAAATTCGAAAACCGGTTTTTTAAAAAGTCGGTTTTTGTATAAACGTTATTATACATGTTGCAGTATCTCTCGCGTCGGTAAGGTAGAATCACTACAACTAGGATTTGCAATACCGGACCAAAAATACAATACCGGTATTAATACCGGTATTAGGAATTTTCAAAAGAGGTACAAAAACGCAGTTGTTTCTTTGCTACATTTATTAGTTTTATACAAAAAATAATAAACTATAAAAATATAAACAATTCTGTTATGTACAAATATAAAATAAAGGAACAGATGTTATAATCAAATATTATTAATAAGAGCAATAAAATAATAATTTTTAACATTAGGAATAGAAAATATAATATAAAAAAATAAACCATTACAGTATTATTATACAATAAAGGAACAAAACATATAGTATTATTATTAAGAAGATTCTAACAACTAAGAGTAAAGAGGTAGTATAGATACTAAGAGTAAATGTCATAAAAATCTTGTTGTGTAGTCTATTATATAACATCTATTAATAGAAAAAAACATTAACTAATTTATTAAGGGGGATCTATACCCTACTGAAGTAACTAGAAAGGAACTAGAATCTTACTAGATTTTGGATCTAAACATGGGTTTACGCGCATCGATTTTTTGTCCTTATTTGAGCCGATTTATGGCTGGGTGAGGGTTCATTCTATAGAGGAAGGTTAAATACCGCGCGCTCTGCTATTGATTTAACGAGATTATGTTTATATATATCTAATAATATGAATGCCCAAAGTAGAGAAAAAATCTAGAAAAATAACCGCAGATTTCAATGTATTTTCCTGTCTCAAAGAGATTTTTTTGACTGATATGATGAGCAGAGCGCGCCGTGATGAACCTTCCTCTATCAAATGAGCCTTTGTGCAGCTCAAAATATGCTCGTATAAGGACAAAAAATCGCCGCGCGTGATTTCATTCACATTAGTATAGATTTCCCCATATTACGTTCATGAAGACAGAGGTTATCCCTGATGTAGAGCCAATCTAGAGCCAATTTTATTTCAGTTAGTTTAGACGAGATGGCGCCTAGTCTGGAGGACTGTCAATCAGTGCTGCGATATTGTGCAACATTTCACTGCTGCACTGCTGTCAATGTGGAATGATAGCAAAACTGACACAGACGAGGTACATATTCTCATCGGTGGCACTAATATTAGTGCGACCTGCCCTGTATAACGGCATTCGCGACGAGCTGAATAGAATATGGAAATAGCAAGCAACTCCATCACGTGTTCATTATGCAGTTGCGTGTTTATCAATGTTACCAAACTTTTTTTCTGCACAGAGGTTGATAACATTGATAAATACCCCAAAATCTGAGGGTATAGATCCCCGTGCATATTTTCGAAATGTAATTTTTTAAGCAGCGCGCTCACACACACACACACCGTCAGTGGCGAACCCTTACAACTGTGAGGTTAGGTTTCAGCAAATGACAAGACAACGAATGATTGATGTTGGTACTACTGTAAATACGTATTTCAAATAAGAGTAGATGCCCAAAAAAACTATTATTTATAGCTAATACCGAAAATACCGGTATTTTACCTTAGTAAATATCGGTTTCACGAAATTGCGAAATAGCACGAAATACCGGTATTCGGTGCGGTGTACTGCTTGGAGATGACAAGAAGGTCCCTGAGGGGGCGTAGAGGCAAGAGGGGTCTATTGTTCTGCATAGCAGTAGTAGTGTGTGTGTGACCGCTTCGGCCAATAGAAGGCGCGCACCTTCCAAGCTAACCAGTCGGGCGCGCATTCTTGTCTACGTCACCGCATTCCTGCCAGGAACCTTCTTGTCATCTCTCAGCAGTACCCGTATTGCAATCCCTAACTACAACGACACGCGGGTCGTACAGCCTATAGCGCTTTAATATACAGTGGAATTTCTTAGTATTCAGGGGCGTAGAATGAGGCTCACGGGACCTCGCCACTCTCTCCGAGGTTATACGCGAGCACGGTGTATTATAGAGGTGTTACAACTAAGCCCTCTGTAAGGCTGAAGTTTTGAAAAAGATAGCGGTTGGTTCTCTGGTCGCCGCCAGATGGAATCCTGGTCATCCTCGCAGTTTTCAGCATGTCCATGTAGCCTGTGCTAAGGTATGTACCGTACATATACCTTAGCACGGGCTACATGGACACGCTGCTACACACAATCTCATTCACATACGTACATGAAAACTGCAATGATGACTAGGATTCCATCTTTTTCACTTTCCCGAGAGTAGTCCGAACACCTCTATAATACACCGTGTTCGCGAGTAACGGATAAATAAAGACCGCGAGTAAGGTTAGTCTGAGTCTAGGACCGGGGCATGCTAACCCCATCACGTGATGGAGAGCAACACCAGCGCCGCCGCAGTCCCTGGGCCGTAACAAAGTGGTTGAATTATTTCCATTGTAGCTTATACCCTCTCAGAGAGGATATGAGAGTGCTCACGCCCGGGTTTTCGATGCCTCCGGTATAGTGCTGCCCCCATACAAAATCTTACAAGGAGAACCCCCGCTCTGTCCGGCACGGATTTAGTTCATACTTTACAGAGTTATAGATCTCGTTCCCCTTATTACGAAAATACCCAATTATAGGTGCAGACGCTCAATAGTTTTCGAGATATTTGCAATTAAAGCTTCATAACCGTAAAGTATCTGTTTAGTTCAGATTTTTACCAAGCAGTGGTGTGGCGTAACAGCAGCGAGCTGAACTGTTACGCCGCAGGCCCGGGTTCGAATCCCTTCGTGGCAAATTATTTTTTATTGTTTTTTTTCTTTCTTTAGGAAAGCATCCTTTAAATGCTGCTTTTCGTTTTCTTCTTTTTCTAATTCATAAACACTCGCGACAGGAATATTAATTAAAGAAGATTTCGATGTAGAGGCTTGAGGATTCATTTTGACTTCTTGCTACGACTATAGAAAGAAACTGACTGACGAACGAAAGATGCATTTCGAGACAGAGCTAGTATCAAATCTCACGATAACGTAAACAGTTTACAGAAAGTTCTGAAGAGCGCGAGCCCCATAGCCCGTTGCCAGATCGAAGCCGATAGATCTCTACACCGAAATCTTCGTCGAGTAACATTACTGTCTTTACAATAAATACCATTTTTGCATATAACAAAAATTATAAGTATTATATTTGATTTCTATATTTATTCTACGTAACGTATATTGTTTATATTATACAAACTACAGGAAGCATGATGGCAAGCCACATTAACCACTCTGATTACTATTCATTGCATTTATTCTATTTTGTATTTGTATTTATATTTATATTTGTTGTTTGTTATGTATTTGTATAATTATTAATTATTGTTTTATAATTATTATTTTTTGTATATGTAGTAATAGATCTAGTGTTTCTTCTGTAATATAATAAGTATCATTTTCAATTAGTCCTTTAGTGAATAAAAATATTTTATTTAAAATTTATTTAACATTGAAAATGCATTTTCCATGAAAAAAACAATAAAAAATATTATATTTGATTAGCTCGCTGCTGTTACGCCACGCCACTGCTTGGCAAAAATCTGAACTAAACAGATACTTTATGGTTATGAAACTTTAATTGCAAATATCTCGAAAACTATTGAGTGTCTGCGCCTATGTTCGGGTATTTTCGTAATCAGGGGAACGAGATCTATAACTCTGTGAAGTATGAACTAAATCCGTGCCGCACAGAGCGGGGGTTCTCCTTGTTAGCCTGGATCAGCTCATAGGCGCACGGTAGAGCGGATTTCCCCTCCCACTTTTAGCCTGGATCAGATCGCATGCGCACGGTAGAGCGGATTTCTCCCTCCCGCGCCAGAGATGATCAGATCTTACATCATTTTTATGAAAGAGAAATTAATAGTTTTAAGAACAATCTCTCTCTCTCTCTCTCTCTCTCTCTCTCTCTCTTTCTATTTCTAGATTTAATATACAACTTGGAGAAAAGTTGCCGAGAGTTAGAATACATTTTACTCTCAAATTAACTTACATTTTGCGTAGTTTTCTGCAAAACTTGACATGAAAATATAAATTAATTTAATATTCAGCATAGGATAGATTATAGATTATACTCTAGCCATATGATATAATTGAAACCGTTTAATCAATTTGATTGCTAATAATTACGCTAATCGTGAATGTATTCAGATAGCACACGACGTTTTTTGGACGTCGTTTTTACGTCTATTTTAGGTCTGAACGTCTCACGTCCCAAAACGACGTCTTTTGGAGCAGAATTGGGCAAAATATGTAATTAGATACAAATTTCGGATCACGAATAATAGATATAAAATTAGTAATTAGTTACTCGAGGATTTAGATAGAAAAGTATTTTGTATTCAAAATTTAATTAGATATTTTTCTATCTGCAGCAGAAGGATTCGAAGCGATGGATACATTTGTAAATAGCATCAGTATCTAATTCGAAGATCCTTTTGGCCAGCTCGAGGCTTGAACGAACACGTCCGAGGCCCGAAGGTCGGGCTTCGACACTTGAGCCCAGAACACAATAGTAATGCAATAAACAGGGGTAACCCGACGGCCAGCCAGGTTTATCGGCATGAAACCGCTAACAAGTGAATGCTGAACTTGTTAACTTCCCGATTTTATAGGGAAGTTATTGTAATTACCCCGAAAATCGAAAATCGATTTTTTAGCAGATCTTCACGTTTCATGGTCATTGTAGTCATTTTAGACTATTTTCAGCAAAATGTTCGTGTGTGTGTGTGTGTGTGTGTGTGTGTGTGTGTGTGTGTGTGTGCGTGCGTATGGCCGTTTCTATGTAATCAAATTTTTCGTTAACGTTTTCAGAAAAAGTAACAACGCGATCAGGATGATGAATGATGCAATCGATGTGCCCCGTCGTAACTTAGAGCTGATTAGATTTTGGTCCATATTGGTCAAGTAGTTTTTTAGATTTTTAGTTTTTTTCGAAAACAGTTGATTCTACAATGCAATTTATAAGGGAGGACGAAAATTTTCCACCAAAGAACCAAACGCAATTACATAAAAAAAAATTTTTTTCTTAATTTTTTAACTGATGCTAATGTTACCGCTTGGAATAATCGAAAGTTATTCCAATGCAACAGTGAATTTATCATCTCTACTCCCAAGAATACATTTTGGGAGAATATCGATGAAAGTACAAAAAAAAACGATGTTAGCGATGTTGGCGAAGGAGTAACGAATCGGGAAGTTCTTTGTGTGACTCTTGGAGAGTCACACACCAAATAAAAAACATTAATATCAGTAGGCCCTACTAGCCATGCGTATCACTAACCCTCTCGCAAGAGCAGTTCCACCCGCGAGCTCGCAAAGCGAGTGAGCAAAAACAACCCTACTCGCGAGCGAGCGAAGCGAGCGAGCAACAATAGCCCTCTAGTTTATTTTTCGGAATGCCCTCACGAAAGTGACACGAGCCAGTCCGTGGCGTTCTTCCGATTAAGAAGACTAAACTCGATAGAATTCGGACTGTGTCTATTGATTTTACTCGTGAAAATATCTTGGAAATTTGTATTTAAATACAATTTTTGCCCATCATCTGTGATAGGGCGACGAAGCGACGAGGGCCTCGGGAGCCTTGGCCAAGTGGTGCAATAAACACGGCCAGGCAACCCGACGGCCAGCCAGGTATGCGGCATGAAACCGCTAACAAGTGAATGCTGAACTTGTTAACTTTCCGATTCATAGGGAAGTTACTATAATGACCCCGAAAATCGAAAATCGATTTTTTAGCAGATCTTCACGTTTCATGGTCATTGGAGTAATTTTAGACTATTTTCAGCAAAATGTTCGTATGTGTGTGTGTGCGTATGTATGTCCGTTTGTATTAGAGCTAGGACCTTTACCCGAGTATATGAGATACCCAGGTACTCGGGTACCCATGAGACACTCGGGTAGACCAAAAACACCCGGGTATCTCATAAGACAGCCAAGTACCCGGGTACCCGGGTGCCCAAGCATCTCATGAGATCTCAGAACTGGCTACTAAAATTATTACTACCCGAGCTGAATTTCAGTTATGATTCGGTCCTGTTATTCTGTATTCTCTTCGGCCGAAGAACGTACAATGTATGCAAGCAGACAGAGTGACCGTAAATTAACATGTATATGATAAAACACAAAAATTGTTCAGCATAATCGGGCAATTATCGATATCTCGACCACTACACTGATTTCGATGATTTTTTATTATGGTATACAAATCGACATTTTTAACAAATAGTGTTTGTTATTTAAACAATTATTTAAATACATTTTTATGCTGCACAAATAATGTATACACATTTGTTTAGATAATAATTATTTAAATAGTTTTATAAATAATTTATAAATAAATCAATTTTTATACTGTATAGAAACTTGTTAACTTCCCGATTTTATAGGGAAGTTATTGTAATTACCCCGAAAATCGAAAATCGAATTTTTAGCAGATCTTCACGTTTCATGGTCATTGGAGTCATTTTAGACTATTTTTATCAAAATGTCGGTATGTGTCTGTGTCTGTGTGTGTGTGTGTGTGTGTGTGTGTGTGTGTGTGTGTGTGCGTGTGCGTGTGCGTGTGCGTGTGCGTGTGCGTGTGCGTGTGCGTGTGCGTGTGCGTGTGCGTGTGCGTGTGCGTGTGCGTGTGTGTGTGTGTGTGTGTGTACGTATGTCCGTTTCTATGGTATCAAATTTTTCGTTAACGTTTTCACAAAAAGTAACAACGCGATCGGAATGATGAATGATGCAATCGATGTACCCCACTGTAACTTAGAGCTGATCAGATTTTGGTCCATTTTGGTCAAGTAGTTTTTTAGTTTTTTTCGAAAGGAGTTGATTAAACATTGCAATTTATACGAAAGGCGTATCCACCGAAGAAGTAAACGTAACTATATATATATGAAAAAAAAATTTTTTTATAAAATTAAAAAAAATTTTTTCTTGTTTTTTTTTAATTAAAAAAAATGTTTTTTCCAATTATGCAACTAATGCTAATGTAACCGCTTACAATAATCGAAAATTATTCCAATGCAAGAGTGAGTTAATCATCGCCGAGAATACATTTTCAAAGAATATCGATGAAAGTACAAAAACATTTATATTACAATCTTTAAATAAACAATGAGTTCAAAACGAATTGTTAACTGAGATTAAATTGAAAATTAATATAAAATATATGATAATTAATAACATTGACGTTGAAGATGAATTGGTTAATGGAGCATGCGGAATATTAAAATTTATTACTTTTCAAGAAAATACTAAAATTCCGTCTATATTGTGGTTAGATTTTCAATTGGCCAGAGTAGGAGTGAAAGTAAGAACTCGTTATCGTGATTATATGAAAAATGCAAATATAAATAAAAATTTAACACCAATAATAAAAAAATATCGAATCAAGTAAATATTTCGAGTGAAGCAAAATAACAAATTACACGTAGTCAATTTCCAGTGGTTCCTGCTGAAGCGGTTGCGATTCATAAAAGTCAGGGACAAACATACGAGAAAGTATGTATGGATTTTAAAACATCAGAAATACGAACATTACAAATGTTGTATGTAGCACTGAGCAGATTTTCAAAATTGAGCGGTTTATATATTTTGAGAAAATTTAAATTAATAGTATCGAAGAAAACCAAGATCAATACTGCAGACCCGGATAATGATGGGTTGTATCGTTTGCGAAAAACTAATTAAGACAATTTATTTTGCAACATTAGTATGCTATAACAAGGAACCAAGCGAGCAACGAGCATACGATATTGGTTTAATGCGACGCCATATAGCAAACATTTTGATAAGTAGAAAACTATTGAATTTCCCTGAAAACGTATAATCGTCTTAAAACGTACACTTAATAAATAATAATAATAATAATATACAGCAACTAACGAATCGGGAAGTTCTTTGTGTGGCTCGTGGAGAGTCACACACAAAATGAAAGACATTAATAGCTGTGGGCCCTACTAGCCATGCGTATCACTAACCCTCTAAACAAAAAACAACCCTACCCGCGAGCGAGCGAAGCGAGCGAGCAACAATAGCCCTCTAGTTTTATTTGTTATTTTCATTATTATTCCAATAATAATTTATTGTTAAAATAATTGTTCAAATAAATAACTTTTTGAATGGATGAATATGGAAATATATTGTAAACATTTATTCATTTAGAATTTAAACAATTATTGAAACAATAAATTATATTATTGAAATAATAATTCAAATATTGAATATAGAAACAAATTATAAAAATTGATTTATTTAAACTATTATTTTGACACTAAATTGCTATTTAAATAATAATTCAAATAATGAATATACAAATAAATTATAAAAATTGATTTGTTTAAACCAGTGGTGAGCAACCCGTTGTGGGTCAAAAGTGGAATATGGAAGACTACGCGCGGGTCGCAACTGGCAACGAACGCAATATTAAATACTTTGTTGCGTCGCGCGGCGTCGCGCAGTGCCGGATTCCGGCGGGCCGCAGGCAGTTTGCTAACTGGCCAAATGCGGTCCGCGGTCCTGCGGGTTGCTCATCACTGGTTTAAACAATTATTTCTACAATAAATTATTATTCAAATAATGAATATAGAAACAAATTATAAAAATTTATTTGTTTAAACAATTATTTCTACAATAAATTATTAGTGAAATAATAATTCAAATAATGAATATAGAAACAAATTATAAAAATATATTTGTTTAAACAATTATTATAACAATAAATCATTGTTGGTTAATTAGTAATTCAAATAGTGAATATAGAAACAAATGATAAAAATTTATTTATTTAAACAATTATTTTAACAATAAATTATTTATGAAATAATAATTCAAATAATGAATATAGAACAAATTATAAAAATTTATGTGTTTAAACAATTATGCTAACAATAAATTATTATTGAAATAATAATTCAAATAGTGATTATATTATGGAAACAAATTACAAAAATTTTTTTACTTAAAAATTGTTTAAATTATAAATAACAATAAATAACTACATAAATAATAAATATTATTAGTCCGAACACAATACAGAATACAGAATGACAGAACCGAAATCCAGAACCGAAAAATAACAGTTATAGAATCGAAATAAGCCAAATATAAGCCAGAACCGATATTCTATTTATTGTTAGTAACAGTCATAACATCATTTCGGTTCTTCATAACTGTTTCGAGAACCGGATCCGATATCGTAACAGTTTTCAAGTCCTGGAACCGAGCACGCGGATAGCCGACTATCTCATGAGATACCCGGATACTCGGGTAATTTTCGTTTACCCGGGTATCTCATGGCTTACCCGAGTACCCGAGTATCTCATAAGTCACAGCTCTAGTTTGTATGATATCAAATTTTTCGTTAACGTTTTCTGAAAAAGTAACAACGCGATCAGAATGACGAATGATGCAATCGATGTGCCCCGCTGTAACTTACAAGGAGACCGCGCGGTCGATGGAACACCGATTTTCCTGAAACTTGCAGTATTTGAAGACGTCGTCTCCATATGTAATTTCGCAAAGCAGTAGCGCGCAATACTCAAGATTTTTCGAGAAAATTGCATTTGAAAATCGCTTTACTCGGTTATAAAGAGTTTGCGTCAATGAGTAAACATGAAGATGAGTGGCCGAGGGCGTAGAGTGAAATACTAGTAATCTGTAGGTTGCTGGTTGGAATCCCTGCTGTCGTTATATTTTTTTTTCTTGAAATTGATATCTACCTCAATTTTAATAAACCTAAAATCTATTATTTAAAAGTTATTTTTATTTTTCAAGTAGAAAATACATGTTTTTTTTATTTGTGGGAAATGGGGAAATAAAATAAATCAAACATAAAAAAAATAATACGAAATGTTACTTTATAATACAATTTACTGTATTATTGGACATGCTCTTTATTCATTACATGGTAGTGTATGTGTGTGACACGAGCCAGGGTGATATTGATCGTAAAAACATGGAAAACAATAATTTTGGCGGCATCTAGCACACACTATAAACGCGTCCAAACTCTCTGATACTAGAGAAATATTTATGAATGTGAACGAAGTATGTTTCTCAATTTTCTCATATAATATTCGTAATACTCTCAATTTTCAATATATTTTTTAGACGTCATTTACTAAACCATTTCTTCTAACCTTACAGAGAAATGGAAGTCGTTTGCTCCATTCATAAAAAAGTTATTCTGATTTAAAATGTGTGTGATACGTACAGACTGCGCATCTTTATGCAAAATAAATTCTATAAATAATTTAGAAGCTAAGTAACAATTTATATTCCTCATTAATACTTTTTATATGTTAAAAATAGTGTATTTTTATTGTGATTTTAATTGTAATTGCAATTTTAATTTTTATTATGTTTATTGTGATTTTAATTGCAATTGTTACTTTATTACTCTTTATGTCAAGTCCACAGGCGTTCCTCTAATAAAGTTACTTATTAATATTAAATTTATTAGAATTATGTATTACCGCATCGAATTTTAGCAATTTCTAATACATAGTTATATCGCACGAAACATCGGTTGAAGCTAGTTCTGATTTATGCCGCAGGCTAGTAAAGGTTCTGTTTCATGCTAAAACAGTGTGGTCTCTGTTTCGTGGTAAAAGTGGGCTCTATTGGAAGCTGTTCCGTGCTAAGCGTGAGCGTGCCAAAAAGTGGTGGCAACTTAGACCCGGGCGTGAGCACTCTCATATCCTCTCTGACCCCCTGATGCTAACGCTTCACAGTGTGACCAATCGCCAATCCAGCTGTTCAAAAGTCCCAAAATGAAAATTGGACTTTGCAAATATTTAGCTAAAGAGACCTTGAACTGGTTTTAAGTATACAATGAAGCACCTGCTAATTCTCCCGGAAGATAAAGTCTCAGTATCAAATTATTATTAGTGAAATCTTTACATTTAGTGTAGTGTTCTCTTAAACGTTGAGTAATAAAACCTTTCTCACCAGCTATGGAGTACATAAAGGAACGTAAGTATTATATTATATTATATTACCATCCATTGGTTTATTTAGTGGAGTAACTTCTTTGATAATTACAGTCCTTTTCAAGCTTTAGCAACGTGTAACTTGCTAGCCTTGCTTATAACCTCAAAAGCATGGTTGCTCATCCTTTCTGGATTATTTCCTTATTAGACTTTACCAGTTTCATATCCATATACGTCCATCTTTGACAATGCGGAATTTTTCAATTTCTATGTCAAAGAACATGTAATGACCGTAATGTCTGGTTTTTTCTCTTTTTATAATTATATTCTCTTTTATAATAATAAAGTCATTAAGTTTTTATTGTTAAATAAAGTTATGAGGGGTGGAAAACCGCACTTGTTCTGTCGCGTAAATAGTGTCTTGGTCGCGCTGATTTTCTGACTTTTGAACAGCTGGATCGACGATCGGCCGCACTGGGCGCCGCACAGTGAGGTATTTGACCAGATAAACGCGCCAAAAGTCAACATTTTTAGTTTGTTCAAAATGACTAAAACTTTTTTCTCATGTACCTGAATATATGTATATGCGAGTAACCTACAATAATATTTTTCCATAAACGGTACTATTTAGTAGGGGTGTGCGGGTACCCGAGCCTCGGGTTGGGCGGGATCCCAAAAGTTTATAAACTTCGGGTACCCGAAATGGCAGTCGGGTCGGGGTCCGGAAAGTTTGCAATATTCGTGTACTCGATGGTGTTTTAGAGCCATTTAAATCGAAATATCTCGTGAACTGTTAACTTTTCAGCATACATACATTAGTACTTCTTTATGACGAATGTACAGCTGCATCGATTGATGTATTAAACAATGCCTCATTCCATTTAAAGAAATGAAGTTAACCTTGGAATGACCTTGAAAACATGATGAAAATTTAAAATGGATATGACTGCTGCATCAGTTCCTCCTTGACTTAAACGTTTTACGTAAAATATTTTTTTCTCTGGAATTTAGTTTCCGAGATATTCCAGGTGGACAGGATGAATGCCCCACCCTGTATATTATTATTATTTATAGAGTAATTAACACATTCAACAAACCAAGTACTTATAGAAAAATCATGATTTTTTTTAAAACCAACCTATCTGACAAAAATTAATTTCTATAAATGTAATGTCTAATCACTGATTAGTGATATCTGATGATATTAACTTAAAAATTATTTTCTGTGGTTCAATAGTATGAATTCTCAACAGAACATGTCGGAAATATTATAGGGTATTAAAAATACTGTTTTTTAAACTATTTTAAACAGTTTTGACTGTTAAAAGCCATTTTTCCCTTTTTCCCAATATTTGGAAAAAAAAATTTTTGAAGGGTCAAGAAATTTTTGGCATCAGATTCGTATTTTGTACTACTGAAAACATGGATATTTAAAATCTGAAAGCGATACAAAAACTGAAAGGGGTGCTAAACGCGATGTCCAGCATTCCGATACATTCGTCCCACTGTGAGCCGCGAGGATTACAGACAGCGAGGACGAACCTGACGTGAAGTCAGGGAGCCTCTAGGAATGGAGTCAAACGCAGACGAACCTGATGCGAAATCAGGGAGCTGATATGAGGTTGTAGAACGACGCGGACGAACCCAATACGAAATTGGGGAGCCGCTGGGAAGTTGGATAAGAGCATAGAAGAACCTGATGCGAAATCAGGGAGCTGTTAGAATGCGGACGAACCCAATGCGAAATTGGGGAGCCGCTAGGATAGTATAGTTTTTTGTGGACGAACCCAATGCAAAATTGGGGAGCCACTAGGTTGGATAAATTTCTGTTTGGACAATTGGAATGTCGCGAACGAACCTGATGCGAAATCAGGAAGTCGCTAGGAGGTTGTAGAACGACGCGGACGAACCCAATGCGAAATTGGGGAGACGCTGGGAAGATGGATAAGAGCACAGAAGAACCTGATGCGAAGTCAGGGAGCTGTTAGGATGCGGACGAACCCAATGCGACATTGGGGAGCAGCTAAGATAGTATAGTTTTTTGTGGACCCAATGCGAAATGGGGGAGCTACTAGGTTGGATATATCTCTGTTTGGACAATTGGAATGTCGCGAACGAACCTGACGCGAAGTCAGGGTGCCTCCAGGAATGGAGTCAAACGCAGACGAATCTGATGCGAAATCTGGGAGCTGCTAGGAGGTTGTATAACAACGCGGACGAAACCAATACGATATTGGAGAGCACAGTGGTATTAAAAAATTATTGGATCTGCTTGAAAATTGATATTAAGGCGTTTTTGGGGACGCTGATCACGAATCTGAACTTAAAAATTTTTTAAATAAAATGACGGATCCAATATGGCGGACATATACATTCAAAAATTATTGGATCTGCTTCAAAATTGGTATTAAGGCGTTTTTGGTGTCGCTGATCACGAATCTGAACTTAAAAATTTTAAAAACAAAATGGCGGATCCGATATGGCGGACATATACATTAAAAAATTATTTGATGTTGCTGATCACGAATTTGAACTTAAAATTAAAAAAAGCAAATTGGCGGATTCAATATGGCGACACAAAATTATTCGTTCTTCTCAAAAATTGTTTATCAAGATTTTAAACATAGTCATTATAAATCAAATTAATTAAAAAAAATGATAACTTAGTTTTAATACACAGTATATAACATAATATAAATATAATATAATAATAATAAAATAAATGGAAAAAAAATAAATATTACATTTAAATAAATAAATAAATATGTCGGAAATAAATATTACATTTTAACCATCCGAGTACTGGGACCAGTAGTGCTGTACCGGGGTCTTTTCTGACTTACCACTCTCACTAATACAGACACGTTCACAGTTCCTCGAGGTTCGCTCAGGTTGAATATACTATCTTGACGGTAAAAAATTAGAGGGTTAAACATGCTGTTTAAGAGTGAAAGTAAAAGCAAAGCATATTTGTGTCTTGGTCGGGGATTACCTGACCACTCCTCTACCTTCCCTCTCGCTCTTTCATATTGAACTCAACGAGGGGGACGACTAATTCTCGGGAAGGCCAACTCTACCCTTTGTATTGTATAAAGCAGGTATTCGCACTTCATAGTTCCCAAAGAAGCATTAACGTTACTTTACGTGTAAAAACAGCGTTCGTCTTCGAAAAGTATAAAAAAATTTCAGATATATTGTATGATTGTTTATAAAAAAAAACTGGAAATCTGTGTCCTCCATACGTTCTAAGCATAATCCTTCAAAAACTGTTTAAATTTTACAGAAAAACTTAGTGTATATCTCTCAGTTCGAGAAGAAATGCAACGAATGCTCATAAAATACCTGCTCTGCATTACAAAAAACAGTGATACGACCACAGAGGCTGAGACGGGTAGCTCATTTTTTTTTAAATTGCAAGATAATAGTATAAACTAGAAGCTCGAACAAGTTTTAGCGATTGAGGGTGCGAGAGACACAACATTTACTTTATTCTTTAAAATTTATGCCTTCACTTTTACCCTTTCTTTTGCATACATAGTTATCAGTTAATAATAAACATTTGGCACTAAAAACTATCCAACTTACCTCCACAAACAACATCCATAATGCACAATTAAAATCGATACGTTCCCATACAATTTACGCACTGTACAGTTAGAACTCGCACTGAGACTTGGAAGAGTATGAAGGCACTGACTAATGAAACTGAAGTTCGCACTGCGACTGTTGGTCAGGTATAAAAATGGGACCTTTTTGCCGTTTACCCCCAAGTAGATACACTCTTAGAGTAGCCAACCCCATAATAAAAACTTACCTAGCTGAAAGTTCATTTTTTAGGTTTTGGCCACGTTTTCGGGCTTTGTGACCACTGTGCGGTGATACCTGGGAGCCGCTAGCATTTTATTCAACAAAATTATTACCCTCTCAGCAAAAATATTCAGCTTTCGACCGGGAACTATTGGCAATTTACGAATCAATAAAACATTTCCGTCACATGTTAGAGGGCAGAGAGTTTTCTATCTTTACAGACCATAAACCACTTATTTTCGCTTTCAACGCTAAGCCCGACAAACACACTCCGAGACAAATTAGACAATTAGATTTCATCAGCCAATTCTCCACCAGTATTAAGCACATTTCCGGACGCGACAACGTGGTCGCGGATACTCTGTCCAGAATCGAAACATTGGATAAAAGTATCAATTTCGACGAGCTAGCGGCTGCCCAGGCAGTTGACTCAGAGCTTCAAACGCACATTAATAATAATGTCAGCTTAGATATTAAAAAAATCCAAATCCCGGGTCGGCCGAAGCTATATACTGCGACGTGTCTACAACATCTGCGCGTCCATTCCTTCCGGCTCCTTTTAGACGAGCCGCGTTTAACTCGCTACATAATTTGACCCACCCTGGCTTCAATGCGACGGTCAAAATCATGACACAACGTTACGTCTGGCCGTCCATGAAATCGGATTGCCGAGAGTGGGCGCGTAACTGCATTCCGTGCCAGCGCGCGAAAGTATCTAGACACGTCGCAGCCCCCCTCGGACTTTTCCCTATACCTTCGGCAAGGTTTGAACACGAACATATAGACATCGTGGTCCTCCCCGTTTCCGAAGGTTATAGGTATTGTTTGACATGCGTTGACCGTTTTATGCGTTGGTCAGAGGCTTTCCCGTTAAGGGACCAAGAGGCAGGCACGGTCGCCCGTATTTTTTACGAGACGTGGATATGCCGTTTTAGAGTACCTTTGCGTCTCACGACCGATCAAGGGAGGCAATTCGAGTCACACCGATTTAAGGAGCTATGCACCTTAACAGGTACGACTCACTTACGCACAACTGCATACCACCCAGCAGCTAACGGAATGATGCGAAATCAGGGAGTCGCTAGGATAATTAGTACGCCTCGTAACTAGTATTATTTAATTGATACAATCCGGGCGGTAAGATTGTAGAAGGTATTGTGTGGGGACGTTCAATTACTCGATTAGGATATTGGACAATAATTATGGGTTTAATGAATTTGTGTTAATTATCAAAGAACACAAATGTATTCTGGCTATAAGAATTCGTATTACAATTGCGTAATTGTTGCGAATGGATTGAATTTAGAATAGAAATAATTGAAAGAAGATATTACCTAAGCTAGGATGCACGGTGTTGACGCACTGGCAATGCGGGGGTCTCGGAGTAACTTTATCACTGCCTAATAGATTTTACACCGAACTCGCGGAATCTATACGGTTAACTTTGATTCGAAGGGGAACTTTAGCCCGATCTCACTGGTAGTTGACTTCCGAGATGCAGCACGACGCGACACGATTCGTGACTACGATAGTACTAGCCCCTGAGAGGGTTTATATACCCCTGCAATGATGGGTGGTACTTGTCAGTACCCTTCAAGTGAACATTCGTATTTTGTCAACGTCCAGTTGGTCGTGCGTATGTTTGGGCCCTAAACTAAACTAAACAGCTATGTAGATTTATCTAGGGTGGCTCTGTTCGTTTGTCTAGGACGGTTCCTGCCAGAGATGACATTGAACACCTGTTCGTCATCCGTAACAACCTTATTGCACAGTGAAAATTTCTCCTTTGCCATTTTTTCGTATAATCACAAATAACAGAGGTATTTAAATATTTCCATGTATTACATTTTATTCATACCTGTACCGAAACAAGACTTTAAGAAGGCTACAGTGACAGTCTAGCCACACTAGCATTGAACAATAAACAAAATTAACTTGTACTTTGCATTACAAAGTAATGTTGTCAACTATTAAGTAAAGTTAATAAGTAAAACTATTTCTGTTGCCACAATTTTTGTAAACTGACATTGGTTTGCAAAATACGAGTTGAAAACCACATTCGCAAGACAGAAGCACCTTGAAATAAGGGTACCGTGTCTGCTAGTATGCTTTGAGCAGTGATCGTAGTGTTGATCAATTTATGTAAAGTAAACGCCAACGCATCACGATTACTAATTGTAAGTCGTAGACACGTCAACCAAAACATCTGAGTCACTAGAACCAAACAACCCTGAGACCTTTTCAGTTCCACGTCATTCTTTCCACAGCACACTTTCCCACTCCTTTCCACATTTTCCTCTTCAAAACCAATTAATTATATATAGCAACCCGCCGAAATAGTAGAGAGCTTTTTCCTTGCTAATTCAAGACCAGAAGGTTACGTAGTTGTACTTTACCTGGTCACCGTGTACATTACTTAAAGAAAAACTCTGCTGGCTGTGTTTCCGTTTACGTCCGCTGTCAGAATTGAATGAAATTTTGGGAATAAAATGATGATTGTCAGAAGGATTTTTGGCAACTCGAAAAAAAATTTCTTTCCATTTCAATGTCAGTCCCTACCTTACCGACAAATTTTTTTATTATTTTAATGTCAATCTAGAGCCTAAGTAGAGGTTGCAGTAAGAATGATTCAATCATAGATCACATGTGTGAATTTTTATGGCGCTATGACGTCAACAAAGCTGGTGATGATCAATTTTTGCAATTAATTGAAGGTATTAAATATGTATATTCTGGAAATTAATATAAATTGTTTTCAAAATTCCAATTGTTAAACCAATTAATTGAATATCTTCAATGGGAAGATTATGCGATCAGAATTAGTTAGGATTAGATGGTACAGGGGGGCGGAGCATACGAAAATACAGGAGTGGTGTCGGTAAAGTTGGGAGTGATATTGAAATGGTAAAAAAATTTTTTTCGAGTCGCCAAAAATCCTTCTGACAATCATCATTTTAGTGAAAAAAGAACCTATTCCCAAAATTTCATCTAATTCTGACAACGGACGTATACGGAAACTTCGCCACTTTTCTCGATTTCTATAAAGTGTTGCGCCCGATCTTGAAACCCGGAATTCAACAGTAGAAACATCAGAGAATCAGAAGCCAAATAGAGAGTAGAAGTAACGAAAAACTGTTCTTATTACGACATGACGAAAGTCAGATTATAGGCACTAAGTTGCCATCGAAAGGACAAGTTTTAAGATTTCTGTTTTACAATGTACGGAAAGTGAAATTAAACCTTCGATCTAGTGCATATCCTGTTGTGTATGAAGTGGAAGTGATGTGGAAAAAGGCAAGAATTCCCGTTCGCAAAACCTGTCACAGCATCGAGCAATTGGAGTCCGTATATCAGGAGTGGAAGGCCTTATACAAAAGGGTTGTAAACGACGATCGCAGCTACAAGATCAACGGGAACAACAGTTTCTTGATCAATTAGATGATCTTTTCAATATCGCACATGCTAATGCTTTAGAGATGATCACGATCGATCCTGGTGCTTTCCATCATGTTCGGTGGATGGCAAAGGGTATTTGTTGTTTAATAATATTTTTGTTTCGCGAAAATTCGAGTTAAGTGAAGTGGAGGAAAATGGAACTCGCGATATATGTATATTGTATATTTATTGCAAATTTTTATTTAAAAGCATGGATAGAAGCTTCTCTCCCGACGAGGGCTCCGCAGTAGGATTTTACTTTTATTAAATCCTTATATAAATATAAGGAAATAGATGAAGACATTAGTCATGTTACGTTAGGGTGCGCGTATAGTGCGTCCGACAACCGACAGACCTGGTGACGTTAGAGGCTTCGGTCCGGCATTTCAAATGTGTGGGTAGGCCCGTCTGTGAGACCCTTCAAGTTTCGTCCGGCATCACCGGCACGGCGGCCCTCACGCGATATATTTCGGTGCAGCGTTCACTTCAAATAATTTTCATGTCGCCAATTTTGAAGTATCCGTATTTTTAAAAATGGGCCCGTAAAGAGGATACTTGGGGCTATATTATCATTATTTTTATTTTTTAACTTCCCGATTTTATAGGGAAGTTATTGTAATTACCCCGAAAATCGAAAATCGATTTTTTAGCAGATCTTCACGTTTCATGGTCATTGCAGTCATTTTAGACTATTTTCAGCAAAATGTTCGTGTGTGTGTGTGTGTGTGTGTGTGTGTGTGTGTGTGTGTGTGTGTGCGCGCGCGTATGGCCGTTTCTATGTAATCAAATTTTTCGTTAACGTTTTCAGAAAAAGTAACAACGCGATCAGGATGATGAATGATGCAATCGATGTGCCCCGCTGTATCTTAGAGCTGATTAGATTTTGGTCCATTTTGGTCAAGTAGTTTTTTAGTTTTTTTAGTTTTTTTCGAAAGAAGTTCATTCAACAATGCAATTTATACGAGAGAACGGGAAGTTTCCACCGAAGAAACAAACGTAATTACACAAAAAATTTTTTTTTCGATTTTTTTAAAATTAGAAAAAAATTTTTTTTTTTTTAAATCTATTTTTGTACCTTAAGATGATGTTTCCGCTTACAATAATCGAAAAATATCCCAATGCAAGAGTGAGTTAATCATCTCTACTCCCGAGAATACATTTTCAAAGAATATCGATGAAAGTACAAAAACATTTATATTACAATCTTTAAATAAACAATCAGTTCAAAACGAATTGTGAACTGAGATTAAATTGAAAATTAATATAAAATATATGATAATTAATAACATTGATGTTGAAGACGGATTGGTTAATGGAGCATGCGGAATATTAAAATGTATTACTTTTCAAGAAAATACTAAAATTCCGTCTATATTGTGGTTAGATTTTCAATTGGCCATAGTAGGAGTGAAAGTAAGAACTCGTTATCGTGATTATATGAAAAACGCAAATATAAATCAAAATTTAACACCAATAATAACAAAATATCGAATCAAGTAAATATTTCGAGTGAAGAAAAATAAGAAATCACACGTAGTCAATTTCCAGTGGTTCCTGCTGAAGCGATTACGATTCATAAAAGTCAGGGACAAACATACGAGAAAGTATATATGGATTTTAAAACATCAGAAATACGAACTTTACAAATGTTGTATGTAGCACTGAGCAGAGTTTCAAAATTGAGCGCGGTGTATATATTTCGGGACAATTTAAATTAACAGTATCGAAGAAAACCAAGATCAATACTGCAACCCCGGATAATGAGGAGTTGTATCGTTTGCGAAAAACTAATTAAGACAATTTATTTTGCAACATTAGTATACTATAACAAGGAACCAAGCGAGCAACGAGCCTGCGATGTTCGTTTAATGTGACGCCATATAGCAAACATTTTGATAAGTAAAAAACTATTGAATTTCCCTGAAAACGTATAATCTTCTTAAAACGTACACTTAATAAATAATAATAATAATATACAGCAACTAACGAATCGGGAAGTTCTTTGTGTGGCTCGTGGAGAGTCACACACAAAATGCAAGACATTAATAGCTGTGGGCCCTACTAGCCATGCGTACCACTAACATTCTCGCAAGAGCAGTCCTGCCCGCGAGCTCGCGAAGCGAGCGAGCAACAACAACCCTACTTGCGAGCGAGCGAAGCGAGCGAGCAACAATAGCCCTCTAGTTTAATTTTCTGGTGCTTTGATAGCAATGCACCTGTTTAAAACAATTGCAAAATAAACTATCAAAACAAATATTTTCTGAACTGAAATAATTTTTATTAAATACTCTGATGGTTTTACTATGAGTACCCAAACTAAGTTTCATCGATTTGTTAGTTTAGCCATTATAATTTAATGAAAAACTTGTGACTTTGGGTATTTGGATAGTGTTTTCATTTTCTTATGATTAGTTTTAAAAATCTTAAGGTTAATAAATGTGGATTCGAAAAAATCGTTTGTCTCGCTCTTTCCAAAACCATTGTCCCTCATTTCACGAACTGAATCTGTCTCTCGGTGTTAAATTGACAGCAGTGGTAAAAGATCGATATAATAACAAGGTAAACTCTTATTTTTTATTCAAATTGATGAGTTAACATTTATATCTTAGGTTTTTCGGTTGTGTTTCGCATTAAAATAATAAAAGTCACAAAGTTTCGGACTGTACCTACAAATAACAGAACAGAGTATATAATTTATTTCGAGATAACTGTGTCAAAGTGACACGAGGGACGAACGAGGTTAAACATGTTGAAACAATCATAATCTATTGATATTGGATATCACTGTATTCGGAAAACTGTACAGAATCTTATGCTGCAAAGAACAATTCAATATCTTTTATAATAACATCACAATATTTGTTACAGTTGAAAAATATGTCTCTTTTACGGACGTGTCTTCCTTGCAATTTTTGAGAGAAAGCCTCTCTTAAATGCATTTAGTTCTTTATTACTTTATTGTCAGAGCCACGAAGAAAGTCTCTGAAATCTTCCTATGCCTCAATAGCAATTATGTGTTATAAACCTTGCAGACCTCCACGGTCATTTGTAGGATGCAGCTATTCATTTTTGGGGTTTCCCGTCAACCCGCACACCGTGTACAGTGACTCTTTTATCTGTCTTCCACCTCCATGGTGGCCAAGTTGGGATGGGACACCTTTCACGTAGTGAAAAAACATTTTCAATTTGTTTATGTCCAACAAGTAGTTCAATACATTTCCCCATACTAGCGATAGCGGAACAGCATTTGGTTAAGATATTACCGCCCATTACTATGCGATTGTAGAGGGTGGCAAGGCGCCATCTCGTATGGGTTTGAACTGGCGACATTGTATTGATGCGAGCGTGAGAAGAAGGTTCCCAAGCAGGTCTACGGTGACGTGTCTCTAGGTATGAATGAGCGGCCGATTGGATCAGGGCGGAGGAGGCAGGCCTCGTTTCACACGCATTTTCGGCTGTCGACGAAATATTGGCTACAGCGGCCACACATACCATGTAGCGTGCAACGTCGAAGTCAAAACATAGGGACTACAGGCGCGGCTGTGGTAGGGATAGGCAGACCTAGCGATGATAGGCTCGATTGGTTTATGTGCCGTTCTCGGGGCTCTCCTCTGTGGAGAGGTTTATGACAGGTCATATTGCTATTGTGCTGGAAGTCGGCACTTTCTCGGACAACACGTGTTGACTTGTGTTAACTTAAAAATTACTTTACACTAAAAAATTATGAATAGAACGCGCTAAAAACGGCTTTCTGAAAAATAGCTTCGCTATCGATCGCCCAATAATGACTCGACCATTTGCATCCCCAATGATTTATTGCACGTGCCGATATAGCCGCTACGCTATCGTACGTTCCACAGTGGTGCAAAATCCCCAAGACGTGGCAATAATTCGTTTATTATGTCATTTTAAAAAATCTATGTGTACTGAAATACATTACAGTATTCATAACATTACATCGATCGTAGATTATAATAGAACCTAAGCACAAACACTGACATTGGGAACAACTGCGACATACACTATTGAAGGAAAAAATTTTTTCTCATTTCTTTGTTGTTTTTGTGTATATGCACTCCTTGACTTTCGAAAGTTTCATAGTGTAGATATTGTTCAGTGCGGTGAGTACATTACTTCAAATTATGAAAAATACCAATTTTTATTTGGTTATAATCGAAAAGTTTGCAACTTTTTGTGACTTTCTGACAAATAAGGTCACAATGGTTTTGGAAAGAGCGAGACAAACGATTTTTTCGAATCCATATTTATTAGATTAAGATTTTTAAAATTAAGAAAATGAAAACACTATCCGAATAATGTCTTTCGGTTTTTTCAAGAATCAGATGATCAATGAAATAATAATTAAAATAAACGACAATTAAAAATAATGTTATCCTGTTTATCTCTTCGCCATTAATTAGTATTTCCATGTATATATTCAATTTTACGTTACAAAGCACAAAATATCATAATTTCTACTATACATAGAATTTTCGTCCGGCATGTAGGACGAAAAACAAAATCATTTGATTTTCCTCCTACACTGTCCGACGTCGAGGCCCCATGGGGTTTGTCCATTGTTACCCTTCTTGAAGCGGCCGAAAAGGTCAAAAAAGGTTCGGCGACCCGTGGACCGTGACCGATTTGTCGGATGTCGGACGCACTATAAGCACACTTTCCGGCAAAATCGGCCGTACCGGCACCAACCATGCCTCTCGAGGGGCTCGAAACGCTCGTCTGTGTGGGCCGTTGTCGGATGCCGGATGAAAACGGACGCACTATACGCGTACCCTTAGAAAAATTTTGCAGACACTTGTGGTATTTGACTATAATTGATAGTAGCGGTGATTATAATAAAAAGTTTGTCCTCCTGCCAAGTAATGTAGCCGACCATATGGAGAAGGATATTTCAGATTTTATGTCAGACGAAAGTCGGAAGTTTTTTAGTAGATTCGGTATATCGGCAGAACTTTTAGAAAAAGATCCTATAGTTTGGCAAGATGAACCATCTTATAAAATAGGTTATAAAATAGAGCTTCATCGGTGGTTAACGATTCGGCAGAAAGAGCTGTTAAGTTAATGCAGGATTTTAATAAAATTTTAGCGCGTAATGAGGAAGAAAAACAGATGATACTATAAATTGCAAAAGATTACCGCCAGCAATATCCTAATGTAAAGAAAGCTACCTTAGCGAAAAATATTTGTAAATATTACATGTAACTTCTTTAGAATATAAGAAATAGTTCCTTATTATTATCCTGTAGAATATATTTTCATTATATTCATTTACCACTTTTGTAACAGACCTGTATACGACAGGCCTGTTCCTAGTACCGCGTACCGAATCGAGCCGAATGAACCCGAACGAGTCAGCGACGCGCCGCGTAGCGAACCGCCGCCCGGCCGGCTCCCGCTACCGCATAAAATCGGCCCACACCGCGCTACCCCCGCGTCTAAAAGTTTCCAATGCGACACCGATACCACCGCGTTTTCCCCGCGCCTAGAAACCGCACTTGGCGGGAACCGGATGCTGAATTTCCTCGCATCCGATGGAATACGGAAAACTACGTCACACCGAATACTCTGCCTCACCTCACCCCTCACCACCGACCTTTTTTTTTCATTCCAACAGGAAAACAACTCCGGTATTACTCGGAACGTCGAGGGGGGCCTTCTCTTCAATTCACCCCTTCCCTCACCACCCACCTAGTCCTATAAAAGGCGTTGCAACGACAGCACACTCTCTTATTCCGTTTGATCATCCTCATAGGAAACACCGTCCTGCTGATCCTTCACTTTGTAAGTATCTTCCAGATTACCAAAATACCGATTCCTTGTTCTCTGGACGACGAGCTTGTTTCGCAGCGCGAACCCCTCTTCGTCGTGAGACATCTCGGTTCTCGCCGGTGACGGCTGCGTTCGCACCGAAGCAGAGGAGACCCTCTGAAACCCCGACTGGGTCGGAATCGGCTTGACGGAAGAGATCCGCTATCCTTCCTTGTCGACGTAACAACCGCCCGGGAGACCGTCATGCCAGGTACGCTGCCGACGTTACGGATCCGACAATCCAGACCCGGGCAGGGTCATCGAAGCGTCAAGTTGAGATCTTACACTTGACGCGAAAACATCCGCGTGCATCAGGTCCGCAAGGACTACTGTCTCCGTGATCACCGTCTCCGCACACACCATCTCCGCGAACATTGTCTTCACGAACATTGTCCTCGCGAACATCGTTATCACGGACATCGACGCCGCGAATATGCAGAAGTATGCGAACACGAACAGCGAGGCTTAGTTAAAACACACCTCGTGTCTCGTTATTTCTTCCCGTGCACCATGTCTTCCGATCCGCCCGACTTTCTCGTCTTCGGTCAAACCCTGGCTCGGCGAGCTCTCACGGCCCAAGGAAGTACCGCCGCGAACACGAGATCACGGACGAACGAGACCCGTTACATGGCGCTCGAACAGGGACAGGGACCTGGTGCAGAAACGAGCGCGTCGAAATAACGACCACGTGGCGCTTCGCGTTTTGAGGTTATCGAACAAACACCTCGCTGCGTGATAGTTTCGCGATACGCACGCCGCCTAGCGTCACCTCGTCGCGACAATACAGACGTACCACGACCGTCGCGAACGAAGCACGTCTAGTACCGCGAGCGGCATCTAGCGCCCGCGTGGTACCCGGCGCCAGCGCACGCGAAGATTCAAACGGCACACCGGAAATGCGAACGGGTTCGCTTCGACGCACGAAGCAGAGGATCATCACCGAGCTACGCCGACGAAATTTACCAATCACCGGTGGTATGGACGAGCTGCCACGACATTGGGCCGTGATAATTAACGAGCAGGCCGCCGAATTATTCTGAATAGCTGAAAAAAAGGAACCGCGAACCCAGGAACGACCAAAGGACCCACGCTTAGGTGAATTCCCGAGTTATTCGCGGAGAAGCCTAACTCTGGTTTCGAAACACGCGCCCCCAAATTTTCACGTGGACGCAGTTTTCAGAGAAATTCCTGGCTTTCTACGCCCCGAATCAAATCCGCTTGCAGCGCGAGCGAGAGGCACGAGAACGCGTGATGCGACTAGGAGAGCCATTTCATCGTTTAGCATGTTGGTGTCGGTGGTTCGTGCCACACTGAGCTCATGGAGCTACTGACGTAACTCACAAGAAAAATGCAAAGTGGAGATGGACCATGGCCGAAGAAAATGCCTTTCAGACCATGAAGCAGAAACTAGTTTCCACTCTCGATACTCGCCTGTCCGGACTTCGAGCAATCATTTACGGTCCAAACGGATGCCAGCGACTATGGTCTCGGAATCGTGCTCACACAGGGCCCCGACAACGAAGAACGCGTCATTCATCACATGCTAAGTGATGAACGAAATTACAGTACCACGGAGAAGGAATGCCTCGCCGTGGTATGAAGGATCCGTAAAATGAAACCGTTGTCACCGACCACCAGGCGCTCTGATGGCTACGGTAAATTGACAAACCGACCGGTCGACTCGCTCGATGCGCGCTGGAGCTCCAGCAGTACGACTTCGACGTTAAATACCGACCAGGAAAATTGAACCAGGTAGCGGACGCGCTGTTCCGAACCGAACCCGCGCCGGGCGTAAGCCGGCTCTGATCAAAACAGCACGACGACTCCTGGTACGAGAAGAAAATGGAGGCGGTTCAGCAGGATCCAGCGTCCGTCCCTAACATCTGCACAGAGTTGCCATAAAGTGACCAAACCAGCACTCGAGGGGAATACAAGGTACCCCCTCTCTGATGACCAGAGTAGAGTAATATATGTGACACGTTGCGCGTGCGCGGCGCAACTATTGTTTTGTTTTTTATTTATTTATTTATTGATTAGAGTAATAGTGCCACTATTACTCTAATCAGGTCATTAGACAGGGGGTACATCATCTCACCGTGACTCCCCTCATTTGGCGACACTGCTTCTGAATAGGCGAAGGAAAACTGCAAGGGCGAATACCACATCAACTCGATTATAACAAACCGGAGCTCGGAAATGCATGGAAGACCTGCGTGCCAACAAACGATCGAGAGGAAATCCTGCGACAATTCCACGACGACCCCACCGTGGGACATCTGGGAGTCGCCAAAACGATCGTCCGCATCGCTCAACGATTCCACTGGCCGGGTATGTTGCGATAAGTCACCAGATACGTCCGAAGCTGTGTCAGCTGCCAACACTATAAAACATCACTACATCCACCGCCAAGACGCCTATACACCAACCCCGGAACGCAACCTGTACCCGTAGATCTGGTTGGTCCTTTGCCACGATCACGTCGTGGCCATATCTGGCTGCGTCTCACGCCACTCCGGAAGGCCACCTGCACCGCCGTAGCCGCTGTGCTTCAGAAGGAAGTCATTCTGCGCCACGGAGCCCCACAGATCATCATCTCCGACAACGGTCGACAATTCATGGAGGAGTCATTCACCAGCCTACTACAAGCAGCTGCTGTCACGCACCGCCGAACACTGCCGTACTCGCCCCACTACAACCCAGTTGAAAGGGCAAACAAGGTCGTGAAAACCATGTTGGCGCAGTATACGGGGAAGCACCGCGACCGTTGGGACGAGAACTTGAACGAGACAAGGTTCGTCGACAACACCGCCTGGTATGAATCCACCGGATATAGCCCGGCATACCTAAATCTCGGCAGGAAACTACGGGTACCAGAACAGCCAGCGACTAAAGATGCGACCGCCACTCCACACCACCGTTGGAAGAACCTCCGCGAGGTTCAAGAACTCGCCAAACTGCACCTGGCACAAGCTTTCGGCCGGCAGGAGCGATATTACAATCTGGGACACCGCGACTGGATGCCAGCTGTAGGAGACAACGTCTGGAGGTAGGAGTACACCCTGTCCGATAAGGGACGGCCATCGCTGCCAAACTCGCGCCGAAGTACAGCGGCCCGTACAAGGTCGAACGCATTGTGTCCCCGGTAATTGTCGATCTTCGCGATACGAACGAACGGTGGATGCGCTATGTCCACATCCAGGATCTAAAACCTGAGATGGAGTCGGACGAGAACTCGGAACTCCGCCCGGAGAGACGGAAGACGGTCCGCGACCATCCCCGATACCGCCCCGCACCGCGACGCCGTGGCGGACCAAGAAAAGTAATTGGGAGTATTAATCTTTGTCCTAGGCAGCCGATATCACAGCATACGCAGTCGCAGCTGAAGCCAAGAAAGATGGATGACTTCTATGCCGACCTCTGTGCGTTGTTCGACGAGCCGTCGAACGAGGAGGCACGGCCACGCATGCTTACCACGTCCGGACCATCTATCAATACCGCACAGAGCCACACCGACTTTAACCGGGTCCTCTGCATCGGCAGCAGCCGCCGGACCGCCGACCGACGTAACGGACAAGACCGTGACGACGACCGAGACGGCGATGCCTCCCCCGCAACCAGTCAGAGCCGCGCTCTCGCCGACACCGCGGACGAGCAGGGCCGAGACCACACCACAGCCCCCCAACCCGAGCAGGGCTCAAGAAATTATGTACGCCGAGTAGCGCCGCACCAACCGCACCACCGGCAATACAGGTTACGGCCAGGAAGGTCACTATGCCTAAGCTTGTGACATCAAAGCGGACCACCGACACGCTATCGGGTAACTTCCTGGAAGGACCGCTCATTCCCGACACCGACGACAACAACACCATCGTCAGTCACCGCAGACCGCGGATGTTAAAGATACGTCCCGTATATATATACCGGGGAGGGATCCGCCCGCGGACCAACTCCGAGGTCAGCAGCTGTTCTATCGGGTCCACAATCCTGCCAACAACGGTGGATAAGCAGCGAACTCCCCCGAGCTAATGCAATGGTGGCCAGACAGAGCGGCCGCGCCGCAGCTACGAATACTCAGCCGTAATCCGTCAAAGAAGCCGAAGATAAAAGCAGCGAAAGGACAACGGCAAGCAACCCAAGGGCGCCAGAAGAGCCAACCTGCTCGAGATGCACCACCGCAGGGAAATGCATCAAAGCGGGCTGCTCCCACCACGAAGGTGCCCGCGGCACCTCCTGCCACCGCCAGCCAGACGAAGGAACCCCGTCGAGCGTGGTAACTCCGCCACCACACCAGAGGGAAGCGGAAAAACCGTTCGGAAAGGCATTAGTCTTCATAGGGCTACCGAGGGATCCGCGCCTCGCTATAGGCCACCCGCTGGACCTAATGGTCCATATCTGGAAAGACATCGAGAAGTTGTCGATTTCGCCCCGACCGCCACTCAGCCGCCTAACCGTCGGCCGAGGCCGACCCGTATATCGGCCAAACCATTTCATGTGGCCCATTTACGACGACCGGCGACCTGCAGACCAGGCGCCGTCCATGTCGCTGGAAACAGCAGCACCATTGCCCAGCCGGCCACCAGCCGACCATACACCGCCTGCACCGCTGGGGACGGCAGAGCTGCCGGACCACCGCCGACCGACGACCAGAAGGGACCGTTTTCGCCAACAGTAGAAAACATTCCCCGAATTCCCGACCGAAGAGAGACCAGGGAACAGTGGCCGCCCAGTTTCGCCGTGGCATCCCGTACCACAGGCTCCGATGCTCATTTTTTACAATGGGAAGTACGCTCCGTGCGCTACGGAGTGGTACATGCTGCCAACGGGGAGACGAGTAGAGGTTCCCAAGTAGTTCGTCGCAACGAGGCACTACAAAGCGTCCCTGGGCGAGGAAAGGTGGAGGCTCAACTTCGACGACCGGGCGCCTCCGACGATACCGACGTTGGGACACGAACCAGCAGCCGTAAGGGTATGCGCGCCGCGGCCCCTCCGCGCCAGGAGAGTTAGGTTGTAAGTAAACTTGTAAGACTAGTGTAGGAATATTTTATAGGAACTCCTACGTCTTGAGTGTGGCGTATCGGGTTAAATAACTCAATTCTAACACTTCCAATACTTTCTCTTTATTAACTCTTCGCCGCTCTCGACTCTCACACTTCTGACCTCACAGCCCTTGCATTCGTTCCTTTTATCCATTTCCATTCTTCTCTCTCGCACTCTCATTCTCTCTCTTTATCAGCCTCGCATCCATTCGGAAAACTCATTCACTCACGCACGCCCTGTGCTTGGCATCCCGAGCCACTTGACACTTGTCACTAAGACCCAAACACTCTTCTTTCACACCTCGGCCTAATCGGCCCAAACAGATTTCCTTTCATACAAAACATTCACACCAGTCACTCTAAACATCCACACCCCTACACTAGTTGATAAGCCGCAAGCGATCTTTTTCTTTTCTTTCTTCCTTTGCGTTAGTGTATAAGCCGCGATCGTTTCTGTCGTTAATTGATAAGCCGCGAGCGTTACCAGTATTATCCGTAGCCAGTGAGACACATATTAAAGACTGACCGCCGAGCCCGCGCTGGACCGGTCCCGTTAACGAATAAGACTGAGCACAAACCCCATGTCGGGTCCGTATTCAAAGTGAACTCTGTTACTGTTATTGTCATCCTATTGTGACTACTAGAATATACGTCTGTTTTTCCGACGACCGCATCAAATCGGCCCACACCGCGCTACCCCCGCGTCTACAAGTTACCAAGCCGACACCGATATTACCGTGCTTTCCGCCGCGCCTAGAAACCGCACTTGGCGGGAACTGGATGCCGCTTTCCCTCGTATCCGGCGGAAAACGGAAAACTTACGTCACGCCGAATACACTTCCTCACCTCACCCCTCACCATCGATGTAGTCCTATAAACGGCGCAACAAGCACAGCACACTCTCCTATTCCGTTTGAACATCCTCATAGGAAACACCGTCCTGCTGAAACCTTCACACTGTAAGTATCTTCCAGATTACCACACTACCGATTCCTTGTTCTCTCGACGACGAGCTTATTTCGCAGCGAATCCCTCTTCGTCCTGAGACATCCCGGTTCTCGCCGGTGACGGCCGCGTTCGCATTGAAGCAGATAAGACCCTCTGAAACCCCGACCGCGTCGGAGTCGGCTTGACGGAAGAGATGCGCTATCCTTCCTTGTCGCCGTAAGAACCGCGCGGGAGGCCGTAATGCAGGCGTGGGCATTTTTGCCTCAATTGAGGCAAGACCGTTCCCACCGTAGCGCCTACTGTCCCCCGTCAGCATCTGTCGTTACTATGAAGGAAAGACGCGCTTCGTCTGTAACAAGCAGTGCGCAGGCCTCGTGCATCGGAGCCGCGAGGAGCGCCACCGAAACGAAGCTTGATGGGGGAAGCAGGCGTTTGAGGGACCCGTGCCCATGCCTGCCGTAATGCCAGGTACGCTACCGACGTTACGGATCCGACAATCCATACCCGGGCAGGGTGATCGAAGCGTCAAGCTGAGATTTTACACCTGACGCGAAACCGTCCGCGTGTATCAGGTCCGCGAGGACTACCCTCTTCGCGAAGCATCGTCTCCGTGAACACCGTCCTTGCGAACATCGTTATCACGGACACCGACTCCGCGAATATGCAGAAGTACGCGAACACGAACAGCGGGGCTTAGTTAAAACGCACCACTTGTCTCGATATTTCTTTCCATGCACCACGTCTTCCGATCCGCTCGACTTCCTCGTCCTCGATCAAACCCTGGCTCGGCGAATTTTCACGGCCCAAGGAAGTACCGCCGCGAACACGACATCACGGACGAGCGAGACTCGTTACACTCTTAATATGTTATTTTACTTATACAGGGTGTCTCAAAATTCCTTCAACAGCCGGAAATGGGAGGTTTCTGAGATCATTCGAAGCAACATTTTCCGTTGCAAAAATGTTATCTGCGGCTTTGTTTAGGAATTATTAATATAAAATACGGAGCAATCAGTGCGCCACCTAGACGCGAGTTGGACAATCGGCCCGGCGCGCCAACTGTCTATTGGCCGAATGTGCGATCTCGAGTCTAGGTCGCGTTCTGATTGGTCCGTGTTTTTCGTTAATAACTCCTAAACAAAGCCGCGACGGTCATTTTTGCTGAGAAAAATGTCGTTTCAAATAACGCCAGGAACCTCCGATTTCCGGCTGATGAAGGAATTTTGGGACACCCTGTATAGGATAATATATATGTCCTACCATCAGTCGAAATATGCTTCATTTTAATGTAGGTATTTAAATATCTCTGTTATTTGTGAATATACGAAAAAATGTCAGAGGAGTTTGTACTGTTCAATAAGTTAAATATAATTGCAAAATAAAAAAATTTTTTGGAAATCATATCTTAGAAATTTCAAGGTCATCGTTATTTTTATTTAAAGATGTTCATACAATTCTTCCACATTTCTGTTCAGAAAAAAGACAAATCCAACGATTTGCCACGTTCCATAGCTAAGGTGAATTTAAAAATTTTCAATTGAAGTGCGCCACCTGATCCTTTTATCCGATTGTTCTCAAACTGTACATCAATTTTTTTCTCGCCTAAAGAAACAATATTGCATAGTGGCGTCAATTATCTCGATAAAAATTTTTCTTCAAGTATAGGTGAGGTCCACCCGAAATTTCATAGGAGAAAGGCAAAAATTTCTGGTTACCCAAGTTACAGTTTAACTCGAAGTGTTTCTTGCAACTTTCATCACTAAAAAAATGTATTTCTTTTACCCTTCATAATTTGGTCACAATTGTGAAAAAATATATGAAACGCAAGAGGCAAGTTCGAGTATTTTTGTTTCTTTTTCATCTGAATATTTGAATGACCATCCGAGAAAAAAATGATATAATTTAGGGTGTTTAGAAACTTAAAATTTTGGAGGATTTTCTCTCAACTTAAAAACTTTGTTTTGCTCGCGATATCGATAAAAATTGTCGTGGGGGCCGTTGGACCATACTTATCCTGGTAGAACCTAGGTTAGGTTAGTCTTCACTTTTAAAAGCTTGAAACCAACAATGTGTGTTCTTTGTAATCAAATGGTATTGCATTACGGAGTAAAACTAATTAATTGCGATATTAATTATAGATGGAGGGGCTGGTGCGGGAGATGCAAGACCCTAAGAACGGGGTACCCGTGCGCAGCCAGAAACAATTTCTTACCTCAATCCCCTCAGCTTTCATGGGTGAGTATCATCGGTAACTATCTACATATATCGCGGAGTGAACATAAACGACTAGCATGGCCAGGATATTATATGAGGCTGTCTGCGTGTTACAGGTTATGATCTCATCGAGTGGCTGATGGAGCGGCTTTCCATCGAAGAATCAGGTATTAAATTCGAATACACATCAAATGAATGTTAGTCAATGATATATTGGCACGTTAATGACAGGGCTGAATCTTGGCTGTATAATTGTAATCTCGTTCTTTGCAATTTCAATTTCATTTTATTGCATTGTTTTATTTCGAATCCAAAATTGTGGGGAAACTACCTTATTTTTTAAATGCTCCATTTTGATTGTTTTTTAATTTCTTCGCTCTCCGATCTGGCCCCTTGCACTCGACTGGCGACTCTGAGACACCAATAAAAATGACTTCACTATAACTCAGAAGAATCTCAACGTTACTAAATTAGTTTACATTTAATAAACTGCTGAAAATTAAGTATAGTGTAAGTGTGTTCAAATTCACTTTTCTTGTTTATAAAATGGTCCTAGTCGGATGAAGCTTTCGAATAGAATAAAATTCTTTCTTAAAGTTTTAGATTCTGAAAATATTTGGTGATATGCCAAAATTAAAATCATCGGAGATTCTAATTTGCCAGTTTTTAAGTATTTCTGAATGCTACACGTTATTATAATTATGTCGGCTAGAATGGCGCACAAAAGTAATATTAAATGATTGCACAAGTTCGCGCCCGTCTTAAAAATAAAAATCAATGGTTAAATTTTAAAGAATACAGCTTTATTTATCAATTAATATAATTTTTTTACACTCTGCCGTGCAGTACAGTTTGCGACATCTATGAAAATCCGGTACAATCTTATGCAATCATCAGATATAAATGTTATTTTACAATTTTCATGTTTATTGTACTATAAGACTTATTAAATCATTTTACATTGTGCTAATAAACATTACGGTTTTAGTTTATTCCAGATTCATTGTGTATACATGAAATACATTTTGACGATTTGGCAGATAGACTTTTTTTGCTAACTACTCCAGAGGCAATAGCAGCAATAAATTCATTTTTTAAATCTCGCATTATCTTTTAATAAGATAATTCTAATTATACAGTGTGGGGTATTTACACAGGGACACCTAAATATCTCCGTTATTAAAGGGCAGCAAAAGGGCAGATCGAAGGCACACGGTGGCGTCGTTATAGAGGGTCTGACCATAGACTTATAGAGATAGACTGCGGCTGTACAAAGCGTTAAAGCCTGCCATGGCGAGTGGTGTATAATGAGTGAGAGAGAAAGAGCCTGTTGTGGTCACGGACCTACGGACTGACAAGGAGAACACCCGCTCTGTCCCGCACGGATTTAGTTCATACTTCACAGAGTTATAGATCTCGTTCCCCTGATTACAAAAATACCCCATTATAGGCGCAGACGCTCAATAGTTTTCGAGATATTTGCAATTAAAGTTTTATAAGATACAGTAAAGTATCTATTTAGCTCAGGTTTTTACCAAGCAATGGCATGGCGTAACGGGAGCGTGCTGAACTGTTACGCCGCAGGCCCGGGTTCGTATCCCTTCGTAGTAAATTATTTTTTATTGTTTTTTTTAATGGAAAATGCATTTTCAATGTTAAATAAATTTTAAATAAAATATTTTTATTCATTGAAGGACTAATTGAAAATGATACTTATTATATTACAGAAGAAACACTAGATTTATTACTACATATACCAAAGATAATAATTATAAAACAATAATTAATAATTATAAAAATATTGCAAATGTTGCAATATGCATGGTTCGCATCAGGATTATCAACAGAAAGAGAAGTTTTCGAAAACGTCAATCAAGTTTGTTTTGCGCCAGAAATACGAGAAAGTAAATGTTCGTGCAATGAAAATGAAACTGTATTAATTCGATGTGCAAGATGTTTTTGTACATTATGTTTTCCTTGTTTTTACGATAAGTACCATTGCTGTACATAATAAAAATTGTAAGTATTGTATTTGATTTTTATATTAATTATACGTAACGTATATTTTTTATATCATATTACTTTCTTTGCATTTTCAGGTATGATTGATATTATACAAACTACAGGACTCTGATTACTATTCATTATACTTTTTCTATTTTCTATTTTGTATTTCTTCTATCGTGTTTTTTGTATTTATTGTATTTTGTGTTTTGTATTTTTTATATTTATTGTATTTTGTATTTCTCATATTTATTCTATTTTGTATTTGTATTTATATTTGTTGTTTGTTATGTATTATTATTTTAATATTGTTATTGTTTTATAATTATTATCTTTGGTATATATAGTAATAGATCTAGTGTTTCTTCTGTAATATAATAAGTATCATTTTCAATTAGTCCTTTAATGAATAAAAATATTTTATTTAAAATTTATTTAACATTGAAAATGCATTTTCCATTAAAAAAAAACAATAAAAAATAATTTACTACGAAAGGATTCGAACCCGGGCCTGCGGCGTAACAGTTCAGCACGCTGCCGTTACGCCATGCCATTGCTTGGTAAAAACCTGAGCTAAATAGATACTTTACTGTATCTTATAAAACTTTAATTGCAAATATCTCGAAAACTATTGAGCGTCTGCACCTATAATGGGGTATTTTTGTAATCAGGGGAACGAGATCTATAACTCTGTGAAGTATGAACTAAATTCGTGCGGGACAGAGCGGGTGTTCTCCTCGTGAGCGTAACCCTTGGGGGGGGGGGGGTAAGGCGAAGGACGGAAGGGGTATCATCTTGTCGGCCATCTTGGATGGGATGTGGGGACTCGGTTTCCCCCGCTGCTCGTATTTCTGAGTGGGAATCGGCGCCGCCATGTTGCGACGCCGAGAACCACTCCTTCTTTTCCGGACCGTTGAATGGAACGAACGCACAGCCAATTGTATTTCCTTAGCCGCAACCCTAGTGTCCTTAGGGCGATAGGGGCGCCCACGGAGGAGCTCGAGACTGAAGCAACCTCGATCGCCCCTACAGGGGCCATACCGTGGTGAGCTCTATAGGCGAATTAAAATACTAGTGTAGCGTCTGTAGCACGTGGTCGGTAGAATACACGCGGTCGCGGTACGCCAGAACCATGTTGTGCCCAGTACACGTGCGGTAAAGTTGGTGAATCATCGTGGCCTTGTGTTTTCTGCGCGTTGATACACATTAATTTGTAAAAATGCCAGTGTGTATTATGGAAGGTTCTGTTCCATACTAAAAATGTAGTACAGACGCTACACTAGTATTTAAAAGCGCGTATAGAGCGTACCACAGTGTGACCTCATCCAAGATGGCCGCAGTCAACAATCCGTCTCCGCTCGCGGCACGTCCCCTCTCACCCATAAATCTACTTTACGGTCAGTCCTTAGGTCAGGGGTGGGTAATTTTGCCTCAATTAAGGCAAAACTGTCCCCACAGTAGCGCCCACTGCCCCCACCAGCATCCGTCGTTACTATGTAGAAAGGACGCGTTTCGTTTGTCTCCAGCAGTGCGCAGGCCTCGTGCATCGGAGCCACGAGGAGCGCCACCGAAAGGAAGCTTGGTGGGGGAAGCAGGCGTTTGAGGGGCTCCACCCGTGCCCACGCGTGCCTTAGGTCCATGGTTGTGGTCGTAAGGCGCTCTCTTTCTAATTGACGAGTTGGTGGGGAGAGATTCGCCCAATGAAAGTGGGGAGTGTGTAGAAAGTGAGAGTTGACTGGCTCGCTGTGCCCCTACCAACTATTGGTGTGCGAGTGAGTGCCATGGCAGGCTTCAACGCTTTGTACAGGCCGCGCAGTCTATCTCTATAAGGCTATGGATCTCACGTGCGGGCGTGGACAATATACACATATACAGGGTGTTCCAAAATTCGTGAAAATCCCGGAAATGGGAGGATCCTGAGACCATTTGAAGCGACATTTTCCTTTGCAAAAATGTTATCCGCGGCTTTGTTTAGGAGTTATTAACGAAAAACACGGACCAATCAGAGCGCGACCTAGATGCGAGTTGGCATAGTCGGCCAATCGACAGTTGGCGCGCCGGGCCGGCGACTGCTTGGTGTTAACATTGTGTTCTGTAGAATTTACTTGCATCCCAAAATCTTTGCAGTAACTAGCAGGAGTATTTGCTTTTGTGAATGTTTCTATGTTCACTTGTTAATCGCACTCACTGTCTTCATTTACACTATTCAGTTAATTTTGATTACCTTCACTATTTAATCCAGTTTCATCATCATTTGCACGTAAGTACATGACTATTTTTTTCTTCTGAATTTATCTCTGCTCTATTTCTCCTCTTCTGCTCCAGTCATCTTTAACATTCTTTCTATGATTTCTTTGAATTCTGTTTTTTTTCTGTTTTTATCATTACAAAAAGGAACTGCCGTGTTTTTCAAGCATTTTTCTTCGACTCAATATCTGCAATAAAATGTGCATGCTTCATTATATTAGTTTAATTTCAATTAAATATTAGCTTACCTGGTAATATACAGGGTGAACATTATAAAGCGTTACAGACGAATATCTCCAAAAATATTGGTTATACGCAAGTAAGTTTCAGATGGAAGTTGTTCAGTACCAAGGGGGACATCATGCGGTGGGACTTTTATTTTTATTGGTGGACACTCCAAGGTGAGGTGAAGGTCAACTTTCTTTTTTTAAATAGAATGTCCTATTTTTATACCATAAATCGATAGAGTATCAAATTCTGAGTATAAAAGTGTTGACCTTCATATGTCCTAAACCTTTTTTTTCTAAGGGCGGTGGGGAAATGCTCTTACGCACACCCTCTACTGCCTCTTTTCTCGTTCAGAACATTGATCCCATGGATTTACAAGTAAAGTTTCTCGCGATAATCTCGTAAACTAAAGCATACAGCCACAAATTCTAAACAGAAATGTTGTTCAGAATAATGGTCTTGACCACATATCCAAAGCTCATTGAAATCGGAGAGCATTCACATAATCGAGAAACTCTTGTTCGTTGCGATGTCACGGCGTACCGCCAACGCTCTGATGCGAGCGCGGCGCGGCGCGGCGGCCCAGGGCGCGCTCTGATTGGTCCGTGTTTTTCGTTAATAACTGCTAAACAAAGCCGCGGTTGACATTGGTGCAAAGGAAAATGTCGCTTGAAATGACCCAAGGAACCTCCCATTTCCAGGAACGACACTTATTTTGGGACATCCTGTATAACAGCTTACTGGGCTGTGTTTCCGTTTACGTCCATCGCCAGAATTGGATGAAATTTTGGGAATAGGTTCCTTTTTGACTAAAATGATGTGTCACGTCGTCTCAGATTTGACCGTCGCCAGATGGGCGAAAATCCGTGAGACACCGGGTATTTACAGGCGGTCACACCGGGGCGCGTTCGGCCGCACGAAACGCGGTCGACCCGGGACAAAAATTGTACGCATGCTCGTCGCTTCTCGAGATCTTCGGTGTTACGTACGGGCGCCAGACACGGAAGGTGCCACGCTAAATTTCGCGAATCGGAGCACGTCGAGAAACGATCATACGAGCCTGCGACAATCGAAAATAGATCTTAATTTTTCCGCGAACGGGCGCAGGGTACTACGCGAGTCGAACAAGGCGTTCCCCGCGGCGGGAAGGTTTCTCACTACAATAACGACTCGAAGAATTTCGGTCAACTATTCTTTATTCCTCCGATGTTACAGGAACGCGGCCGGCATCGACCGGCAGCGTTTTGAGGTTAACCGGCGCGTGACAGGTGGTCGGCGACGGGAGATCGTCGTACGCGCGATTTGCCCTTCACAGGCTCTTTTCGAGCCGCGTCGAATCTGGCAGCACGCGATGTTAGCGTCGGCATACGCGATACTCGCGTTCTACGCCCGAATTCCGATGGAACACGCGTTACAATTGTCTTCTCGTCGGCAGAACAATTCGTGGAAATACGACGAGAGCACGTGGCGGCGACGCACCGTGGAACGACTCGAGGATCGTGTGAAAAGGACAACGGCACGCAGAATATCGCTAAAAGAATTGAATAGTGTCTAGTACCCGAAAACTCCCTTCACCGCGCGAGTCGAGGTCAAGACTACGCGGGGATCCTCGCCATCCGATCTCTAGTACTAGCACCCGCAAAATATATTTCTCCGCGCGTTCGATGACCGACGGATTCGCACCGCCCGCGAATTACTTTCAATATTTCGCGAATACCGGCAGCTTCGAAGCCACGTCGGTGTTTCTGCGACGCGACCGCGGACACGACATGCTTACCGAGCCAACACGAGAAAAATCACTTAACGAAGAAATAAAACAGAGGCTTACCACGGGCAACGATAACTCAACACTGAGTCGTTCGGCAGTCTCTTCCCTCTGTTTCCGGCAGCTCGCTTACAGTTCTCGCAAAATACTCAGAATCTTACGCAATGATACAAAATTATCTGACGCGACTGTTCGGTCGTTGAGCCAACGAAGAAGTGATCATTTCCGCGGTGACTCGGGAACGCGGAAGCGAAGCGTCCCCCCCTTTCCGCTCTATATCCCCCCGCGTAAGATTTGACCTATCGCTAATAGATCTTCGAACGGGGCCTCGCTCCGCGCGACGGTCCCTGGCGTCTGGCGATTCGTCGGTTCTCCGGCAGCGATGCGTGGTGATTCGCCGTTTCCCTGTGAGGTGATCGACGCGAGCTAATCCGGCAGCTGGCCAGGCTTCTCTCTGGCTGAGGCGACGCGCGACGGCGAGGCAGCTGAGATTCCTCGCTTGGCATCGGATGTCCTCGTCGGCGCCTCCAGGTTGTCTGTCCTGGGCTCCGTCGATTCCTCGCCTTTTCAGGGTTGGAGTTTCCGCCGGCGCCGATCCCTTTTCCGTTTCTCCGCGGGAGAGGTGCTCTGGGTCCCCCCTTGGGGCCTGGTTACGGTCCTGCAGAAACGCGTCGCGCAAATTGGCTCAAAAATATGAGAACTCGCCCATGGGTCTCGCTCGTGCCCAGGACGAGCGCTCGCCACGGCCCATCACGCATATTTCGCTGCCAGAGGGTGACCCGGTCTTCCGCTATTCGGTATCGGAGGACGTAGGCAAAATTGCCACGTCACAGATGATTGCCAGAAGGATTTTTGGCGACTCGAAAAAAAATTTTCATCATTTCAATGTCAGTGCCTACCTTACCGACAAAATTTTTTACTATTTTAATGTCAATCTAAGGTCTAAGTAGAGGTGGCATTAAGGATGATACAATCATAGATCACATGTGAGAATTTTTATGGCGCTATGAGGTCAACAAAGCTGGTGACGATCCATTTTTGCAATTAATTGAAGATATTAAATATGCATATTCTGGAAATTAATATAAAATGTTTTCAAAATTCAAATTGTTAAACCAATTAATTGAATATCTACCATGGGAAGATTATGCGATCAGAATTAGTTAGGATTAGGTGGTAGGGGGGCGGAGAGGGCTGAAAATACAGGAGTGGTGTCGGTAAGGCAGGGAGTGACCTTGAATTGGTAAAAATTTTTTTTCGAGTCGTCAAAAACCCTTCTGCCAATCATCATTCTGGTAAAAAAAGAACCTATTTCCAAAATTTCATCCAATTCTGACGACGGACGTAAACGGAAACTTCGCCGCTTACTGTGTCCCCCGTAGAACCATAGAACTTCTTTTTATAATATTTTTACACATCATTAGTATTTTTCAAGATACTTGTCCCGAGTATTTCAAGTATATTAGATGAGCTTATTAAGAGGTTGCATTCTTTTGCTGCATCACGTGGGGCTTAAACAAAGCGTGCATTCGGTGGAGTCGTGGCCTGTCGGGCATTGTCGGAACCCGTCGCGAGTTTTACGGGGGAACCGTCTCATTGTTAGTTGCGTTCCATCGGGTTGCGTTACAAGCTTGTGAGCGCGCTAACCATGCAATACATGTTCTGTTCTAAGAGTTCTAGGTATTTAATTTCAGTGTTTTTGTTTTTTCATTTTAATAATAATGAATAAATATTATTTTTTTATACCACAGACCAGGCCATTATTTCGAACATAACTCAACAATTCTAACAACAGATGAACATTCACATGAATTATAATACATAACAAAATATTATAACGACGTCCCATAGGAAACACTAAGACTTTCCGATCAATTTAATATTACTACGTGTCACGTCCGGTGGTTCAGCCATCGATAGAAATTAATCATAATCATCTATAATATATAATACCACCGGACGTGACACTACGCTTAAATTGTAGTTTACTCTTTGCTATGCTAGTACGTATATTGTTTAAATAAACTTTGGTGTAAACTTTTCCTTGCGTAACCAGATATTCTTCTCTTTCTGCTATAAATTTTGGCCTTTTCCCTATGTTATCCAGCAGAATTGGGCGTTATTCGAATGAAATTTCATTCGAATTCCCAGCGAATAAAAATTACGAATAAAAGTTTATTTTATTAATAAAATTTTATTAATAAATCTTTATTCGCATGAATTTTTATTCGAATAAATCTTTATTCGAATAAATCTTTATTCGAATGAATTTTTATTCGAATAAATCTTAATTCGAATGAATTTTTATTCGAATAACCCAGCGAATAAAAATTTATTCGTAAAAACCCAGCGAATAAAAATTTATTCGAATAACCCAGCGAATAAAAATTTATTCGAATAAGTCAGCGAATAAAAATTTATTCGAATAAGCCAGCGAGCGAAGAAAGGTATCGAATGACATCGCGCCGACGACTCAGGGCCCCGAGTGTCGAGTGTCGAGTGTCGACGTCGGGTTCCTACTAAAGCGTTATTCGTAAGCTACGAATAATTTCTCAGCGAATAAAATCGTTATTCGTTATTCTCGAATAAATCCTGGGATTTATTTGTCATTCTTTATTCGTTATTCGAAATTATATTTGCCCAACTCTGTTATCCAGTAGATTTGGATGAGAAGATGCGAGAAATTCAAGTTTCGATTCTGGAGGATCGATGATTTAAAAGTTAGTGTAGTGCCATTAGATGGCTTCACAAGCACGCGCTAATGCTGATCACTAGGCATGTGCGGGCCGTCCGATATTCGGGTTCGGGTCGGGTCGTAGAAAGTCGAGCGGGCTCGATTCGAGCGTGCGATACTTCATGACACAGCGGGCGGCCCGAGAGTTTCGAACGGCCCGAGAGAGTGACTTTTTTTTTTTTTTAGAAATATGTTTATTGGTTTACAGCTGTACAATATATTACATAATTAATTGGTACCTTAATAAACATACTAAAAAAAGACCATTCGTTATAGTGTTTAAATTATAATATCTAGTTGATTGTACGCATGCAATACTCCTAGATAAACAATATTATTACATAAGTAATAGTTTCATTAATCATATATTTAGATATTGTTAACAGGATTAGGTTAGTTCTATAATATATGAGTTTTGTGGAAAACGCATGCTCTGAATGCAATGCGAAAAAAAAACCTCAAAGACATTCATGATAACTACTAAAAAAAGGAAAATAAATAACTTAATACTATAACTTATAAACTAGATTATGTACAAAGAGTATATACAAAGGGCTTGTCCATCAATTTTTGATTAAAGAATACTAAATGCTAAATGTATATAAATTATTTCAGATGCAGCCTATTAGAGGTTTTACGAATATATAGTTCGGAAAGAATCGGACAAGTTCGGGCGAGCGAGTTATCGCGATACCCGCGATTAATCTTGCAAGATATAACTCCCTCGCCTGAACTTGTCCAATTCCTTTCGAACCCGCCCGACGAAGTCGAGTCACTCTTTCGGGCAGGCCGAAAATCTCGGGCCGTTCCAAACTCTCGGGTAGTCCGAAACTCTCGGGCCGCCCGAAATTCTCGTGCCGCCCTCTGTGTCATGAACTATCGCGCCCCCGAATCGAGTCCGACTGTCTGCGACCCGACGATTCGAGCGCCCGAGAATCGGGCGGCTCGCACATGCCTACTGATCACGTAGATTCCCAAGCCGGCCCTTTCCGCACACCCCATCCGACCCCTTGCGGCTCTACTCGGTAAGTGACGCATAACCGTCACTACACACAACATGGCGGCGCTAACTTGTGAAAAACACTGGAAATCGCTCAATTTTAAACACTTATAACTTTTGAACCATTGATCTACCAGGATCGAAACTTGGATTTCTCACATCGTCTCGTTTCAAATCTACTGAATAGCATAGGAAAAAGGAAAAAGTTTCTGCTTACGCAAGGAAAAAAGCAGCCAAACTTTGTTCTACGAATAAACATCATTGTATCTCCATGATTTTTACAATTACTTTCATAGGTGATCGTGTATACAACAACTATCTTGTACCTGTTATGTTATAAATTCTATAATTGCATGTAGTTGCACATGGTTTAGCAGCTTTTCCAACATGTATTGAGTTTCTCAGTAAAAATAATATATTATGTTGACAGTAGAGGCGGTCCACATTGCCAATCAACTCTGCCAGTATGGCTACTTCTTCCCGGTAAATGACTCCAAGACACTCGCCGTAAAAGATGATAGTTCTCTATATAGATTTCAGGTACGGTACTTTTTTCTTATGTTTAAAATTATTATATAATTATTTTACAGTTATTCTCTGCATAATTATGCTTTGACGCATTAATTATTTCACGAACTTCAAAATTTACCTATATATTGGCATTATGTTTCTATTATACTTTACAAGTAATGCTTTAATTGTTTTATTGTCTATGGCGCATATTCCATTCTATGTAGGACTTATAAAACTAAATAATAGCTAAAGAATGTACTCGCATAAAATTTTTCAATTATTAGCATTTAGAATTTAAAATTAAACTAAAATAATCGGTGAAAATGAAATTGTAATCACTACCATATGTATATGTTCATAAGCGTTACTTCTTCCGTTAAATACAAAATTTTATTCAAGTTTTCAGTCGCTGAAACTTAAAGACAAAATGAAAATTCCTAGCGGACCTTGCCGTTACAACGCTGCCTACTAATGGCAATACTTTAAAAATACATCCTGGTATCAATTTAATATAATATTGGATAAATTTTAGCCAAAGAGGGCCCAGCGCCAATAACCTTGACCTAGAAATATGTTGTCCAGATCAGGGCTCGGACTATCAGATCGGGTTATGACAGGTCTGAATAATATTGAATAATAATTACTGAAGAAAATACTGAATAATTGTTAATAAATAAAAAAAAATCAAATTAATTGAAAACAAATGACATGCGTACATATTCTAAAAGAAGGTACTTCAGGAATATTTGAAAAAAATTTTGGTTAGGATACTGTTCAAGATGCGCGCGTCAAGTGACGTAAGACACTTGACGACGCGCGCATATCATTAACTAGTGCTGCGTCGCATTACGTTCGACAGCCAATCGTAGCGCCCGAGGAAAGAGCATCCGGTTGATCGATCGAATTATTGGCTGACAGAATATCCAGATCCTTCGAGAAGGATCGAGTCGTTCCAAAAGGAAGTCGTTTCTTATGTTCTGTTAGTAAATAAATAGAGCGACCGCATGCTCGTTTCTCTCTCTCGGCAAAAGTACTTCTTCGCAATAGTTTCCTTTTGTAACCGCTAATTCAAACACGAACGATCGCTATTTTATTCAATTGGTCACTCGAAGATCTAATTCTATTTGCATCTCTGTCCGAATAGAATCGCTCTAATTGTAATTATAAAGTGACGATTCTCAAACGAGAAATTATAACAGCGAAAGGTTTTATAATAAAGAAACGTAGTAAACCATGTATTCTTAAAGTAACGTTTATTTCGAGTCCATTTTCAAAGTAAACGCGAACTCGTGCAAGTGAACGCTAATTCGTGCACGCGAAATAATCTATTACAATTCATTTGTGTTCCAATCGTGAAGAGATACGTTAACTTTTGTCAGTTTTATACGTCTTTGAATATGGAAGCAAACAAAGTGCATTATAGGCATTTAATGCTTTTCCTTTACCGGAAAGGCGAAAATGCCACACAAGCGGCAAAAAAACATATGCGCCGTTTATGGAGAAGGTGCTGTAGCTGAAAAAACTGCGCGGCAGTGATTTGCTAGGTTTAAAACTAGTGATTTCAACCTTGAAGATCAAGATCGCCCGGGTAGGCCCTATACCACAGATGAAGATCAGATTAAAACACTGAACGAGAATAACTCACGCTATACGACATGTGAATTAGCAAAATCCACCATCCACGAGCATTTTGTGAAGCTTGGCTACATAAACCGTTTTGATGTATGGGTTCCTCATGATGGATCGCGGCCTCATGAGTCTTTGACAACTCGACGAAGGTTGTTGGAGCTCCATTGGGATGTGCTACGCCATGCACCATATTCACCAGACCTCGCGCCCTCAGATTTCCACTTACTTCGATCGTTAGAAAATTCCCTTAATGAAAAAACTTCAACTCTTTGGTAGAGGTAAAAAATCACATAAAAATGTTTTTCGCTGAAAAACCTGAGTTTCTGGAAGGACGGAATTCTCAAGTTGCCTGAAAGATGGAGAAATGTTGTGGAACAGAATGTCACCTATTTAATTTAATAAATATATACGAAAATTTGAATGTGCTGCGAAAAGGCTATAGCCGGGTTTGATAGTGAAATTCGCCCCCGGCGGGATTTTAATCGTGCTTGGACCATTCGATAGCCTACCCAAAAAAAACCCTCTCTGCCAAGTTTCAGCCCCCTATCTCATCTGTAAGGGTAGTTATTGAGAAAAAACGAAAAATCAGTTTTTGGCCCATTTTCCCTATTTATTGACAATTAAAAATTCTGAAAAAAATCTGACACATTTCGGATACCGAGCCACATATTAGGTATCATTTCCAGATTTTTCTGCTGCAAGCTCTGCTTGTGAAAAATGAAAAACACGAAAAAAATCGAAAAAATGCAGGTTTTATATAGAAATCTAAAAGGTGCTACTCCAGATTTAATTTAGAAATGAGGTATTACCGTAAGTATTATGCTCAATTTTTTTCAGATTTTTGTGAGTGGTGCGTCATAGTTAAAAAAAATAAAAACCGCTTTTTACGGCGTTTTTCCTAAGTTATACTTATATTTCCTGAATCATAAAAATATATTATGTGATATTAAACGTTCCTACGTTCAGAAAAACATCTCCCAGACTTTAAAACTTGCCTAATACGAAATACGAAAATAATACCATGTACATATATTCGAATATTTCGAAGAGAATTTCAACAGCACCGGTTGGTGCAGTGGCTATGGTCTCCGTCTGCGGAACCGCTGAAGACTTTTTGGACCGGGTACGAGTCCCGATCAGGTCAATTTTTTTTTCTAAGTTTTTTAAGATTATTTTTCTAAGATTATTGTTGAACCATTGTAAAAAACTTATTTGAACTATATTTAGACTATCTTAAAATATTTTTTCGGAAAAATATTCTTGGAGTACTTTCGGCCAGAAAAGATAAAAAAATCAAGTCGATGCACAAATCCACGTAAAAAATGTAAAGTAGAGCTGTAATACAGTCCGTAAATGACTAGAGGCCGATAGTACTCCAAGAATATTTTTCCGAAAAAATATTTTAAGATAGTCTAAATATAGTCTAATAAGTTTTTTACAATGGTTCAACAATAATCTTAGAAAAATAATCTTAAAAAACTTAGAAAAAAAAATTGACCTGATCGGGACTGGTACCCGGTCCAAAAAGTCTTCAGCGGTTCCGCAGACGGAGACCATAGCCACTGCACCAACCGGCGCTGTTGAAATTCTCTTCGAAATATTCGAATATATATACATGGTATTATTTTCGTATTTCGTATTAGGCAAGTTTTAAAGTCTGGGAGATGTTTTTCTGAACGTAGGAACGTTTAATATCACATAATATATTTTTATGATTCAGGAAATATAAGTATAACTTAGGAAAAACGCCGTAAAAAGCGGTTTTTATTTTTTTTAACTATGACGCACCACTCACAAAAATCTGAAAAAAATTGAGCATAATACTTACGGTAATACCTCATTGCTAAATTAAATCTGGAGTAGCACCTTTTAGATTTCTATATAAAACCTGCATTTTTTCGATTTCTTTCGTGTTTTTCATTTTTCACAAGCAGAGCTTGCAGCAGAAAAATCTGGAAATGATACCTAATATGTGGCTCGGTATCTGAAATGTGTCAGATTTTTTTCAGAATTTTTAATTGTCAATAAATAGGGAAAATGGGCCAAAAACTGATTTTTCGTTTTTTCTCAATAACTACCCTTACAGATGAGATAGGGGGCTGAAACTTGGCAGAGAGGGGTTTTTTTGGGTAGGCTATCGAATGGTCCAAGCACGATTAAAATCCCGCCGGGGGCGAATTTCACTATCAAACCCGTCTATAGCCTTTGAATTTTCCTTCAAAATCGTCACGAACTTTCCGGACAACCCAATACTTACTCGCGACGGCCGATTTTCGAAGTATGCGTCCCTTCGTCCGGGCCGCGCGCCTTCCTGCCCGTGGCGGTCCTAGTTCTCCTAGACGCCGCGAATAGCGCCTACGGTACACGCCTGACTAGCTCGAGAACTATGACCGCTACGGGAAGCGAGACGCGCGGCCGGGTCGAGGGGGCGTAGCCTTCGAGAATCGGCCGTTGCGAGTAAGTAATTCCGAGCCCTGGTCCAAATCAACATCAGCGTGTGCAAAGACGCGTTCCACGCGCAGCAAGGTAAAGGAAATAACGTATTCGTGGAGTTGTGCTTCACTTGTGTGTCCGGAAGACGAGAGAGATAGAGAGAGAGAGAGAGCGCAGCTTGGCGTGCACACGGGCAACCGCCAATCCCCACTCTAGGCCATCAGGGGGTGGGGGAACCAAGTCCCCACAGACTCCCCGCCGAGTGTGAACGAAATTTATTGATAACCAACATATGAAAACAATATATATACAATATTTACAAAGAACGCACAGCGCACAAAGCGCAACTTACATTAGACAAATGCAAACAAATAGCGCACAGAGCGCAACTTACATTAAACAAATGCAAACAAATAGCGCACAGAGCGCAACTTGCATTAAACAAATGCAAACAAATAGCGCACAGAGCGCAACACCGAGCAGCGAAACACAAACAAAATGGCGGGTCAAGATCGCAATGCGCAGAACAATACGCAGAACAATGCGCGGACACAAAACGGGTAATGAACGCCAACAATATGGCGGCCCGAGGTCGCTATGCTCGGACACAAAACGCGCGGTCGCAATGCGCAGACACAAAACTGGTGTCAAACGCCAACAATATGGCAGCCCGAGGTCACTATGCGCATACATAAAACGTCCTTCCCGTCCTTTTCTTCTGACGATGATCGCGTACACAGGAACAGGAAGGGAGGCGCCTATGACGGGACGAATGTCACCCGGCCGGGTCGTCGTAACGACGGATTCCTAAATCCGCATGGTCAGTATCCCCATAGTCCACTACTTCTTCTATAGCTCCATAGAGCTGTTAAAAACGGCCTGCATCAAGCCTGCCTCAGTCGAATCGACTGAACAACCGTGAGAAATGCTCCTCGTAGCACGTGGTGTGAGATATCTCGCCATACATGCCTCTCCGCACAAACGTGCGAGAATATAACAATTCGGCACATCTTACCGCAGCAGACGAAGCCCAAAATCTCCAACAAGCGTCGGGTTCACCAATGTGGCCACGACGCAGCGTCGGGTCACCAATGTGGAAAGTGACCGACCCGACGTCAGGATAGAGGAAACAACGTACTCCTGGAGTTGTGCTTTACTTGTGTTCAACTCGGCGGCCAGACGACGTGAGAGAGAAAGAACGCGCGGCTCGGCGTGCAAACCAGTGTCGCCAGAATCGACTAAGACTGGTCGATTTTTCCTCTCCTCCTTTTCCCCTTCCACTATCCCATTCTAGCACCATGAGTATACTCCAACATCCCCCACTAATTGTAAGACCGTAGATTGGTCATGTAGTAATCTGGTCATCAGGGGGTAAAATTGTGTTCCCCTCGATTTCCTCGATCTGGCGACACTGATGCGCATGGGCAACCACCGATCCCAACTCTAGGCCGTCAGCGCATGCTTGTGGTGCCACCAAGCGGCTGCGCTCATTAGACGTCGCGTGATGCTCACTACCACCACAGACGAGATAGAGGAATAGACCTGACACCTTATGCGACTTGGTGTCCATAGGAATCTGTAGTACCGTCACCATAAAATGCCTGTGGACACTTCGTCCAGTGTGGAAAAGAACGGAGGAAAAATTGCACACAAATTAATCGTTACAGAACTCTCTTTATTATGTCTATCTTCCACGTGTCACGTTCTTAATCTAACTTCGTTTTTCACTTCGGGATGCGCGTCTAAAAAACGTCGCCTACCTACTGCTTAACATAAAAACCTAGTTACAACTAGAGCGCGTGGAAATACTGCCGACGTCTTGTCAGTGTTCCGATATGGTGCAACTTTTATCTATATTAGGATTATGAGGTACTAGAGCCCTGAGACAGTTATATTGGCGGCAATGTAGCGAAACAATCTGTTCCGGACAGAAAGACTCCAGGAAGTGTCCTACGATTTACGAAATATACAGAAATACACTTGTTATACATTCATTTTTCAGAATCAAATCATACCAATTTTTTTCTGCAGAGTGCTCACAGTACCTCATTTTATCGAGAATCTTACTTTACTGCGGCTGAAATCGCCGCGCATGCGCGATAAAAGTTGCACTATATCGGAACACTGCGTCTTGTCGCCACATGCCAGTCATTTTAGCGTCATCTACGCTTTGAGAATAGGGAATTCGAGAACTAATGCGACTTGGGTTCGACTGGTCAAACTTCTACAGCGTTGTTAAGGGGGTAGTTACACGTCGGTTACAACTAGAAAATCAGTGTGAGCAACCTGTATGCAAAAAAAGAGTTTGGTAACACTGAGAAACACGCACTGCCTGATGAACACGAGATGGCGTTGCTTGCTATTTCCATATTATATAAAATAATTTCGAGTTATATTTGTTTGTTATTAAAAAAATAAATGTATAAAATTTAACATTTGCCAATTATTCTTCCCCTTTTACATTCCACACCCTTGCAATCCTGGAAACGCGAAGTTATAATTAAACTGCGGATCTTTACGCATTGCTCCTCCTGACTAGGCGCCATCTCGTCTAAACTAACTGAACTAAATTTGGCTCTAGCTTGCTCTGCACTCTGTCCGTAATATGGGGAAATTCTGCTAATGTGAATACAATCACGACTGAACGTTGTTTGACCTTATACGAGCATATTGTGAGCTGGGTGAAGGCTCATTCTACAGAGGAAGGTTAGATCTAATGCGCTCCAGTCATCACACAAGTCAAAAAAGTCTTTTAGAGATAGAATATGCATTGAAATCTGCGGGTTTTTTTCCTAGATTTTTTCTCTACTTTGGGCCCTCATATTATTAGATATAAACATAATCTCGTTAACCTCATGACTGGAGCGCACTAGATCTAACCTTCCTCTTTAGAATGAGCCCTCACCCAGCTCACAATATCCTCGTATAAGGTCAAACAACGTTCAGTCGCAGACCCATATTTTCTAGTAAGATTCTAGTTGTAACCAAGGTGTAACTACCCCCTTAAATGCTAACCTAACCTCTGGTAACAAACAATTGTACGGGGTGTTCCATTTGAAATTCCCTGGGCAAAACATATGAATGTGATGAAGAAATGTTTTAGATAGAAGCTGCATAGTATTGTGGGGGACACATTAAGCTGTTATTTATTCGACCTACAAATGACCTCGAAAATTTTTTATATTGTATATCATTGTTGCTGATATCTAGATGTTTTCTAGGTTAAACATAACCTGTTCCCTCGATATAGAATCTCAAAATTGTAACAAAATACAAAATGCAACGAAGTACAAACAGTCAAGACACGAACAATTATTAACTTAAGATGATTCCAGAAGATTTTAAAACAATCGGTTCTTCTCTACAATTACGTTTAGCTAGGTTTCGAAAACATCTAGAAATGACAGCAATAATGCTATACAATAAAAAATATGGTTCCATCTGAGAATTCAAAATTGCCTTTTCCTTTTCAAGGTCATCTCAAGATCGAATGATTATTTGATATTTTAATATATCCTCCGCGAAACTAGAACTTCTATTTAAAACATTTCTTCACATATCACTTATATTTTTCAAGACATTTGCCCCGACATTTGTAACTATAGGTTTTACTCTCCAAATTCATCCTCTCTCTCTCCCCCCTCTCTTTCTCTCTCTGTCTCTTTTGCAAATAAATTTCACCTTCTTGCAAATCCATTTCACCCTTTTGCAAATCAATTTCACCCATTAACTCTTTGCAATCCGAATTATTTTTCGATTTTGTTGCCAACAAGTCCCTACTATTTGAAGTGTTTTATTTAAAATTTACTTCAAAACACAGTTCCTTGACTACTACTTATTTTAGACAATGTTGTTTACTAATTATATTAAATAGAGCTCTCAAATTTTCTTGTAATTTATATTTGTGGAACTTATATTTGTTTTTAACTAAAAAAACACAATTAAATACATTAAGGAAGTACCAAATACGTATAAAAACCCTTTTTCGTTCTCTGACGTCGAGTCACACTCGACGAAGGAGTGCAAAAGGTTAACAATATTTAAAATTAATTATTTATATATTTAGATTAAATTATATATTTATTTAGACACGGCGTCATTACTGCGAGGGTAACATAAGACTCAATACTCAATACGCTTCAATAAATACACATGTACTTTCATTTAAAAATTTATTAACCAGAAAATGGCTAAAATGAATATACATGTCTACACACAGTTTTCATACATTACAAAGTTAATGAATTGGTAATTACTTTGGCAAAGTTTCCGTTTACGTCCGTTGTCAGAATTGGATGAAATTTTGGAAATAGATTCTTTTTTGACTAAAATGATGATTGTCAGAAGGATTTTTGGCGCCTCGAAAAAGAATTTTTTACCATTTCAATGTCACTCCCTACCTTACCGACACCACTCCTTTATTTTCGTACGCGTGGACGCCCTCACCGATGAGATACTATTAAAGACTGCCAGCCTTATGGGAGTTGGTGTCTCTCGAATTTGTCAGTATTTCTTACGCCCTCTAGGATACATTCTAGATCCATCCAGAGAAACAGAAGGCCATCGACGGCATTTTGTCGGTGAAGAAGACCACTGAGGAGATTCTCGACGCGATGCATCGGTCAGAATGCGAGTTATCACGAAACCATATCGATTATTATTAAATGTTACATTCTCCGCCATAGTTCAGACGATGTTTTGGTACTATTTTGGCACTATTTAGAATTTTTAGCGATGTGGTATTTCAGATCACTGTAAGTTCCACGTTATCCCCGCGCCCATCGCGCCCACTTACCCGTCCCGCTGAATAACACAGGGGCTGGCAGTCTTTAATAGTATCTCGTCGGTGACGCCCCTACCACCTCATCCTAACTAGTTCTGATCGTATAATCTTCCCATTGTAGATATTCAATTAATTGGTTTAACAATTTGAATTTTGAAAACATTTTATATTCATTTCCAGAGTATACTTATTTAATATCTTCAATTAATTGCAAAAATGGATCATCACCAGGTTTGTTGACCTTATAGCGCCATAAAAATTCACACATGTCATCTATGATTGAATCATCCTTAATGCCACCTCTACTTGGACTCGAGATTGACATTGAAATAGTAAAAAATTTGTCGGTAAGGTAGGCACTGACATTGAAATGGTAAAATTTTTTGTTTAAAAAATCCTTCTGACAATCATAATTTTAGTCAAAAAAGAACCTATGTATACCCAAAATTTCATCCAATTCTGACGATGGACGTAAACGGAAACAGCCATTACTTTTAAATAATTATTTCATGTACATCATTGCAATAATAAAATTTTGAATTTCTTAGCAATTAATTTACATTTGATTTGTTTTATAAAACCTTACTAAAAATACTTCATTTGTAAAGGTTGAAATTGATTTGCAAAATGATGAAATTGATTTGCAAAAGGGTGTATTTGATTTGCAAAAGTGTGAATTTGGAGTGCAGAACCTGTATTAAATTACAATTATGTGTCGAATAATATGTGTACTCTTCACATTACGCAGTGTTATGAATATGTGTTAATTATATTCGAATAAGCACAAGTAATCCATTAATTATGTTTTTGCTGAAGTGAACGCATTTCGAAAATTATCATTTATGTAGACATACGAAAAATAAATGAGTATAGTAAATTTCTTGTAACCGTATAATATGAATTGTCCAATCGTTAATTCATTCACGTTTGTTTAACATATATAGACACCCTATTATTGGCCATGGCAACATAGAACCCCTGATAACGTGGAGTATGCTATTTATCTGGCTAAGAGAACTCTGAGGAATAAGCAACGCCATGCCCTTGAGGATTACGAGATCGTATGTAAATTCCATTGATCTTATCCTGATGAATATTTTTCCCACGTCATTTCCTTTTTCTTATTAAATGATTTTGTATTCATAGGAAGCTTTAAACAGTTTGCGTAGAAACTTACAAAGCAAATGGGAAGCGATACAACTTCAAGCTGAGGAGCAGGTAAATAATTAATCGTTCACGCGTATTAAATTGGATACTCATGAGTAAGGATTAAGGAGAAGCGTAACCGATGTGACTTATTAAGAAGGGTGGGCGGATACCCGGAAATTCGGGTTCGGGTCGAGACGGGTATTTTCCCTGGGTTGGGGTCGGGACCCGAAAATGTGTGATACCCGGATACGCGGAATTTTCGGGTATTGAAGTCGAAATCGGGTCGGGAACCCGAAAATTTATATTGTTTGGAGACCCGAATGTTAGATTTTCTGGTTCCCGATCCGATTCGATTTCGGGTACCCAAAATTGCCGGGCTCCCGAGTATCACTCATTTTCGGGTCCCGACCCGAGATGGTCCGAGTCATCAAAACCCGACCTAAGGCTCGAGTACCCGAAATTTTGCCGCTCACCTCTGCTTATTAATATGGTCAACACGTTCGTCGCCAAGCGTAAATCGGTCGAGTTTCTCATGGGGCCAAAATCCGATAGTCGGAGCGGGAAATTGGATTTGTTGCGACTGCAATACCGAAGGTCAAACGTACTTCACCGTTCCTCCAGCGGATTGGATATACCTGGAAAGGATGTTTTAAAAGGCGAAAAGCCGAACAAAATGACCGATTGTATTAGTTTACAACCACCACATTCCGACAATTTCGACCTCGACAGATGGACAACACGCGCGAAAGACCTACCTGAACGACGAGCACACTGTTACGCACACCCCCTAAGATAAAAGTTGGGGAGTAGTGTGGGGCTCGGTTCCCCGTAGGATAGAATTTGGGGGAACGGGACTTATCCCTACCTATACCCACTAAAACCCCATCGCCGTGTCCTCTTCTGTAGTCAAGAGGAGGAGCAGCCAGGGTCCCGCTACTCGTATTGCTCCTGACTGCCCCTAAAATCTCTTGAGTGTACCACACATGTTCTGATACACCCACATCCAATTATCAAACGCTACATTTCCCCACCTAAATGCACACTGACCAATCACGACAAAATCGAGGTGACGACGGCCAGGACACGACGAGACAGAAGGAGAAATCCAGAAAGCGCAAACACGTAAATGATTGTATCAGTATTACATAGTGAAAATAAAGTGTACATTAGTGGACCTAAGCTATACTTGGAGAAAAAATTTTATCGATATACAATGCACCGCGCACTCCAGAATTGTTCCTTCACGTGAGAAAAAAATTTGTGAAATTTGGTCGAAGTTTCGAGCCTATAGAATCAATGGTTCAAGACTTATGGTTGCTTAAAGTCGAGCATTTTTCAACGCTTTTGACAGGAAAGGGCGCCGCCATATTGGTTTGTAGTGATAATCGCGTGCCGCTTACCGCGCAGAACCGCTAGATGGCAGCACGGACACACACTAATATCGCTAACAAAGAAAATATCTGAGAAAATGTTGGAGAAGAAATACCGTGGAAAATATTTACGAAAACCTAACCCAGACCAGTTAAAACGCAATATCGTGGCCATGTTTTTCAAAATTCAAAACACAATCGCAATACCCGCTCTATATTATCAGCCTTAACGCGTGCTCGTGCTGCCATCTAGCGGTTCTGCTCGGTAAGCGGCATGCGATCGTCACTACAAACCAATATGGCGGCGCCCTTACCTGTCAAAAACATTGAAAAATGCTCAACCATAACTCTTGAACCATTGATCCTATAGGCTCGAAACTTCGATCAGCAAGGTTCCCGCGTATGAATCTACTGGATTACATACGAAATACATAATTTATAATATATCAATAATAATTTATAGGAGAAAAGCACAAATTTTGAATCCGAAAAAGTAAAAAGGAGCCCAGAATTTTTATAAATTACTTGTAAAATTCTATACAACGTTCCGTCGGGCGCATTTCATCTGACAGACACAGCGCGGGCAGTTATTCACCGCGCCCCGCAGCCAGGCGGCCTTGGCACCTGGCATTCCCAGTTGCTGTCTCCATTGACGTGCTCTATGCAATCTTCCTGCTTAGTTTGTCTATGACCTTCACCAAGGGAAGTTCATGTTTTATTCAGAGAAGCCTAGCATCGAGTTATTACCATTTCTTTAGTAAACCGGCCTTCAAGCTAACTTGTGATACAAAGAAACAAACACAATTAGAAAAGTCTTATAACTTTTACATTCAATTTAAGGTGAAATGCCCTAAGTATAGACAGACCAAAAGTGATGCCTAAATCTGGATAACTGAATTTTTATAGTAAAACCAATATTATTAAGAGATTAAATAAATATTTTATATATTTTGAGGCCTTAGCTACAAGTAGGTTTGAATATCATTTGATTAAGACATCAATTGAAATTCAAAAATAAATTCCAAAGTTTATCTGCGAACAGTATACAAAATAGTCTACTTTACATTATTTGAACTTTTATTAGAAAAAAAGATATAATTTAAGTCCTTAGGCAAAGAATACTTATCACGCATTATAATATTCATATTTTAAAATAAATTGGCAATCAAATGTAACTTAAATAATAATTATTAATTCAAATAGTAGATGTCCAAGTTTAGAACTGCTTTGAAATATAAGTACTGCATACTGGGACGCGATGATAGTAACTGTCCAACTATGTATAAGCTTATCCTCGATGTACATACGCCTTAAGCCGGAAACGTGTTTGCGACTAAAATCAACTTGTTGTTCTTACACTTAAATGGTAAATTATTTAACTAAATGTACGTATAATTAGTCTTCTATTAGCATTTAAAAGAGAGAAACAAAATTAAGAAAGAAAAAGAACAAGAAATCAATAAAAATTTACACGAAAGAAAAAAAGACAATTACACAACAAATTAAAGATACTGACAAGGGGATGCCACGGTTGATGAAACCGTATCTCTAGCATCTAATTAATACAGAGAGAGAATTTTCAATAATAAATAAATACAGTAAATGCTCGTTCGTTGTGAAAAATCCCCACTCCACTGCCTGTCAACGCCGAGTCGGTCGAGTCACTCCGCACGGCGGCAACGATTGATGTCGGCTCGGGTATATCGGTGTGAACACCACACATTGACTCGAGTGAATCGAGTACTCAAACTTCTTAATTTCAATTAGGCTTTCATGGAACTTTCACTAACTTATTTCTGGCATTTTTCTGCTTAAAATGATACCAAACACGATAATGTAATTTCAACTTTATTTAATGGTTTCATTGACGGTTATAGAGTACTATAGGACATGGAAGAGGATAGCAAGTGAAAAGAAAGAGAAGCTGTAATGTTTAAAGTACCAATTCGATGCTAAGAACATATTTTCAAGATGTTAAGTTGTTTATTTAAACATATGCTATATATAGTATGTGTTAAATGTATGATAAATTATTAATTATGCTTCACATGTAGAGTAAATATGGGACAAATTATATCGTCTTTGAAATGAATTAGTGAAAGTCTCATAAGCCTAATGGAAAATTAACAATTCCATCATTGCCATTACATACATTGTGAGAACCCGCGGGCCTTTAAACTATGCCGGCGACGGTGGTACGCTTCTCTGTCCTTCTCTATGTTCGGCTCTCTAATGAAGTCTCGCTCGGCGCGCTCGGCGTGTGTCTAGACGCAGTCATAAATCAAAAATAGCTTCCCTATTCGCTGGTTATGAACTCAAACCCCCGGCCTTTTCACAACGAACGAGCATTTACTGTATAACAATCTGTATTGTTTTTATGTTCGATTTATTTTCCCACGGTCACAAATAAAAAACATGCATTTTCTACTGAAAAAATAAAAATAACTTATAAATAATAGACTTTAAGGCTTAAAATTGAGGTAGGTATCAATTTCAAGAAAAAAAATGTCGAAAGCGGGACTCGAACCAGCAAACTACCGATTACAGTAAATTCTCTATAAACGCGAAAATCTCTTCACGATAAACGCGAAAGAAATATCCCCTCCAACTTAGCACACAGATCTCGGTTCGGTATATCGGTGTGAACCACTACTAACGCGACGCGGAGAGTCGCAGTCGTCGGCACAGTTCAAACGCCCGTGAGTCATCATAACGTTACATCAACAGTCTATCTTCTTTATTTTCGATGATACTGTTATGGGACTTTCACTACCTTATTTCTGGCATTTTTCTGATTAAAATGATACCAAACACGATCTAATTTGAACTGAATTTAGTGGTTTAATTGACAATGAAAGTTTCGGGCGTAAGGAAGGATAGCGTACGTGAAAGAAAGAGACGCGGAGAGTCGCAGTCGTCGGCACAGTTCAAACGCCCGTGAGTCATCATAACGTTACACCAACAGTCTATCTTCTTTATTTTCCATGATACTGTTATGGGACATTCACTACCTTATTTCTGGCATTTTTCTGATTAAAATGATACCAAACACGACCTAATTTGAACTGAATTTAGTGGTTTAATTGATGGTATATACGCAAAATCGAACACCGTGTCAAGTCACGCGCGTCGCTCGCTCCATTAAAATTTTTTGATAAGAAACAAAATTAAATAAATCTTAAATAAATCTTAAGTATATTACTTAAAACAGTTCAAAAACTACAAAAAGTGTGTCTTTTCCTGACGGATGTAAACGCTTCAATTCGATAGTTTTCCTTCGACGGTATTTAAACTGTAGTGGTTTAAATGACGATGAACGTTTCGGGCGCAAGGAAGGATAGCGCGTATAGAAAAGAAAGAGACGCGGACAGTCGGAGTCGCCGGCATAATTCAAAGGCCCGCGCGTGGTCTCGCTTTGCACGCGCTGTCCTTCTCTACGTTCGGCTCGGCCTTTGAAGCTCGAAAAACGTAGGACCAAGATCGAAAAATACGAAGAAATCCCCCCGAGGCGTTCGCATTTATAGAGAATTTACTGTACTAGTATTTCTCGTTACGCCCTCGGCTACTCATCTTCTTGTTAACCTTTTAACGCGAACTCCTTAAAACGCGCGCGTATAAAGCGATTTTCAAATGCAATTTTCTCGGAAACGCGCGCTACTGTTTTGCTAAATTACATTTGGAGATGATATCTTCAAGTACTGCAAGTTTCAGAAAAGTCCGTAACCCATCAACCGTGACACTCCTTTATAAGTTAAAAATGAATGATAAATCTAAAAAAGTAAGGTCTAAAGCAACTAATAAAAATAAAAATGAAATGAAAGAATAAGCATTCAATTAGAAAATCTGGAGAAAGAAGTATTGTCTCTTAAATTGCTTGCTTTACAACAAAAAAATGAAAATTAAACAGGATAGAATTTAATATAGTAATATTTTGATATTTGAATGATTAAACATTTAATAAAGTTCGATGTTAAAGATATAATTATAACATGTAAATTCAATTTGTCCCGGTATAGGCTTCACTCCTGTCCAGGTACTAGCTTAGATTGGATTTAATATGTCCAACATATTAATATAGGTTAGAATTATCCTTGTTAATAAAATTAAAATATTAATCTAAACAACGATTTTGGGATTTTAAATTACTTTACAAAATCTGAATTTCATGTTAAAACTCTTAAAAGATTATTTTTGTTTATCTAAATTGATAAAATTAAAGGTAGCAGAAAATGCTGTCCAAGCTTAAGGGTGTAGATCCGGCTCGAGCGAGAGTATGGTGGCACACTTACACACCGCTAGACACTGTGTCACAATCGCTAGATAAAAGATAAATCTAGATAAATCCACTTTTGCGTTTTCGAGGCATAATTTGCATTATTCGGCAGCATGTAGCGGAGCCGCGAGAAGCATTGGGCGGCGCGACAGTGCTGCCACTGTCAAGAGACACACATTTTCTTAAATATCGAAAGAAGTGGAATCCTTATAGAAACGGTGGGAAGCTCGCGCGTTAGCAGGGACACATACAATGTCAATGCAACGTCTATTAGGTTAAACAATACTTATTTAAACCCACCGTTTGTCCGGAGCCGAAGCATATCTCAGAAGGGACGGTTCTCTGAAACTACAGCTCCGGGCATTTTTACACTACGAGCGCTGATGTCTGTTTCTCATCATTCAGTCGTCAGTCACCCGGTGATTCAGTCACGGTATCGGTAAAACAGAGGATGAGAAGTGTTGCCGGTAAATTAGGCTTCATACGAAAACGTTACGTCACTATATGGCTGACGATGATGCTGCGTTGGTGTGCTCGAGGAAGAGTGTGTGGCAACAGACTCACCGCTCGGGCAGCGTGTACGTGTGCCTAGGCGGATTGTGCAAGTGCAACGGTTCGGTATCTGACAAACCATTTCTCTATAATGCACATTTGAGACCCCTACGTAGTCACAATCGCTAGATAAAAGATAAATTTAGCTCGCGAGCTTGTCAAAGTGGCCTATTTTTGCGTATTCGAAGCGTAATTTACATCATGCTGCCGAATAATGTAAATTACACCTCGAAAACGCAAAAGCAGGCCACTTTGAGCGATTGTGACTACGTAGGGGTCTCAAATGTGCATTACAGAGAAATTGTTTGTCAGATACCGAACCCTTGCAATCCGCCTAGGCACACGTACGCGCTGCCCAAGCGTACATGCTTGCTGATGAAACCTGACTTTCCAGCAACATTTATTGATGCAGTGACTGTCGGCTGTCACCGCCGAGATGGTATCTCGTTGGCGCTGCTGTGCTTTCGACGATTCAACTGTAGAAAATGTACTCAGCCCCCCTACTGGACGGAGCTCAAACTAATTTCGAGGTCAAATCCGGATCTACGCCCTTAAGGCATTTCACCTTAGCTTCTCAGGCTCAAGAGACCATATCGTAAAATTCCAGTGCCCTACACTTGCGGAGGACCCAAAAGGGCTGTCAGTAGACCTAGGTTAGTGGTCTTTCGAGTATAGACGGCAGCCAGTGCAATATTTCCCTAACAGCAGTTGTGTAAATAAACTTAATTAGGTGTTTATTTCGTCCGGAGTTAGCGGTCAAAGCATTGCGCCCGACGGAAGGTTAACTTGACGAAGAAGAACGTCACCCACATCTGGGTGACGGGGTCCCCACGGAAGTGTATCCGTCACAGATATGGGTGACGTGGCGACGAACGTGTTAAGAGAGCGTGTACAATAAGCGAGCGTGTCTAGGTACTATTTCAGACAATAGAGCAAGTGATTGCTTGAAAAGGTGTTAATTTTGTGAGTTCAGGTGCGATTATCAAAGGAACGGAAAAAGGGGGACAAGATAGTGAGCGATTCCCAAGAACGAGCCTTCTGGAGAGTTTATAGGCCACCGCCTGGTTGTATCAGTAGTCTCGACATAGCACCTGTACCTACGCGTTTTCGTCCTGGACTTTCACGTATACCATCGCGCAAACGTACTCTATCTGACCTGCAACGCGAGGTAACTTATGTTGTTTTACTTCATCGATCTAGATCAGGCGTGGGCATTTTTGTCTCAATTGAGGCAAGACCGTCCCCACCATAGCGCCCACTATCCCCCACCAGCATCCGTCGTTACAATGTAGAAAGGACGTGCTTCGTTCGTCGCAAGCAGTGCGCAGGCCTCGTGCATCGGAGCCGCGAGGAGCGCCACCCGAAAGGATGCTTGGTGGAGGAAGCAGGCGTTTGAGGGGCTCCACCTGTGTCCACGCCTGATCTAGATGTTCAAACATCTAATTCTATTACTGAAAAAGTTACTAACAAGTAACAACCTGAAATATTTTTTTCGTACTATTCATATACAGTGTCGCCAGAAAGTAACCGAACGGTTACTCGATGGGAATACAAGGTACCCCCTCTCTGATGACTAGAGCGGCAGAGGAGTTCAGGAGTAGAGTAATATGTGATACGTTGCGCGTGCGCGACGGGGATTTAGTGAGGCGAATGGAAGACACGTTGCGCTTGCGTGATTAGGACGCAACAATGACATGATATTTCGCAGGTTTTAGGTTATTGAAGCGTATCGTAGTTATGAAATGAATCATACGAATCGTTCTGCAGATTATGAACTTTCTTTATTATAAATGAAATGAATTTGTAACATGTGGTAGTTTCAGTTGTGGAGTATGAATATCGAAAAAAATGTTGAAATCTATAGTACTATATATTAAAAATTTTGGTATAGGGAAGATGAAAGAAATTGTAGAACTGAATACTGAATGTAATAAATATATTATAGGTACATAATACAATAAAATTGTAGGAAAATATAGTCTATATATATACGCTATGGGAAAGGATGGTAAAGGGCAACAACTATTAAGTTATTGACGGTGAATATTAATATATATATATTAATGAACATATTAATGAACTCCACTCATATAACATCTCATATAACATACAATAATATCGTTCGGCAGAACGATTCGTATGATTCATTTCATAACTACGATACGCTGCAATAACCTAAAACCTGCGAAATGTCATGTCATTGTTGCGTCCCCATCGCGGACGCGCAACGTGTCTTCCATTGGCCCCCTAAATTCCCGTCGCGCACGCGCAACGTGTCACATATTGCTCTGGTCATCAGAGAGAGTACATCATTTCACCGTGACTCCCCTCATCTGACGACACTGTTCATATAATAATTTCCGTAAATCCGTAGGATCTAGAAAAACCGAATATCCGAATATTGTTACTCTTGAAGCCATACAATTTCCGTTTCAACTATTTTTTTCGTATACCAAATAGTTTACAATTATTTACTTAATTTAGTAATTAAGTAATTTATACATTCTATTATGTATATTTAGTAATTTAGCCTAATCACCCTGCATTATTCACAAAAATTAGCTTCCTCGTTAAAACGTGATCGATTCAAAGAACTGTTGAATAAAATCCATTATTCCTCAAACGAGTTTTCATTCATCATTTAGTTGATTCATGTTAATAAGTTCGATAAGAAATTATCTTTAGTAGATTAATGGAGTAATGTAATTCAGATAATGATTGTGAAATAATATTAGGCTGCTCTTTACTTTACGGGACTCAAAATTTGTGCCTTTCTCCTACGAATTATGATGTGTTTGGTATGTAATCCAGTGGATTTGTATCCGGCGCGGATCCGGATCAAAGTTTCGAACCTCTAGGATCAATAGTTGAGGAGTTATGGTCGATTAAAGTTGAGCATATTTCCAGTTTCTTGACATATAAGGGCTCCGCCATATTGGTTTGTAGTGATGGTTGCACGCCGCTTACTGAGTTGGTTAGGATTACGTCGAGGGGGGGGGGGAGGGGGCAGCGGCAAGGTAAGCGGCTCGTGGTCGTCACTACAAACCAGTATGGCGTCGCCCTTATCTGTCAAAAATGCTCAACTTTAAGCGACCATAGCTCCTCAACTATTGATCCTAGAGGACCGAAACTTCGATCTGCATCCGCGCCGGGTACAAATCTACTGGACTACATGCCAAATACATCATAATTCGTAGGAGAAAGGTACTAATTTTGAGTCCGGTAAAGTGAAGTTTACCCTAATATTATGATAGTAATAGACATAATGACAGTGTCCTTTGTTTACTTAAAAATAGGTGGCCTTCTTGGAGAACAGCTTAACACGCACAAGGATAAAGGTTTCGACAGCAATTGAAAATTTGAAATCATATTTCGAAACGTATGTGGAATACGATCCAATGTTTGTACAACCACAACCATCCAACCCTTGGATCACAGACGATCAAACATTTTGGCAACTAAACAACTCTCTGTTAGTATTTTAAAAATATGATTTCTGTACTTTAATAGATTCTATTTATTGGGTTGGCAAATAAGTTCGTCCGGTTTTTTAGAGTAGAATACATCACAAAAACCGAACGAACTTATTTGCCAACCCAATAAAATGTGTATCATTTCCGTCTGTAATACATTATATTCTGTGCATTCAGAGTGGACAGTCCAACGGAGAAACGTGTTAAGCGTTGGGCTCTATCAATGGAGGAGTTAATGTCTGATCCTACAGGTAAACACATTTAAATCTAATGACTTTTTACTTTTTTTATATACAATTATAGGCTACAAAACTTTTCCTTAGCACCCCATAAGTTTTTAACTTTTTAAAATACAGTCTTGAAGATTTTAACGAGAAGATGACAAAAATCCAAGTTTTGATGTTAGGTATTCAGTGGTTCAAAAGTTATGTGTGTTTAAAGTTGAACGATTTTAAGAGTTTGTGACAAGTAAGGACGCCGCCATATTGATATGTACTGAGCATTGTTGTCAAGATCAACATTTTGAACAACTTTTCCCTATGTACGTATCCGTCGTTCGGTCTTAGTTTCCGAGATATTCGCAATAAATTTTATGCGGTTAAGGGGATGAGCCTGACACGCTTGTAAATCTACATTATCGACATCAGCGCGTGTTTGTGGTGCCACCTAGCGGCTGCGCGACGACGCGTGACCTTCACTACATACCGACATGGTAATGCCCTTACCTGTCAAAAACGCTTAAAATCGTTCAGCTTTAAACACGCATGACTTTTAAACCAGTGGATTTCTGAGATTAAATCTTAGATTTTCGGCATTTTTTCGTCAAAATCTACAGGACTCTACAGAAAAAAGTGAAACATTTTTGATCGTAAAAAATGAAGTTTAACGGGGTTAAGTGTTGACAATATTTGCTAATATCGACGTTATAATACGGTTGACCACACTCCGCGCCCACAAGTTCGCATACCTGGTACTAAAGTCTATATATGTACCACTAAAAGCATTATTTCATTATGTGTGTACTACAGAAATCATAAATAAATGAAATGTGCTATCTTTTTGTCACGGAGTATATTTCAAATGGCTATTAGCTCGTGGCAAGTTTGCGGTGATTAATAAGGGCACCCCATGTTTTCGTTCTACATCCTTAAAAATGTTCAAGGTGGGAGATGGACATCTATTCGATATTATCCTACGCAGAGTATCGAAAAAATTCGATTATTCCTTTAATAAATTTTGAAGTGCATATAACAGAGGTGGGCACGGCAGGGACCCCTCAAACATCTGGTATCATCACTGATTCCCCCACCAACCCCTCTTCAGTGCAACGCGCACCTTTGTCGCTATGCGCGAGGACTGTGCACATGGCGCTACCCGCGGCCGCGATGCATAGACCTTTTGTTTTGATTGAGGGCGGAGCACTGATATATACAGGGTGGGGCACCTAAAACAGGTTACCTGAATAACTCGCTTGCTTTTGTAGATAGAAAAAATGCATCGGACCAAACTTACTTGATATCGAGGCGCTCGTAATCTGATGTCATTAATTTTTTCATGGGTGGAGACGTCAAGGAGATATGAAGGTCAACTTTGTTTTTTTAAATGGAATGAGGTATTTTTTAATACATCAATCGATGCAGCTGGACATTCGTTATAAAAACTATGTATGTCGAAAAGTTAGTAGTCCAGGAGATATTTCAATTTAAATAACTCCAAAATACCATTACTGTCGTACTAAAGCGTTAATGTTTACTTACTTGTGTAACGTCTTACTACGACAGTAATGGTATTTTCGAGATATTAAAATTGAAATATCTCCTGAACTACTAACTTTTCGACATACATAGGTTAGTACTTTTTTTATAACGAATGTCCAGCTGCATCAATTCATGTATTAAAAAAATACCACATTCCATTTAAGAAAACAGACTTGACCTTCATATCTCCTTGACGTCTCCATAAAAGAGTACTAACCTATGTATGTCAAAAAGTTAGTAGTTCACGAGATATTTCGATTTAAATAACTCTAAAACACCATTACTGTCGTACTGAAACGTTACACTAGTAAGTAAACGCTAACGTCTTAGTACGACAGTAATGGTGTTTTAGAGTTATTTGAATTGATATCTCCTGAACTACTAACTTTTCGACATACATAGTTTTTATAACGAATGTCCAGCTGCATCGATTGATGTATTAAAAGATACCTCATTCCATTTAAAAAAATATCGATGACCTTGAAATCTTGTTAAAAAATGACCTTGAACATTTCTTCCCTTACACCGTTACATGTGACCCTTCGAACAGTGTAACTTTGTCCTAAGAAGTTATTTGTACAACGAAAAGTAACGGAGATATTTAGGTGTTCTGTTTCTTCGGACTCACCCTGTATATCAGTGGGGCAGAGAGGAAATGATTTTACGCACTGATTTGCCTCTACTGATGGAAGTTGGGGGGGGAAGTTTAGGACTCACACGGTTTCAGAAAATGGACCGTGCCCTACCCACTAGTACATAAGTGAATATTAAACGCGTCAAACTTTCAGATGACCGCATTTAAATGTAAATAGTTTATTACCTCGTAAAAATATGAAAATATTATTGTGCATATGGAACAAACAAGAGGCCCATTAAAATCAGTTTATAATTTTCAATATTACAAAATTTTTAAACCAGAAAATTGTCTAATTTCAAACATCATATCTGTATTTACATATTTATATTAATATATGTTGTATTAACGTATGTATATTTGTTGTTAGAAGTGGTTACATGGTATTATGACAATATTATCGGTAGTCTTGCATAAATGTTAATGCAAGAAATACTTGTTCTAACTTGTCATTTTCTAATATAGGCTTGCAAGAATTCACAAATTACTTAAGAAAAGAGTATAGTCATGAAAACATACGATTTTGGTTGGCAGTTAAAGACTTACGACGCAGTTTTCAAACACAAATACCTGATAAAGTCAACGAAATTTTCAAGTATGTATAATGATTAACTATTATTTTAATAAATTTAAATAAAGCTAAATGTTATTGACGTTACTCATTTAGAGAATTCCTGGCACCTGGAGCACCGTGTGAAATAAATATTGATGGGAAAACGATGGAGAAAGTCCATCAAGAAATGAAGAGTCCCAGCCGATTTACATTCGACTCCGCTGCTGAACACGTTTATACGCTACTTTTGAAAAAGGATTGTTATCCTAGATTTATTCGCTCTGATCAGTATCGAAATCTTTTAGCAGCTGGTGTGCAACCTTTACAAAAAAAGAGGTACGTTGCACGAGAACATATTTATTACACATACCAATAGTTTTAGTTACTCCTTTATAATATGTATTCTCATACACCATGAATAGTAAATAATTTTCATCGTAACTAAAATAGATGTACAAGATATAAATACAAGGTGATTCAGCAATTGTAAGTGTGCGACCTAAATTGCATGCAGTCTGTTTAGTATATGAAAAAATGGTTGAAACAAAAGTTTCTGTTTCGGCGTCGACCGACGGTCGGAATGCCTGAATGCCGGGACCGCCCAGATTTGGACGCGCGAAGAAATGTGAAGTTCACGGAACTGAGAGTAAATGAAACTCGCGGAGAACTGCTTGATTTCGCATGAATACGCACGTCACTTTATTAATGTATTTGCAATTTGAGATTGCAGTGGACTGTATTGAAAAAAGCGTATAAGATACAAGGTGGTCTAATAGCGATGAGCGCGAGAATCAGAATGAGAATCCGCTTCGCCGAGGGGGTCCCCAAATAGACGCCGATTCGGCAAACGCGGTGTTACGCGATTGGCCAAGATCGATCATAGAGTCGATTGTTTCGGGATTCAAATGGAGGTAGCTTACGGGTCACGGTAGTGAGCCGTTGCGAACGCTGCGTCAAAAATAATAATACACAGCGTGTGTTCTTTAGGCGTCTTGGAACATGTAGGAAAAAACCCATAAGGCGCGACGTTTGTCAGTGGGTCTCAATCGACCGGTAAACTTCTCGATTTGAATCCTGAACAGTTTCAAACATAGCATACAATGTATTATTTTTTTTCTATTTTGCTATGTTGTTGAGATGTTCAGCGATATTTAGCATTTTTAACAGGTGAGGGAGCCGCCATCATCGACGAGGTATAGGAGTAGACGAATCACCCAATGTATTTTTCTGTCTCACGCTCGTAGGACTCCAGAGCCCTGTTACCATTCCTGGTTTTCTTACGCTCTCTACGCTGACGAACGATAAATGTTGGAACTAGATCCACGAAAGTGATCACATTCAAATGGCTAACGAGTTGTGTGTGTGATGTTATAACCAGAGTTGGGCAAAAATGTTTATTTACATAAAATTTTTTCCCAAATCTGGTCATAACATCACAGACACAACTCGTTAGCCAATTGTATTTGACACAGACTTAAGATACGTACAGACATTGCATACAATGCATTTTTCTGTCTGCTGTTCTGAATTACCGACTCTGTAGAAAATGCCCTAGTACGACAGCGGACTCTATCGAGATGCAACGGTCAGCTAGTGAACTACATGACGTTACAACACGAAAGGTGTGTGTCTGGGACGCTAGATTTTACAGCTTCGTCAGCTTTAAAAGTGCAATTTTGCCGCATTATGTTCATACAATAACCGTCGATGCCAGTGTGCCCAGATGGGATGCTTTTTTCGCGCATGTGCGTCCAAAACAGTAACGTAGCTATGATGCGGTCGAGGCGATGATGTAGCAGAGCCCTGAGGCAGCTACAGTCAGCGGCGATAATAAGTGAACAGGCTTAAATAACTTTTTAGAAATTGGTCCAAAGGACTTGAATTTTTTTAAGATGTTAGACTGGCTAGTTTGCTAGAGAATAAGTAAACTAAAATTTATTACGATTGCAATTAGTAGGAGTTGTACAAAATTTTAAAATATGATGTTTTGCCAACTTTTTTATCTGGGCCTGTAACGATAATTTAAAATTATATATAATAATTAATAATATTTCAATATTTCATATGTATATACGGATATATATACAAATACACTTGTCATTAATTCGTTTTTCATGATCAGTACATATCAACTTCTTAACATTCGGCATGGCGCTCAAGGTGCCACATTTTCTCGCGAAGCGTACTTTACTGAGGTTGAAAACGTCGCGCATGCGCGAAAAAAAGCATCCCATCTGGGCACACTGGTCGATGCTCGGCATCGAAAGCGTCGAGCGGTTTTGTCCTTGCTTTCTGAAGCTGTTGAAATTCAGAGGAATTTTAAATTTTAAGTGCGCCACATGATCCTTTTATCCTCTCAAACTTTGCACAAATTTTTTTCTCACCTAAAGGAACAATACTGCATAGTGGCGTGCATTGTATTTGTTGGTCAAAAATTAAGGTTCACCCTACTATACAACTTTTATTTAAACCGTGTTTTCATATACTAAATAGTTCATAAGTAATTTCAGATGGCACAGTTAGCCGAATCACCCTGTATTTCAGTGTAAAAAGGATCTTATTTTACGATAACATTTCGATATTGTAGATTTTTTACCTTCGGTGGACAAACCAAAAAGAAACTTCCTTCGACCTCGGCCACAACACCTAGCACTTTACAACATGCTGCAGGTAATACAACTGGTGGTGGTAGGGGAAGTGATCGAAGTTTATCTGGATCTGCCCATGAGTTAGCTGTTTGCGGTGTTCGAGATACAACATCAATGTCCCGAGTGCCGCACTCTCACAGTCAGTCGAATCTCACTGACATACCATACAGGTGCACAATATATTTCTTGTATTATATTTCGGTGATGCTCACTGTGCAGATATTCATTAGCACATGTTTTTAAATCTATCTTAACACATTTTCGTTTGTAATATGTTATTTCTCTACGAACATAAGAACAAGATTGGTAGTACTGACATTAGTGTAAAATAATAATTTGGAACAAATTGATCTTATAGTTTATTACATTTCCAAAATTCTAATTTAGTTTACAGTGGGTATCACGATTTTTGTGAGTTTTTTCTGGAATCTGTATATCTATGCGTAAGTACAAGGTGATCCCAATAACCAGATCAAGGTATAGTTCTGTTTCAAACGAAGTAAAAAACATGTTTTAACCACACTGTTTTTGCAAGCAACTATCATCCTATGACACAATTTCACGCAAGTGCAACGCAGTAGTTGCAGTGTACAAGTGTACTGCTGAGAGATGACAAGAAGGTCCCTGGCAGGAATGCGGTGACGTAGACAAGAATGCGCGCCCGATTGGTTAGCTTGGAAGGTGCGCGTCTTCTACTGGCCGAAGCGGTCACACACACTACTACTGCTATGCAGAACAATAGACCCCTCTTGCCTCTACGCCCCCTCAGGGACCTTCTTGTCATATCCAAGCAGTACTTTCTTTTGAAATAGAAATAGGTATATGACCAATTACACAATCTTGGTTTTGAAAATAAATGGTAGGTATCATATAAAGTCGTTGAAAAATTAATACTTCATCAAATACTTCGTTCTCCTCAAAAACTTACAATCGGTACTAAAGCATTGTAATAATATATTCTAAAAAGACCGGGAGTCAAATTAAGCAAATATGATTGTCAAAACGTGGGACTGAACATGTATACATTAAAATACGAGAGTCAATTAAATATACCAGGCATGGCCAGATTGTAGCTCGATCGGAGGCATTCTCACCCCCACTTCTCCTGCCCGCACGTCTCGCTTCCCGTGGCGGCCATAGTGCTGCGAGCATACGGCAGGAGAAGTGGGGGTAAGAATGCCTCCGATCGAGCTACGATCTTGCCATGCCTGAAATATACCCCGCAAGCAAAATGCTCGGAATCTGCTTTGAATTGGACAGTAGATCGTGCAATCAGAAAACCATACATTTTTTCCTTTCTTTGTGCCCTCATGATTCGTGCGCCTGGAGCAGTTCGCTCATACTGCTCCGCGGTAGCTACGCCACTGGTACTACTGAACGTAGGTACAGTCACGAAATAAATCCCCAGTAAGCAAAATCTGCTTAGAATTGGAGAAGCGCACCGTACAATACGAAACATTTGTTTCCAAATAAGGCTCGGTATATGCTTGCACGGTGTGCCGGCACTCCTCGAGGGCAGAAAAAGGACAGATGGAAGGCACACCGTGGCGTCGCTATAGAGAACAGGTCGGTCGCACTAATTTGGCAGATTTGGTCGATATAGAGGGCAGGTTGATTAGTCTGTTCTTTACTTTACCGGACTCAAAATTTATGCCTTTCTCCTATAAATTATGATGTATTTGGTATGTAATCCAGTAGATTTGTGTCCGGGGCGGCTGCAGAACGAAGTTTCGATCATGTGGCATCAATGGTTCAGAATCTGTACTTGCTTAAAGTTGGGCATTTTTGATAGGTAAAGGCGCCGCCATATTGGTTTGACGACAAGACCAACGGTCCTGCTTGGTAAGCGGCTCGCGTTCGTCACTACAAACCAATATGGCGACGTCCTTACCTGTCAAAAATGCTCAACTTTAAGGGTGTGGGTCGGAACTTGACCTTGGTCGTAGTATCGGTGCCCTCCGCATTTTTAGCTAGGAGCGCTAGTGTTTCTAGTCACTGTTTTACCGATTCAGTCACTGTATCGGTAAAATATCGGTAAAACAGTGACTAAAAACGCTAGTGCTCCTAGCTAAAAATGCCATGGAACTAATACTTGCACCAAAACCCCCCGTATAGGGATCTACTTCCTAGATTTCGTTTGGTGTGTTTAAACACGTATAGTTTAACATAATAAAGGTTTCCTTGACATTGTATGTGACCCTGAATTCCGGGATGTAAACATTTTTTTCTATAAGAACCCTAAATCTCTCGATATTTAAGAAAATGTATGTGTCTCGACAATGGCAGCACTGTCGTTTCGTCCAATATTTGTGAAACTGCGCTACATGCTGCCGAATAATGCAAATTATGTCTCGAAAACGCAAAAGTAGGCCATATAAGGAAGATTCCCGTAATGGGGGGTCTTTTATCTAGCGATTGTGACTACGTAAGGGCCCCAAATGTGCGTTAGAGAGACGGCAAACGAAATCTGCGGAACCCGTGCAATCTCGTGTACGTATACAGTATCTATCGGTGTGTTAAGGTACTACCACACTCGCACTCGACCAAGGTCAAATCCCGACCGTCCCCCTTAAGTAAGCATAGCTCCTGAACCATTAATCCTACAGGATCGGAACTTCGATCTGCAGCAGCCCCGGGTACAAATCTACTGGATTACATACCAAATACATCATAATTTATAGGAGAAAGGCACAAATTTTGAGTCCGGTAAAGTAAAGTTTACCCGTAGATTACACCATTGCGACGGATGTCGATCATGTCGATAATTCTGTCGGTAATGTGAAGATAGTTTAACGAAAAAACTGTCTCACTGCAGGATTCGATCTAAGGCCAACAGATTCGCAGCCGGAGACCTAACCACCTGCGCCAATCAAAACTATTGGAACCTGTGCTCATATATTGAAATATAGCGTAAATAAAATATTATACATTGCGCTTTTAAATTTTTACGTTATATTACTCAATATAAAAATGTTTATTATTACATACACAGCTATTAAAAGGTTTAGAAGCATAGAAAAAATTATTAACTTCCCGATTTTATAGGGAAGTTATTGTAATTACCCCGAAAATCTAAAATCGATTTTTTAGCAGAACTTCACGTTTCATGGTCATTGGAGTCATTTTAGACTATTTTCAGCAAAATGTTCGTATGTGTGTGTGTGTGTGTGTGCGTATGGCCGTTTCTATGTAATCAAATTTTTCGTTAACGTTTTCTGAAAAAGTAACAACGCGATCAGAATGATGAATGATGCAATCGATGTGCCCCGCTGTAACTTAGAGCTGATTAGATTTTGGTCCATTTTGGTCAAGTAGTTTTTTAGTTTTTTTCGAAAGGAGTTGATTAAACATTGCAATTTATACGAAAGGCGTATCCACCGAAGAAGTAAACGTAACTATATATATATATATATTTAGACATATTAAAAAAAAAAATTTTTTTTATAAAATTAAAAAAAAATTTTTTATAAAATTAAAAAAAAATTTTTCTCGTTTTTTTTAATTAAAAATACTTTTTTTCCAATTGTGCAACTAATGCTAATGTAACCGCTTACAATAATCGAAAATTATTGCAATGCAAGAGTGAGTTAATCATCGCCAAGAATACATTTTCAAAGAATATCGATGAAAGTACAAAAACATTTATATTACAATCTTTAAATAAACAATCAGTTCAAAACGAATTGTTAACTGAGATTAAATTGAAAATTAATTTAAAATATATGATAATTAATAACATTGATGTTGAAGACGGATTGGTTAATGGAGCATGCGGAATATTAAAATTTATTACTTTTCAAGAAAATACTAAAATTCCGTCTATATTGTGGTTAGATTTTCAATTGGCCATAGTAGGAGTGAAAGTAAGAACTCGTTATCGTGATTATATGAAAAATGCAAATATAAATCAAAATTTAACACCTATAATAAACTAGAGGGCTACTGTTGCTCGCTCGCTACGCTCGCTCGCGAGTAGGTTGTTTTTGCTCACTCGCTTCGCGAGCTCGCGGGTAGGACTGCTCTTGTGAGAGGGTTAGTGATACGCATGGCTAGTAGGGCCTACTGATATTAATGTTTTTTATTTGGTGTGTGACTCTCCAAGAGTCACACAAAGAACTTCCCGATTCGTTACTCCTTCGCCAACATCGCTAACATCGTTTTTTTTTTGTACTTTCATCGATATTCTCCCAAAATGTATTCTTGGGAGTAGAGATGATAAATTCACTGTTGCATTGGAATAACTTTCGATTATTCTAAGCGGTAACATTAGCATCAGTTAAAAAAAAAAATTTTTTTTTATCTAAAAAAAAAATTTTTTTTACATCTAAAAAAATTAAGAAAAAAATTTTTTTTATGTAATTGCGTTTGGTACTTTGGTGGAAAATATTCGTCCTCCCTTATAAATTGCATTGTAGAATCAACTCTTTTCGAAAAAAAACTAAAAATCTAAAAAACTACTTGACCAATATGGACCAAAATCTAATCAGCTCTAAGTTACGACGGGGCACATCGATTGCATCATGCATCATCCTGATCGCGTTGTTACTTTTTCTGAAAACGTTAACGAAAAATTTGATTACATAGAAACGGCCATACGCACACACACACACACACACACACACACACACACACACACACACACACACACACACACACACACACACACACACACACACACACACACACACACATACGAACATTTTGCTGAAAATAGTCTAAAATGACTGCAATGACCATGAAACGTGAAGATCTGCTAAAAAATCGATTTTCGATTTTCAGGGTAATTACAATAACTTCCCTATAAAATCGGGAAGTTAAAAAATATCGAATCAAGTAAATATTTCGAGTGAAGAAAAATGACAAATCACACGTAGTCAATTTCCAGTGGTTCCTGCTGAAGCGATTACGATTCATAAAAGTCAGGGACAAACATACGAGAAAGTATGTATGGATTTTAAAACATGAGAAATACGATCTTTACAAATGTTGTATGTAGCACTGAGCAGAGTTTCAAAATTGAGCGGTTTATATATTTTGAGAAAATTTAAATTAATAGTATCGAAGAAAACCAAGATCAATAGTGCAAACCCGGATAATGATGAGTTGTATCGTTTGCGAAAAACTAATTAAGACAGTTTATTTTGCAACATTAGTATGCTATAACAAGGAACCAAGCGAGCAACGAGCATACGATATTGGTTTAATGCGACGCCATATAGCAAACATTTTGATAAGTAGAAAACTATTGAATTTCCCTGAAAACGTATAATCTTCTTAAAACGTACACTTAATAAATAATAATAATAATATACAGCAACTAACGAATCGGAAAGTTCTTTGTGTGGCTCGTGGAGAGTCACACACAAAAAGGAAGACATTAATAGCTGTGGGCCCTACTAGCCATGCGCACCACTAACATTCTCGCAAGAGCAGTCCTGCCCGCGAGCTCTCGAAGCGAGCGAGCAACAACAACCCCACCCGCGAGCGAGCGAAGCGAGCGAGCAACAATAGCCCTCTAGTTTATATTTCTTTCAACTACGATGCACTACATAAAAAATTCTGAAAAATTAAGAACAATGGTTCCAATAGTACCTCATTACTAAATTTTTATGAAATTGGTATCTTCCAAACTTCAACACGAAATATGTATTTTTTTCAAATTTTTGGAGATTTGCAATTTTTTAAACATGTTCGCAAAATCCGTAAAATCTGAAAAATATACATTAATAATCACGACAAAACATAACATATTAATATAAACATGGTAACTTCATGGAAACTTCAATATAAAATCGACAGTTTTAAATTTCCAAATTTCTTTAAAACTCCATTTTGCAACCAAAAATTCTAAAATAATTCACTGTCACGGGTCCTATTAGGTATAATGTGCAAGATTTTTGTTGTAATGTTTTGTTGAACACAACAGAAGAAACAGAGTATAATTCTTGTGGCAGCGGTACCGACTTGAAACTTGTCACAGAGGGGTTTCTTTGAGAAAGTGATATACAGTTATACAATCGAAATTCAAATTTCCGTCAGAATAATATGCATGATCGACATCCGCCACATAGGTGCGATCGATCTGCCCTCTATAACGACATCTACGACATTGGTGCGATCGACCTGCCGTTTATAACGACGCCACGACGTGCAGAAAACAACTTGCAGTTCTGGCGGCACAACGTGCAAACAGAATACCATGCATTTACTTCCGAATAAGGCTTGATATATGCTGGCACGGTGTGTCGTCCAATTCAAAGCAGATGAAGAGCACTCTCAGCTTCGAGCATCGTTCTGACACCATAATACCAGCCTTCTGCTTGCATCGTACGATTGCAGGCTGTAATCGATATCGGCTCGAAGCAAATCTGATTGACTGGGTACTTTTTATTTTGTGGAATAACTCAAACTTATACGATAAATCATAATGTACAGCAGCGGTCGGCAACGGGCTGCACATTTCGGCCGATTTTCGAGGGCTATGCCTTCTGTCCCCGGTCGCGCGTCTCGTTACCCGTGACGGCCCGACAGATCTAAGGACTGAGCGTAAAGTAGATGTATGGGTGAGAGGGGGCGTGCTGCGAGCGGGGAGGGATGGTTGACTGTGGCCATCTTTGATGGGGCCTCACTGTGGTGCGCTCTATAGGCGACTTTAAATACTTGTGTAGCGTCTGTACTACATTTTTAGCATGGAACAGAACCTTCCACAATACACACTGGCATTTTTACAAATTAATGTGTATCAACGCGCAGAAAACACAAGGCCACGACGATTCACCAACTTTACCTCACGTGTAATGGCACAAAATGGTTCTTGCGTACAGCGACCGTTTATATTCTACGCTACAGATGCTACACTAGTATTTAAAGTCGCCTATAGAGCGCACCACAGTGTGGCCCCATCCAAGATGGCCGACAAGTTGATACCCCTTCCGTATTTCGGCTTACCCCCCCCCCAGTGATACGCTCAGTCCTTAGGTCCGTGGACGGCCCTAGTCCCAGTGTCGCCAGGTCGCCAGCAATTGAGGGGAATCAAGTACATACTCCCTCTCTGATGACCAGTCCAGTCTACGGCACGGGCACCGTGGTCTATGGTTTTAGTGGATGACGTTGGAGTGTGCGCATGGTGCTAGAATGGGATAGTGGAAGGGGGAAAGGAGGAGATTAGTGGCGACACTGCCTAGTCCTCGAGACAGCTCAGGCACGTGCTGTCTGAACTCCGCGTAGTGCATTAGGGCGACACCCGTGTCAATAGGTTTCAACATTACCGCGGAGGAACTATTGTTAATGTGTTTTTCTTGTCAGTGGTATCCTCTGTAGGCCTATTCCACTATGTTGCATGATAATTTCGTGAAATAAATTTGAAAAACAAAACAAATTTTATTCAGACGTGGAAAAACTTCTTCGTGGACGTTTAGACGTGCTTGGTAAATCACAAATATGAAATAAAGGGTTGGAAGGCTTTTTTATCGTCTGTGATACGAGCAGAAACGTCTAACCTTTCATTCGATATTTTTGATTCACCAAGCACGTCTAAATGTCCACGAAGAAGTTTTTCCACATCTGAATAAAATTTTGGCAATGTAAGTAAGAATTATTTTTCATTCAAATTTATCTTCCGAGTTTATTTTTCAAATTTATTTTCCGAAATGATCATGCGACATAGAGGAATATGCCTACAGGGGATACCACTAACTAAAAAACGCATTGACAACAGTACCTCTTACTCTCTTAATACTTGTAACCTATTGATACGAGTGTCGCCGTAATGCACCCACTGATATACAGGGTGGCCCACATAACTCTGAACAGCTCAATATCTCGAAAACTATGCCATCGATTTTAAAGTTTTTAGTCTTAAATTGCATGGAACTGAAGGGCCTTTTGACTACATAAACGTGAAGTGGCCTCCCTTCCCCTTTAACGGGGGAGGGGAGGTACCTTCGTAATTTTAAATGGAACCCCCTATAAAATGTTACATATTTAGATTCTACCGGAAAAAACAAGTCAATTTTGTCTGAACCTTTTTTTTGTCAGATACTTCCATGATGAGATATAACAGTTTGAAGTTTCGAGTTGTAGGTATCGCTGGGAGATGACAAGAAGATCCCTGAGGGCGTGTAGAGGCAAGAAGGGTCTCCAGCTTGTGCCGCCTACCCCGACCACTGACGCTCGCGTACTCGCCGCGTGACCACGCCCTCTCGGTTGCTACGTCACACGACGCATAGTAGCAGGATTCCCGTATTTACGGAGGGCTACGGGAGAGAGAGAGCGGGAGAGAGAGAGAGCGGGAGAGAGAGCGGGAGGGAGAGAGAGCGGGAGAGAGAGCGGGAGAGAGAGAGCGGGAGAGAGAGAGCGGGAGAGAGAGAGCGGGAGAAAGAGAGAGCGGGAGAGAGAGAGAGCGGGAGAGAGAGAGCGGGAGAGAGAGAGCGGGAGAGAGAGAGCGGGAGAGAGAGAGCGGGAGAGAGAGAGAGCGGGAGAGAGAGAGCGGAAGAGAGAGAGCGGGAGAGAGAGAGAGCGGGAGAGAGAGAGCGGAAAAGAGAGAACGGGAGAGGCAGCGAGAGAGAGCGGGAAGAGAGAGCGGTTAAACCGCGAGGCGCAGCGGGGGTTGGCGAGAGAAGCGAGCAGGGAGCGGAGCCCCCCCCTAGTGTGACGTAGCAGCCGAGAGGGCGTGGTCACGCGGCGAGTACGCGAGCGTCAGTGGTCGGGGTAGGCGGCGCCAGCTGGAGACCCTTTTTGCCTCTACACGCCCTCAGGGATCTTGTTGTCATCTCCCAGCAATACTTGAAGCGCTCGGAAATAGCGTTATGGAATTGTACATACGCGCTTGAGTCCTTTGCTTATTCGTGAAAAAATAAAATGTACTTTAAAGTAAATGTTCAAAATGTCCACCACGGGCTTGTAAACATTTATTTACTCGAAACATCAAAGTTGTTCTAACATTTTTTAACATTTCGGGAGTCACTGAAGCCCAAACGTCACGTATTCTTTGTTTCATATCCTCTTTGTCGTCGGTGGTTCAAACGTAACTTTGTCCTTTACATATGCCCATAAGAAAAAATCTAATGGTGTTAGATAGGGGGATCGAGGAGGCCATTGACGAGGTCCCCCACGACCTATCCATTTGTTCCCAAATTTTTCGTTCAAAAATTGCCTGGTGATGATTGCAAAATGTGGAGGAGCGCCGTCTTGTTGGAACCACATTTCTCTTCTAACGTGCAGTGGCACATCTTCCAAAAGCGCAGGCAAATGATTTTTTAAGAAATCACAATAACTTGCAGATGTTACAGTTTCTTGAAAAAAATAAGGTCCAATCACAAAATCTCCTACTAGGCCACACCAAACATTTAAAGACCATCGATGTTGAAAGGGAACACATCGCATCCAATTTGGGTTTTCCACGGCCCAATAATGCAGATTATGTCTATTTACATGCCCTGAATTCATAAAAGTGGCCTCATTGGAAAAAAGTATTTTGCACAAAAAGTCATTTTCCACAACACCCTGCAGCCACTCACAAAATCTTACGCGGTGATCGTAATCTGCTATCGAAAGCTCTTGTGATAAAACCATGTGATATGGATGATACTTTTGCCGTTTCAAAATTCGTTGAATTGATGAACGACTAATATGTGATGTTTGTGCAAGTATACGTTGACTAATATGAGGATTTAATGTAATTGCAGCAAGAATACTGGCACTATTATTTTCATTAGTGACAGCTTTAGGTTTATTGCGAGTTTTTTACACAATTCACCGTGCTCGCGAAGCCGCTTTTCTAAATTATGAAATGTTGCAGTTGCATGACATTTTTTGATACCATAACGTTCAAAAAACATCACTGCTGCACGCCGATAATTTTTTTGGCATTCACCTAACGTTAATAACATATTCACTTCTGTGTCAAAAGTAGCCATAATCACAATGTTACTGCTTGAATAACAGCTCTAAACTGAAAACGTTTTCATAGATAAGTGAGTCAAACTCAAGAATTGTAAATATTATTGTTTGTGTATCTTCATGAATAAGCAAAGGACTCAAGCGGGTATAATTCCATAACGCTATTTCCGAGAGCTTCAAGTACCTACAACTCGAAATTTCAAACTGTTATATCTCATCATGGAAGTATCTGACAAAAAAATGTTTCAGACAAAATTGACTCGTTTTTTCCGGTAGAATCTAATTATGTAACATTTTATAGGGGGTTCCATTTAAAATTACAAAGGTACCTCCCCTCCCCCGTTAAAAGGGAAGGGAGGCCACTTCACGTTTATGTAGTCAGAAAGGTCCTTCAGTTCCATGCAATTTAAGACTAAGAACTTTAAAATCGATGGCATAGTTTTCGAGATATTGAGCTGTTCAGAGTTATATGGGCCACCCTGTATATACTATGGATGCGGTATTGCCATAAGCCAGCTTTTTGTCCCGAACAGTGTTCCTAGACGGGTCACCTTTTTTCGCGCATGCACGTCCAAAACAGTAACGTATCTATGATGAGGCGATGATGAGCAGAGCTCGGAGGCAGCTATATCGGCGGGAATGTACCGGTATAATTGACGGGACGCACACTGGTCCAAATGGACGACTTAGGAGTGCAAAAGTCAAAGAACCAAACATGTAGTAGGCTCCATGGAGATCATATCAATTTCTTAAAATTCTGCATGGCGCTTAAGGTGCCACATTTCCTCGAGAAGCGTATTTTACTGAGGCTGAAATTGCCGCGCTTGCGCGAAAAAATGTGACCCGTCTGGGAACACTGGTCCCGAATTGATCGTAGAATACAATGCCAGTGCCGCCGAGGAGTGCCCGGTGTACTGTATTCCCCGTACTCCTCTTCACCTCCGTGATCCTCTGTACCTTGCCATGTGTCTACGTCCCCTTAGGTGGCGCTGCTTTCAATCGAGATGATTGTACGAATTCGAACACCATGGTGTCGGTTAAAGATCGGTACGAGGAATCTGAGGTCGCTCAGTGAGTGGGTGAGGAACACTTAAAAACAGGGACTCAATACCGGTAAAATTTTTATACCGGTATTACGAATACCGGTAAAATTTTCATACCGGTATTACGAATACCGGTAAAATTTTCATACCGGTATTACGAATACCGGTAAAATTTTCATACCGGTATTACGAATACCGGTAAAATTTTCATACCGGTATTACGCCGTGTGACATAATACCGGTATAATCTTGGTAACGGTATTGGGCCAACAGAATATACCGGTAACCGATATGAAATACCGGTATTTTTCGGGTATTTTGGGAAGGGGAAACAGGACAAGAGGGATATTCCGCACGCTTCGCCCGATCCGCACTTTTCGACTCACGCGTAGCTCCTGCCGTTCATAGGAGTAAGAACAGATGTCGCTACTACATACAATGTATTTCTACGCCGACTATGCAAATGGATTCCCGTTCACCGCATCGCTCGCTCTAGTCTCGCTTGTTTTTATATAATAATAAAATATATTTATCAAATGTAAGTTTTTATATGAATTTTATAATATGAATTTGGTAAAATTTTAGATAATGTTAACGAGATTTCCCGCTTACAGTCGCGAAACAATTAAGATTTATATCTGACACTGGAAAACTACACATAAACCAATAAAACTAGTAATATATTAATTATACATTTACCGGTAATTTTTTTCGGTTCCGTATTACATTATTTACAACATTTAAGTATCTAATTTATATTTCTAATTATAAGATATTCTTATTTGCATTATCCAGTGCCGTAACGAGGGTATGAAGCGTCTGTGGCAAGTGTCTAACTTGCGCCCCCCGTAACCCAATAATGACAAAAAAATTAAAAATTTTAATGTAACAAGTTCAATTTTACTAAATGCAATATATTAAATACTATTAACCTCATCAAAATGAGTTGCCCTGTATATACAATAATGTATTTGTCAAGGTACTTGTATGAATAAATAATCTATAACCTGAATATGAACAAAAATTTGTTCAAATTTTTGTTCATATTCAATGACGACAAAATAAAGGAAATACAAAACATAGGTATATGTTAAAATAATATAATAAAAATATAAAACAATTCAGTATATTTTATAAAGTAATTGTTCTCGTTTTTTCATTTGCAAACGCATCTATTATATCGTCATAATTTAATGTTTTGGCAACATCTTTTTCAATTGATATTATAGACATGTTTGTTAATCGCTCTTGTCCAATAGAATAACGTAGGTACGATTTTACAATTTTTAATTTGCTAAACGAACGTTTGCAGAAAGCTGTTGTTACAGGCATTGTTATGAAAATCCTTAATTCTACGTCTAGATTTGGATACGTGTTTTGTAATGAGAGT